>JAUBNY010000868.1:2999536-3013501 GCA_032275445.1 Crypturellus soui | reverse complement strand
CTGTGTTTGGCCTGTGGCTGTGGGGCAAGCCCATATCAGGACTTTCATTGCACATCTGCTGGCATTCCTGTGCTGCTCTCTGCTGAGCACTCAGGGCAGGTCCCAACGGGGCAGTGCCCAGAGTGGACAGGGGCACTGTGGTGGTTCCACGTCTCTCTAGATTTGGGCAAAACCTGGGCAGGGGAATTAGCTGCACCATTAGCTGTGCCGGGCTCCTGCTAAAGCATGGGAGGGGATGGGCAGAAAACAAACCTTGGAGCAATGTGTGTGTTTCCACCTCCTCGGGTCACACCTGACTTTCTTGTCTTGTGCTTTGTCTCTCAGGGCCTGGATGACAAAGGAGAAGAAACTGAACTGGGAATGTTCCTGTTTGATATTGAGAAGGAGCCGAAGCAGTTCTTTGTCCTGAAGGTACCGTGGGTGTGTTGTGTGGGCAGCACCAGGGAGGAGGGCTGGCGTGTCAGCAATCGCGTGGCACAGCCAGTGTTCACAGGGTCTCCATGAGTGGCAGAGGAACCTGGCTGAGGGTTGAGGGAGACATGTGGGTTTGGGAGGCAGAGCAGTGTCTAGCAGTGATAGGAGAGCAAGGGCAGGGCATGTGCTTTCTTTAGCAGCACTAGTGATGTCAGAGGGTTGTATGCTGTTTGCTATTGTTGCCTTTTATTGTCAATAATATTGTTTCTCTTTCCTTTTTTTTCCCCTCCAGAAGGAGCTTCATAAAGCCTTTCAGTACATTAAAGTTAACATACTTAGCAACTGGGGAAACCAAGAATATACTTGCCTTTACCATCTCAAGTTGCATGGTAAAAAAGGTACAGCCACCACTGAATTTGGTATCTAGAAGACTTCTGAAAAAAAATTGTGATTAAAAAATAAAATTTGTGGCTATTACTTTTTGTGTAGTTTGATGTCATTTCCTAGATAATTTCAAAAACAGTCAATTTCTTGCTTCCACCCACTAAGTTGCTCCTTGGCCTTTCTCTCCCCAGTACCAAACTTTTACTAATAAAGCCAAAAGAGAAGATGCTGCTCGAGCCTTTCTTTCTCTTTCATCACCGGGTGCTTGACTAAGGCATAGGGCCCATCAGTCTGCTCAGATCTCTTTGTAGAGCCTTCCTACTGTCAAGCAGATCAACTCTTCCTCCCAACTTGTTGTCATCGGCAAATGTGCTGAGGCTGCACTCAATGCCCACATCTAGATCGTTTAGATAAAGATGTTAAGGAAAACTGGTCCCCAGCACTGAACCCTGGGGAACATGGCTCGCAACCGGTCACTACCCGGATTTAACTCCATTCACCAGCCCTGTGTGGCCCCAACCACCCTGCAAAGAGTACCCCTGTCTAGGCCAGGAGCTTCCAGTTTCTCCAGGAGAAGACAGAGGGAGACAGTGTCAAAGGCCTTTCTAAAGTTTCTTCTTTAGTGGTTCTATGTATAAGACATTTGGCTAAAAGAAAAGTACGAGATCCTGTACGTGATGCTGTACTTGTTCAAAAAGAGTATAGCACATTTATTTCTGTGCATCTCCACGTTAGTACTCCTGAAGCACTAGAAATTGGAACTTTTGTACAGACTTGGGAGTGAAAAACTATATGGTGGTCTCTAATACTGTGCAATTACAATAAAAAGCAATACGTAAGCAGTGAAGAGAAGTTTATTCCTTACTGAATTGGAGGTGAAGGTATCGTTGTGTATGTTACCATGAGATACCATGAGAGAAACTTCTCTTATTCAGAGTGGCAGCTAATTTAAGAAAGAGGAGCTCCAAAATTAATTTTATCTAAATTATTACTGCTTTGCTCTGACTTACAGGAAGTTACTGATCATCTATGTAGTTAATATATTCAATTATTCATTTGTTCTTTCCAAGAGTAATTTCCATGTTCTTAGATATAAACAGTTGCATACTATAAATATGTGCAAATGCATATACTCCACACACAACTTCAAATGACCCAAGGACTAAGGTAATACCATGTCAGGAATCAGAACCTTCTCATCTCACAATCTTTTCTAAATTCTGCGTACTGCCAAGAACTTGAGCAATGATAAAAAGTCGCTATTTTAAGTAAAGGAAAATCATGTAGTTCCTAAAAGAACCAACACCACAAACTATTTGTCATACTATATTTAAGGGGAACAATAAAATGCAACAGATGTAAACTGCTCGATGCTCCTAGATGTAATGAAATACATGTAGTTAAAGAAGTATGAATAGTGAAGATGGACAAAGTGATTCTTGTCAATGCTGTTGGGGAGATGCTGACCATAAATACTCATCAACAGAACTGTAGAGTCTAAAGCAACCAGGGCAGAAGAATTGCAGATTATGAAAATATTTGTCCAAATAGAACATAAAACAGTTCCAGATAGTAGTCATTGTAAATAATATTTGCTTGTCTGAAGGAGATAGTGATACAAAACTAATTATTACCTTTGGGGTCACATAGAATTTAGCAAATGAATGATTCAGCCCGGGAATACATCCTTCATAAGCTGAAGGTGGAATTTGGAAGAGCATAATGTTTAACTATGCCAACAAAAGGAAACACATATCCATTACAAATAGTCTGGGTAATATGGTGGTAAATCTACTGGTGAACACAGAGCTGAAAGCAATGATTTCAAAAGTACCAGATGTCCCAAACAAGTCTGTGTGCAGCAGCTTACACAGATGGGGAAGCCAAGTGTGAAAGAGTCAGAGTCTTAATTGCTCTCAGATCCGTCTAAAGATACAATAAATATACCTAACCTGACAAAAGGAATAACGCTTATCAGTCAATAAAGACTGAAGCTGTCTCTGCACAGACATAGTCCATGCATTCAGATGCAGAAAATTAACCACAAAAACATATTTGCTGAATACTTTTAGTGAGTCCATAAAGGCCAAGTCTGGAGGCAGTTCCAAGTTACAGCAAACATAAATATATGCAATGACTGAAAATGATTATGTTTCTTCACTAGAAATTGTGATCAAATTTAGAGTATATTGCTCTGCATCTAGTAATAACAAAGTAATACATGTAAGACAGTAAGACTGTCATCATATATGCAGTATTTTACCTTGTACAACCAGTACAGCTACATACAGCAAGAGACAGTGAATGGAGAGAAAAAAAAAAGATTCACTCTATAAATAAAAATGTTGTTCAGACTTTGTACCTTAGATCAGTTGTATAAAGGACTCCTTGTTACCCTTTTCACTCTAATGAGAAGGCTTATATCTATAAAGAGGGAGAAAATATTATAATTGACAAAAAAATAAAAAAGTCTAGTGCGAATCTCTACATATTTACAAACATAAGCTTGTTCTACTATCTGGGTTTAAATACCTACTCTCCATTATTACGATTACTGTAACAAAGAATGGCGCATTGTTAGAGATGTTACGCAACAATCACCGAATATCATCACACTACTAGTGGCATACTTGCCAGCATATATATAAAATACTTGCATATTTGAGATATTTTGTCAAACAAACAAAAAAAAAGAAAGGAAAAAGGAAAGGGAAAGGGAAAAGGGAAAGAAAAGACCCCACATATTTTATGGAAGCATTTTGGAATTCTCTCAAAATATTCTCAAACATAATATCATGTATGTGCATCTTTTATTTAAATCTTTCTCCTGTTTAGGGACAAAGCAGAAGGCAAAGGAGTTTTAGGGGCGCTTGTAAATTATTAAGTGTCTCTGAAAAAAATTACTGTATTTTTGATGCACAACAAATACATATTTCTGTGGGACCTCCACACACACTCTGACACTTGGATCCTTATGGGTTAAAAGACCATATTCAGTGTCCCAGCAGGAAAACCAAGAAACTTTTAACAAAGCACTGTCTAATGACACGACAAAAAGGATTAGTTAGAAATAGACAAGTTTGCTCTATACTGCTAATCATAATGGAAAAAACTGTTTGACTATAAACTTTGCCTTTAAGTTTGTCCTAGCTTTAAACTGTACATTTTTCATTTAAGTGAAATGTGTACTATTCTACCAGTGACAGAATTTGTTCTTGGGGTAGAAGAAAAGGTGAAAGCATTAACTGCTTGTGTAATACAGCTTCCAACTGAATTCCATCTCAATAGGTTGTCTAAGAAATTACATCTTCTTGCTTCACTATGCATGCGTCAGTCAGTAGCCCTAGAAAGATTCGGTTGTTAAGTATATTCTCAACAGCTACTGAACAGACATTACTTCAGCTGTATTCATTTCTCCAGAATATCTCATTGAATGATTTTACTGGTAGGAGCACATCTGGAATAATGAGATAGAAGCAAAGATTGCAGAAAATAAATTCTGTGTGCTTGGAAACTTGATGATATTATGCAATTAGAAGCAATAGCGTTTGATACGTGACCAGTCCAAAATCCTTCCTTGACCAACTTTGTGGAATTTTCTTTGCTTGTTTGTTTGTTTGTTAGAATGAACTTAGAGTCAATTATCAGAAAATATATTGGAGAGTAGCTTACACTTCGTGGTAAGCTGAAGTTCACCAGAAGCTCTCCTCGTGCCTCTAGGAGGCCAAGACTGCCTCTTGCAAGGCTGTATTAAAGTGATCAGTTCAGCATCACCTCAACCTGATTATCTGTGTGCAGCCATGGGGCACCTAGCCCTCATGCAATGACGCTGTCAGGAAAGCATCACCTAATACAGGAGAGAAAGACTGCTCTCTCCACAGCAGAGTACCTTTTACGTCCCACGGTTTGATGAGGATCTAGACAGCATTCTCCAAGCTCTTTGTGTCATGTTTCAGGCTATATTGCCTGAATATTGCTATATTATTCCAGTTTTCTTGCTCCAGGCTTTCTCTGGGACAAAATTAAAATCTTGTAGCCAAAGCATATTGTTTCACTGAGGAAGTCTTGAGTTCACTAGAAAATGAAGATTGCCACATGGACACATTGATCAATCATACTGCATCATTCCTGCTCAAGTAACTGAAACAACTAAGATGAAAGGAAGGCGTGAAATACCAAACATCATATAAACTCTGCTGCTTCCTGACATAAGTCTGAGCACATCTGAGCCAGCAGAATGTGTTTCTACCAGATCAGTGCTTCGTATTATGGAGGCTGTTGAGCCTCACAATTATAGGTCAGATTCATCTTCACAGCGAAAGACAGAGTAAATGACCAGTTAAAGAAGTTGTCAGAAATGGATGTTGATCTGTTCTCTGGCAAATGACAAAGGTCAAAGAAATCTAAATGAGCTAAAGAAGATTAGATATTGTTTGACCCATAAGGAAGAAATCATCACTTTAGAGGAATCCCAAATGGTATTAGTCAGAGTAAGTCCTGGTTTCCCTGGGGAAAAAAAAAAAAAAAAAAGAGGGAAGTCAGTCTTTGAAAGGAATATGTTTTCACTAGATGTTTAGATAATACCTTTTCAGGTCAGCTGTTTTTCCTAATTTGATGGGGGACAGTGAACAACCCTGCAATATCAGAGAAGCCCTAATGCACTGCAGATCAAACAAAATTCAGCGAAAGTTTGGAAAATCATCTTCAAGAAGCAACACCAATATTATGAAGGCGGTTATTTCCACCATTTGAAAACACTTTGTTCCCACCTGCCCCTGCAAAAATAAATAAGTGAATAAAAAAACTCCAGAAAGAATATCATTCCTTTTCAAATAACTGGAACAACAACTAAGATGAAAGGAAGGCAGACAATATTTATCCTCATAACTTCTCTTAACTTTTCTGCTGACTTGATGCTTTAGTTGCAGCTGAAACTGATACCAAACTGCATATGTAGAAACCTACCTTTATTGTAGACACGTGAAATTTCAGAATGTTCTCCTTATTCCAGGTCTTCTAGATTTTAGTAAAAATAAAAATAATTTTAAAAAAGTTTGTGGTATAAAAATGCCTCTATAAACCTAATTGATATGTTAATTCTGCTGCAAACAACACAGATGTTTTCTGGTAATAGACCTAAGAGCAGCTGAAGGTTCATGTAAGATTTAAATAGCTGCACACAATGTTTAATAAAAAATTCAGTTTGAGGTGAATTTTTTCTCCTTTATTTTCCCTGAATTTGTGCTCCACAGCACCATGAGAGATGAAGAAAAACAAGAATAATTTGTCTTTGAAGGCATTTCTAAACCCAATTTGGAGTTAAAATGGAGTTCATTCTGATATCTTATGGGAATCCACACATCCACAATAACTTGTGCTATAGTTAGGAATGGCACTGACTGTTATGTTAAGCAAAATATGCTACTCTGGTGGTGATGGTGGTGAAATCATAGTTATTTCCGTGCCAATTACTTGTGTCTGTACGCTGGTGAACAGTATATGCAAATATTGTTTCTCTGAGTATGTTGCTATGTCCCCTAAGCTTCTGTAGGTAATGATCTTTTTCCAGAATAAAACCAATGAGAAGTGCTCAATGTCTTAGATCATGTCTTCAAAAACAGCAGAAAAGGACCATTGAAAATTAAGAGCCAATAAATAAATAAAAGATTTGAACCACTTTTGAAGAGGTCCTTGCCTGGTTTTATCCTTCCACTTTTTTTCTTTCCTCCTGCTTCTTGAACATCCTGTTAAGAAATTCATATCAAGAGCAAGACATGTTACCATGGAAAGAACAAGGTTGTCATGGGAATTAAAACATCCAATTTTGTTTATGAAAATAACATTTGTCTTTTAGAGACTTAAATATACTAGCAGAACCCTTTCAACACAAAATAAGACTAGCTTCATTGTAATCAGCAGTCTTCACACTCAGATATCAGTGTCTGGAAGATGCCATTTTTATCCAGAAAATTTTATTTTCTAGTTAAAACTGAAATCATGAAATGTAATAACTACTTATTATGTGATGATCATTCAAAATATGACAGGATTCAGCCCTTATCCCTAAGCCAGTTATTGAAGATGAATGATAATCAGTGTATAATATCAAGTAAAATGTGAACTTACATGTACAGATCAAGAGCTACACAACTTCATGACATATGTCAATATATAATGACTACTGTCAGGCTGTGAATCACTCCCAGAGAGTTAACTATCACTTTGTTTTGTTTTCAATTGCAGAGATCCACAATCAAATGGAAGGAACGACAAACCTATTCAACCCATTATTTCAAGAAAGAAATATTCAGGGTTTTAATTTTCCCTTAATAACTATGAAACTTTCATAAGCTTATGTATTGTTATAAAAAAATACTTTTTTTTTTCCACTTGGGCTGTAAAAAATATATATATATGGTATCAACATGGGGTATGTATGTTCTTTTACAAGCTTGTTAATATGAAATATGTACATGAGTTTTTATTCTCCCGTTTTGATCATCCTGATGTTCAAAGATGCTCTAGCATCTTAAATAAAGGTTTGTCCATCTTCAAAACTATTTTAGAAACAAAAAACATCTATAATAAATAGAGTGCCACCACTATATTGGCAGCAAAAAAAAGGCTTACTGCAGGAGACAAGATGCATGTCAAAATAAGTAATACTTAATACTGCTCAATATCCAAAATTAGAAGGAAGTGGTTTCCTCTTCTTCACAAAGGTTGTACCAGACCTGATGACAGGAGACATGTAATTGTGGAAAGTTCTTGGTAGTGTGAGCTCATATACACTCACTTACTTAACAGCAGCCACTGCAGAGACATGAGCTAAAGCATAGCAAGCAGCTGACATGTCTATATTTTTAAGGAAAAAAATGTGTATGTCAGCTGGTTGTCAGAATGGAATCAAGGGCAATATTACTTTTACCACTTAATGTTAGACAGGCTAAAGAAAGGTAGAACCCTGGATGGGTTTCTTATTCCTGTGTAGCTCCACTACATGGCAGAGAACCTGATCCTTCAGTTTTTTGCTAAGGGAAAAAATAAAATAATGCCTTGCAGAATGTATCCTGAATATGAAGCAAAATGGAAAGTGGGCCAAACAGAAATACTACACCTATTACATCCACTGATGTTCACAGACCAATCTTTAGACTGCTGCACTTAAGATACCTTGCCAGGAGTATCATAGAAAGAACAGTTTAAATTAGATCAGAGGCCCATAAGGGGTGAGTATGGTCTCTATATCATTCATCCATTGATAGACAATCGAGGGAAAACTACACTGGACAACTATATGGGTGACCCATATAGAGCAAGAATGGTTGCTATAGTGGAAGGGTATATATGGAAGGGTGAAAGCAGTTGCTCTACCATGCACTCAATATTGAACTATAGAGCTCTGATATATAGAGATATTTTCAGTACTGTTATATTTCTATCTTTGCTACACTGATAGTTTTGTTAGCCTCTAAGCTCTAATAGTTTCTCACACTTGACAATTGATGATCTCTTGAGTTCAGCACAAGCAACAAAGCAATTTTAAAGCATTACTGAAGTCCCTGGAGTGGCCTGTCATATGCTCTTATGAGGAAAGCCAGGTGCTAAAAGAGGTCTTGCTTATAATCTCACTGCTGTAAAGCCATTTAATCTCCCTGCAATTCCCCATATGTAAAATAAGGGTGATAGTTCATCCTTATTTCATAGAAGTGCAATAAAAATACAGATAAAGAACATTTAGACAGGCTTTCAGATATGCTTTCAGATAGGCTTTCAGATATGTTTGTATCAGATTTATTATAGCACAACATGCTCTAGAGATATGGGGTCCCTTGACTATATTGACAGATCTTCAATTTTTGTTGTTTTGTTTCTTTGTTTCTTTTAGTTTTGATGCTGAGCAGCATATTCACTGTCATGGGAATTGTCTCTGCAAAGGTGAGGATGTATGTTAGGAATGACTCCCATTAAGTCTTAGAGTTCAGATCAGATCAATCTCAGTCCCAGGCCTGCACAATGATTTTTGCCTAAATGGGTTTATGTGAAGGAGATCTTCATGTTGAGTCATGAGGTTCGGATCAGATCCCTTGCTTTCAAAAACTGCTCCTGACAGGAGGTTGAGGGTAGCTGGATCTTACCCTAGTCCCAGACTTGGTTTGTGTCTGCTGGATTTATAGGTGCAGATTAGGGAAACAGATTTGGTTCTAATCCACAGCACAATCGACAAATCCACAGGATATTTTCAGTGGAAGGAGCTGACACTGGCAGGCAGGCACCACCCATTTGATAAGAATATCATCCAAGCTGACATTTCTTCTCCGAGTTGGACACGGGAAAAAAAAGCAAAATAGCAATGCGAAGTTCAACACTCTTCTCCATCTACTTTCAGTTTATCATCCAGGTAACTCACCCTTACTTCACCCTCCACTCCCAAAATGGGTTATTGAAGAAAAGCAACATTCAAAAAGAACAAGAACAACAAAATAATCCTCACATTATGCTCCTCGTATATACTTTGTTCAGTTAAATTTACCAGTCTGTCTAGACCTGCACAATTATTGTGCTATTTTAAGAAATGAAAATAAACTGTGCCAGAAAGAATGGGCAGAATGGAAGCTTCTCCAGAATACTATATTTTTATTCTTAATATTTTTGAATTCAGTAGGTTTGGAAGATAATCCTTCATTATCTATCCTCCCTACAAAAGTAACAGGGACAGACTGCTACCAGGCTATTAGGGCATGCATTCTCGACAGTCTAAGTAGTACTTGCCATGCTGGACCCTCAAACAACATATGGCAGCACTAGCCACAACATCTGCAGAGAAAAGGCATTTTTTTTTTCCACCTCTTGCTTTCACAGAAGGTTAGCTCAAAAGGAAAAATAAAGAAAAAAGGAAAAAAGAAAAGCTCTAAACAATAGTTTTAATGGTTTTATCATGGATCTTGCAAGTGAATTCCCTATAAACCCTCGTGAAGAAGGAACTGGTAGTTTTTCTGTGCAAATAATGTGCAGGTATTGATTTCTTTGCAAAATGCTATCATGCCTGAAGGCACAGCGTTATCTATAGCGCAGCTGATGAAGGGGAAGCCTTTTGAAATAAAGCAGCAGTAGGCACCAACAAGTCCCAGGGAAAATGTGTTATATTGGAAAAGAGCCTGGAATGATTTGCTAGGCTGGGAGTTAAAGGTAGCACTCCTGGAAGGAGAAGAGGAGACCACCTAGGGAGCACTGAGGAGATGTGCCAGGCTCCTAGGCAGCGCAAGCACTGACAGGACCAGAAGAGTCTTCCAGCCAAACGTGGGAATCGAACTAGCTCAGAAGAGAAAGGTGATGGTTCTTGTAACAAAAAAATAAGTCTTGTCTTGATCCTGTCTTGAATAAGTCTTGATCCTGTGCACGTTGCACAGGATCACATCCAGGAAGGTTCTGAAGATCTCCAAAGAAGGAGATCCCACAAACTTTCTGGGCAGCTTGTTCCAGGGTTCTGTCACCTACAGTCAAGATATTTTTCCTCATATTCAGACGGAATCTTCTTTTTCTAACAGGTATAACTTCTGTAACAGGTGTGACTACCTTTCTACAAACAACACTTGAAAGAAATACATATAGTAGAATAGAGTGGAGTGGAGTAGAATTGGTAGACAAAGAATAAGTAGGGAAAAGTGATTATCTGTGTGTGTAATTTTGGTCCAATTAGTTTTACCATGGCTGAGAATTCAGCACTGGTATCTCTGATTTTTTAAGTGTGTCTGCAGCTTCATGTTATTTCTTCTTCCAGCAAGGCAAAAGTAATCAATTGCCAGAGAGACATTCCATACAATTGGTAATTGCACTTTTTCACTACTGAATATGATTTTGATACTTTTGGATATTTTTGATAGGATTTTTGATATGATAATTTTGAATTTTGAATTGAATTTGAATTTTGAAATGATAATTTTGATGTGATTTTTGGTATTTTTTGATATTTTCCAGAATTTCATGTAAGATTAATTGGAAAGTGTTAAAACAGAACATCATGAAGAAAAGGGAAGGCTGGTAATTTTTAATGAAATGGAAAGAGGGAATGGAGAATTTATTATTTCTTTGTTATGATTTAGGCATTACTTTCAGGGTGACAAAGTAAAACTAAGCTAATGAAGAAAGGAGTGGGCTGAAAAAAAGGGAGACAGAGTCATACCAAAGACCTCTTTCCTCTTGATTTTTAACATACTCTTTTGCTTCCTTATGGCCCAGAATTCTTTAGTGACATTTTTTCCATGTATTATAATAGTTAGTTTTGATTTGTAGATGTTCATATTTATGATTATAATAATTATTATAAATATTCAATATAGGCATTTTTACCCTGTCAGTCTTACTTCTGTGAAAGAGCACATACTCTTACCATGATGAAAACTAAAGCATCCAGAAAATTTCTGCATTTTTACTTACATACGTGCGTATGCGCACACACAGTGCTGCCTGTGCATGCACACACATATTTGGGAACAGTTGTCTCACCAGCTTGCTTAGGAGTGGATGGTCTTGGTCCAGGATCTGAGCGGTTCTTTTCCATTATGTGGTGCACCAGAAACAGCTGGTGCCTGCCAAACTCCTTCAAGTGAAAAATTATTTTTCCATATGCTTCTGTTTCTGTTAAATCTGCACTCAATTCCTCCTCCTGTGGTCCCATCAATCCAGACTCTGGACTTTTTCTTTTTTTTTTTAGCACGAGTCTTCTGAGACCACAACATACATTCGGTTTCTGTGTGTGGTTATACTTTGATTACATCAAACATAAAAGCAGCAAGAGACTCTCTTCGTTCACACCTGCACTTCTAGGGGAGGAGAGAAAACATAAAGAGGCCCCTGTAGTAGCAGATGTAAACTCACGGGACCAGAGTGATTGTGTGGGCTCATTAGGAATCTTGGTGGTGTGAAGTGTTGTAATGAGATATTGTAATGATAAGAAGGCATTTTAAGGCGCAAAGGTTTAGGTCTGCTGCTGAATGTGTTACTAAAAGTTTTCTCCAGCTTTTTGCGCCTCTTTCATGCCCACAGAAGCCCATATGGTTATTCCTGCTGTGTCTGGCAGGTGCTGAGCTGGCCGCAAGAGTAGGTGCACAAGGACATTTGTTCTTAAGGGCCCTCGGATCTCCAGCAAGTAACACCATAACACTGATCACAGAAGAACCAAAGCTTACCAAAGATGTAGGACACTGAGGTCCGTAATTTACTTCTGAACTTCTCTGTGTTACAAAGACTTTGTGCCAGAAAAGGTATTATGAGAGAGGATAAAATACCTAACAAATTTTGTGTCCTTAGGGAAAGAGGTGAGATGGCCTGCATATGAATTAAGGATTGAAAAAAAACATCTTCCTTCTAATTTACAAAGACAAGAATTTAACAACTTGGGAAGCAGAGCAAGACCACCAAAAGATTTATCTGATGTTTCAAAGACCAGATACAGATTTGCTTTAAAGCCAAGCAGTCATTAATAGCTGGGCTCAACAAGCTGCTTACCTTGGTTATAGGTAGATAGTAGGTAGTTTGTAGGTAGTATGAGTGCAATGAAGATTTATATTAAATATGGCATCTCATAACGACTCCTCGAGTAGTATTCCTTGAAACTATTGTGGAAAACAACTGTAATCCGTTGTAATCAATTGTATATCAATAAACGAAAAGAATCCAGGTGCCACCTTTCTGCTAGGATGCAATTGGTAGCAAGAAGGGCCAGGTTCAGTTTCTATGGATTAAAGACAGACATGACATTTAGTCCCTAATATATAAACATGTGGAAATAAAATTAAACAACCAAGGTGTTCACTGAGCTATAACTGCCAATGTACAGTACTGAATGGATTATTTCCCAAAGCACCTCTATAATTATACACTGACCCCCTGTAAAACTTTTAGTAATACCACCTTTTCCCCACTACTCTAAACCACTATTTACAGTCTGTGTTGTCACGTAGAGCAAAACTAAAGTGCCAAGTAAACATGCTTTGTTGGTTTTTTTTCCTCTCTCAGCTCTCAGACCTCTGGAGAAATCTGGAGTAGATAGTGGTCCTCTCTTAGATGTTAAGGACCAGTCTATAACAAAAGTAACGACCAGAGCATGACAGTATATGACAAGGTCAAAGAAGCAAATGAGGATCAAGCAAGGGTGTTAATTAATAACAAAACTCTTGTACAGGTGGATAAATCTAGCCAAGTTGCACCCTCTTTGTTCTCTTGCACCATACACTGGTCTTTGTCAGAGGACACAAGAATTAAGCAGAGCTTATATTTTAGGACAGGCAAGCCAACAAACATGACAAGACAAGCATGAAAGGAAAGGTAGTGAGTTCTGTTTTTTTTCTTTTTGACACCATGTCTTCCAAATCTTTCTTTTTTTCTCCCTGCTAACCTCTCTAAAAATGCTATGGATTCGTCATCTCAGCACAAGGCTAGTATTTTGATACTTTCCAGGCCTGATCCTGGCATTGATGCTCTAAGATTTCTGTAAACAACCTCTCAAATTTAACAGTATGTATTACATTATACAAGTGAGATATTTAAATGAGACAACTTCAAAAACCTTAAAGATCTTGAAAGCGATTCTTTGAATGTATGTTACAGCCAAGAAGAGACCATTTCCATGAGATCAGAGCTTAAATTTGCTTTCTCTGAATCATTTATAGATAGGATTCTTTAATTCCTACCGAGACTTAAAGTATAATGTATACAGATGCTTAGCTGAATGAAGGTCAGATGTAGTTTTTCATTCTCTGGATATTTGGGAAATGTTTGTTCATTTTCAAATAAGCTTTGTGGAGAATTTTCACATCTTTTGCAGAAGACAATAAAATAAATTTAAATCAGCATTCTAAAAGCCTTTCTTCCAAAATTATTTCAGTTCAGTGGAATAGTTTCCACTGACCACAAGCTGAACACCTTGGTGAGATACCAATTTTTGCTGAGTTGTTTAGGATTTGAAATCTTTAAGAATATGTATATCTGTTGGTGAGGCAGGGCTATGGGAGCAGGGGAAGGGGGACTTTTTTGAGTCTTTTTTAGTTCTATATTTATATATAATCTAAAGAGATTTCAGTGGAGATAGGAAATAAAGTAAAATAAAATAAAATAAAATAAAATAAAATAAAATAAAATAAAATAAAATAAAATAAAATAAAATAA
>JAUBNY010000868.1:2971326-2999436 GCA_032275445.1 Crypturellus soui | reverse complement strand
ATAAAATAAAATAAAATAAAATAAAATAAAATAAAATAAAATAAAATAAAATAAAATAAAATAAAATAAAATAATATAAAATAAAATAAAAATAAAGACTAGGACACAATTGTTATAGAACAATTTAATCCAAATATGAAGTACACAAAATACTGTGTTAGGAAACAGTTATTAAAACCATCTTTGATTTAGGAAAAAGAGCTCTGGAAGTTTCAGCACATCTGTGCAATAAATAAAAGTTATGACATTTCACTCAATTCTTTAAGGTTTTGCAATTCATATATTCATAGATTTTAAAGCCAGAGAGACCATTAACTCATCCAGTCCATCCAGGGAATTTCATGCAGTTACTATTACACTGCATGCAATAGCACATGTTGGACTTCAACTTAACCCTGGAAAGGTATCCTATCTTGCCTGGACAATGTTAGAAGATGGGGAATATGTTTCTTTCCGCTTTAGTTCATTTAGCTCTTAATCTTCTGCAGTGTTTGAATTGCCTGCCTTTTTTTGGCAGCCCTCTGTTTCCATTTTCTCAAAGATTAGCACACCCTAAGAATGCATAAGTTTTAGAAAGATAAGTTGACTGTGGCCTCTGCAGTACAACCAGTAAATCACGATTTCATCTGAAAACTCACTAGGGATTTGTTGATGAAATTTTATAATTAATCCATCATTTAAAATAATGTTCAACTCCAAACATTGGCTTTTGCAATTGTAGGAGTAAGTGTACAGACACAGAGAGATGAGCTGCTTATTATTACTATTATCATTTACCGTATGGTACAGCACTGGGGTCAAGAAAGGATCCCTATTTTGCAAGGTATTAATTACACAGCCCACATTTAAGATTAAGACAGGATAATGCTAAGAAACTGAAATAGATTGCAAAAAAAAATAAAAAGTAAAAATTACAGTGTCATTAATTTAAGCGTTTTCCTATGGACAAATCTATTTCCACGCTGGTCTATCACAGACTGAGAGTCTTTTCAGGAGTCTTCATATCACAACCGAGTTTCCCTCTAAAGCAAGATCCGTCACCTTTTCATACCTTATTTGGTACCGTTTTCAGGAAAGGACTCCTATAAATAGGTAACCAGGGGACTGACTGCTCTGGGTGAGCCTTGGCGCAAGGGTGGCTGCACGGGACAGGGTTGGTTGCATGCACCCACTCGTGACCCCACTAGGGAGAGCTCATGCACTGTGGACATGCCGTGGCAGCACTTGCAGCGTGCTCCTGTCTTTATCTTTTAGATGCAGAATGCGTTAGGTCCAGTGCAGTTGGTGCCTCTGATGCAAACATTATACTTTTTCCACAGATCATGCGATGCAGGTTGCTTCCCTTTTCATCTCCCTTGCATACACAGTTCAGATTGAGAGCTAATCTTGCTGTACCTCAGTTTCTTATCTGTAAAACTGGGATAATGCACTTCTTGCATCTGCCTTCACTAGTTAACTAGGCACTGGGCAATTCTTGCAAAGTGCAAACCCAGATTTGGCCTGGATTTCACTTGTTTCACCTGTTTCTATTGTATCCTAAGTAAGAGATTATCTGAAGTATATACTCAGCATAAAAAGCATTTTATAGGATAAGTAGACAATAAAAAGGGAGACAATTATTTTCTAATCTCAGCAAATTGGCTCACATTAAAGTACAGACACCATCTGAGAGAAAAAGCTCCTTTTGCTCTCGACGTTGAGAGCGCTTTCCCTGTTGATACTAAACAACTGCAAGTGTTGCTTTCAACCACCAGAGGTTGCTATTACCATATCCAAACATGAGAAGAAAAAAAAAAAAAAAGACTCAAATCCATTACAGGGTAAGCAGATCTCCCCCCTTCCACATGTATTCACATCTCCTTTTCAGTTCATTGCTCCAGTCTCCCTGTCCTATATCCAGTCCCACTTGGAAAGAAGAAAAGGACTTGAAACCAACAGGTATGCTGGACTTTTAGCTTTTAGTAAGTATGAAAAAGCTCCCTTTGGGACAAAGTTCTTGTGGGGAATCAAATTGCCTTGTTTATTTTCCTTCTCCATGCAGACTGTGGTCATTATGTCCAGGCTGCATGAAGAAGCACAGTTACCATCCTCACTGGTCCTGGTAGAGGAAAGGCAACACAGCCTGCCTCAAACCAAAGGGTTGAAAGTCCCAGCTGTGCTTCCCAAGGCACAAATCTGAAAGGGGTTCTTTGAGTGACCGGGAAGAAGATGTGCTGAAGCTGCTTTGGAGAACATGTTCTTCTCAGAGGAGGACACCTCCAGAGTGCTACAGACCAAAGGTAATGGGGCAGATAACTTCTACCACCCAGAGATGACCATGTAACTCACACCATCCACTTTATTCTCCCATGAGCCTGCTCTGGGATGTGGAGAGGAATTTCTCAATCTCACTTCTTTGGGCTGAGCAACCAGAACATGCCCCTCTGTTGTGTCTTTAGTGCCATATCTAACACAGTTTCTATAAAATTTACCACAGGTGAGGCTGTACCAGTTGCTCATAGTCAAATTCCTGTTCCTTGCCTATTCTTTGCAAGGATAAACTGGAATTAACCTTCTCGCAATCACTTTAGTTTCTTTTACTCAGCAAAGACAAAGAGTGTTGTCAGGCAGGCTGCTGGCTTTGCTTGATGGATATAGCAATATCTGTACTCCTTGTTGCCCTCTGTTTCTTCAAAGGTGAGGGGTGTGAAATGCCCTTAAGCACATTTGGGATTTAGAAACACAAGTCTCAGTCTTCCTATCACCACTCTGTGTCAGCCACTATTATCTGAAAACTTTTTACCTGCACTCAGTTGTCAGCAGTTAGGGCCAGAGTCAGCAGCCTCCTCATTAATAGCTTGAGTCTAGTCATAGAAGCCTGAAAAATCCTTTACTAGCAAGTGAGAGTAAATAGCATACAAAATTGTACTTTTTTTCATGGAGGAGAAAAGAAAAAGAAACAGTGTAACATACTGTGAGAAATTATTCTTTTGGAAAAGTGGAACATTAATTATTTCAAGTCTTCCTGACTTCTTAATGTAAAAACTCTGGGACATCCCAGAGCTTCTTTTCTATGCTCTCATGGTGCTTGAATACCAAACCATGAGATTTTTATCACTAAGATACTTGATAGTGAAATCTCACTTAAACTCCATAAAATAAATCTGTAATTTCCGCACCTTTTTGTTCATGACTGACCTTCATCGGGTCTCTTTCCAGAATATTTTTCATGTCCAAAATATTTCACTATATTTCATTAAAGAAGAGTGACAGTACATCCTAGCATAACTGGTTAGGATATGCTTGCTCAGACATTCCGATGTTACTATATGTACTTTTGCCCCATTATCACCTGACCACTGCTTAGCATTGAAATACCTCAATATTACATCCCACAAATATCTACTGGTGCTTACTTTGTTCCCTTTCTCTCTAGTAGATTGATCTCTACCTTTTGGTCTCCACAAGATCTGGATTTAAAGGGCAGAAGGGAATAAAGGAAAATAAGAATATGTTCACCTTTTTACCATCTGACCAGTTTAACCCACTGCATAAAAAATATCACCTTTCAACATAAAAACCTAATGTTGAAGATCTAAAGGAAAAAACAGCTCCTCTAAAATAAACAAAAATAATAATATAATTAATATAATATTAATATAATGTGATAGAATCTGATATAATGTAATAGCTAGAAAATTCTAAAAAAATCGCTGACAGAAGCAAAGCACACTATATATATCCAACATAAATTTAAGGAATTAAGTAGAAAGAGCTGCCAGCAGACCTGAGCTACATTTATTTTACATGTTATTTTGTTGTGTTTGAGAGACATTTCTGTTAAAAAAAAAATTGTTTGCAGTGGTAATGGCACAAAAAGTCCAGTCTATATAGCTATCCTAGAAGCCTGTTCCCATCACATCGAAGGAAACAGTTTCTAGCCTTGGTTTGCTGAAGGTAGAACTGAAACAGAGAAAGACTTTGCTTACAAGTCTATAAATAAAATAAGTCTAAAAGAGTTACCTAGTGACTAAGGAATGGAAGACACTCATGTAAAAATGCAGTATGCTCCTGAATATCATATACAATCTGAGTGGGAAGCGGAGCAGCTCCTGGGGGAGCATCGGTGGGCATCTGAGTAGCTGAAGAGAATAAATTTGGTGAGGCAGTAGAGTGGAAGTGGCTGATGGTGTCAACCTTGATTTGGGTTTTGCATCTCTACAGGGCTGGTGACATTAACCCAGGACTAAGTTACCTATGAGTAAGTTCTTACTCCAGAAGAGTAGAAATATTTATCTGGCCTGAAAAATGACTGTAGAGGTGCATCTTTTTATGATGGTCCTGGAACTGTTTAACAGAAAGATGTCCAGTATTTGTGATCTCTCTCCTCTCTCTTCCATTTATTTTCCTTCCTGTTTACGTCTCTACTGCTTTCAGGATATTTTTTTCTGGATAAATTTTGCATTTAGTCAGAGTTAGAATAGTCCTTGTTTACAATGGTAACCTTTATTATTTCTGTTTTCTTGTGTTCAATATGAATCACGGAAGCCTTATTAAACAGGACCCAGTGTTCTCTGTTTCTAAACAGAGTGACTCTGATATGTGCAAATTTCCTCATACAGCTCAAACCAGACGACTTCCTTAGTGGTAGAAAGTTAATCCAACCTCTTGCAGTCTTTAGCACAATACAGCTGTCATAATGTTTTTCAAAGAAGTTTTCAATTTCTCCAATAGAATTTGGCCTCACAAAATGAGTTATTTTTATATAACAACATAGTGCTTATAAATGTTCAATTAATACTGGAAAGGATGTGCAACAGAGCAAAAGACGGGAACATTTCCAATGTCTTCCACAGGCTGATTTAAGGAAGTTTTGTGTGCAAATCTGTCTTTCAGAATGCCTGAACTTCAGTGGAAATTAAATGAAAAACTTGTTTAAGCAATGAGTATCTACGAGGCAAGGTGGAGTTTGAGAATGTGGGGACCTTGAGGAGCTCCTGTTCCACCAGGCTATCTATGAGAAGAGAGATTTCTTCACAGATCTCATGAAGCAGGACACAATCACAAAATCTTTATCTTTTTGGCAGTCAAGATGAAATGCTTAGAAAAAAAATTGCTTTGAGGCATCCAGAAAGTTCCATTTACTCAAAAAATGTGTGATGACATATGCAATGCTCTTAATTTAAGATTATTTGAGTCCTAATATCATGTCTTTACTGCACACAGCATACAACTCAGATAGAATTTTGTCTGTCTTTGCATAATCCTTGAGATCCTTACATGATTGCACAAGTCATTATATTACTAGCAATTATTTTTATAGACTTAATTTAAAGTATTCTGATTTTATGCAGAGTCAGCTCCAAAGGTATTATGGCATGCATAATTCTACGACGTTCAAAATAAGACTAATATTTTTTTTTCCTGAAAATGTACTTGTAAACTACCAGATATAAGGTGAGTTTGTTTCACTAGGAAAAAAGAAAGAAAAGTAGGATTCCTTTTACAAGGAATGATACAATGAAGATAACTAGGTGAAAGCTTCACCATTTTATTTTCTTGTCCATACGTCAATACTGCTTACAGTACACAAAATGGGAAGGCTTACATTTGATAGCACAGTTTGGAATACAGAAAAGATATCTGATCACAGTAACAATCTCTGAAAGCAAAGTAAAACAAAAGTATAGGAAATAAATATGGCAGAATCAACAGAACTGGCAAGGAGTGAAGTCTTTTTGACCTCTTCAGGGAGCTCCTTGAAGGGGAAGAATATAGGAACATTGTCAGAGAATGCAGGAATGCAACGAGGAAGGCCAAGGCCTGTTTGGAATTAGTGAGAGATGTCAGGGGCAACAGGAAGGGCTTCTATAAATACATTAGCAGCAAAAGGAAAACCAGGGAAAATGTTAGTCTGCTGCTGAATGTGGAGGGTGCCCTGGTGACGGAGGATGCAGAGAAGGCAAAGTTACTAGCTAAGGCCAGTCTCCATGAAGTACGGAGCCCACAGACAAGACAGGGAACCAGGAAGGAGGTCGAGGAATATTGGGTTAGGGATTATATAGGCAAATGGACACCCATAAATCTATGGTCTGGATGGGATGCACACAGGAGTGCTGGGGAAACTCGTGGGTACTTAGCCGCTTTCCATTATCTTTGAGAGGTCATGGAGTGCGAGGGAGGTGCCTGTGGATTGGAAGAAAGCCAACATCACTCCAGTCTTCAAAAAAGGCAAGAGGGAACACAGGAAACCACAGGTTGGTCAGGCTAACCTCCATCCCTGGAAAGGTGATGGAGCAACTCATCCTAGAGACCATCTCTAGTATGCCAAGGAAAGGTAGGTGACCAGGAGTAGTCAGCATGGATTCACCAAGGGGAAGTTGTGTTTGATGAACCTGATAGTGTTCTATGATGAGGTGACTGGCTGGATGGATGAGGGTAGAGCAGTTGCCTACCTTGTTGCCTACCTTGACTTCATCAAGGCTTTTGACACCATCTCCCATAGCATCCTCATGGGAAAGCTCAGGAAGAGGGGGTTAGATGAGTGGACAGTGAGTTGGACTGAGAACAGGCTGCATGGCAGAATTTAGAGGAGGCCTTTTGGAGGCCTCTGGCCAGTGATGTTCTGCAGGGGTCAGTACTGGGCCCAGTGCTCTTCAACCTGTTTGTCAATGACTTTGACAAGGGCAAAGAGTGCATTCTCAGCAAGTTTGTGGCCAATACCAAATAGAGCGGAGTGTCTGACACTCCAGAGGGCCATGCTGCCCTTCAGAGGGACCTAGACAGGTTGGATAGTTGAGCAGAGAGGAACCTCATGACGTTCAACAACAACAAGTGCTGGGTCTTCCATCTGGGGAGGAGTAACCCCAGACATCAGTACAGATTAGGGGTTGATCTACTGGAAAGCAGCTCCGCAGAGAGGTATTTGGAAGTCCTGGTTGACAGTAAGTTAACCATGAGGCAGTAATGTGCCCTCGTGGCCAAGAAGGCCAGTGGGATCCTGGCTGCATCAGGAAAAGCGTTGCCAGCAGGTTGAGGGATGGGATCCTGCCCCTCTGCTCAGCTCTGGTGAGGCCGCACCTGGAATATTGTGTGCCGTTCTGGGCTCCCCAGTTCAAGAAGGATGTGGAGCTTCTAGAAAGGGTCCAGTGGAGAGCCACGAAGATGATTAAGGGACGGGAGCATTTGTCATATGAGGAAAGACTAAGTGAGCTGGGCCTGTTTAGTCAAGAGAAGAAAAGACTGAGAGAACATTTGATCGACAAGTACTTGAGGGGTGATTGTAGGGAGAGGATGGGACCAGGCTCTTCTCCTTGGTGGCCAGTGACAGGACAAGGGGTAACGGCTGTAAATTGAAACATAGGAAGTTTAATCTCCATATGAGGAAGAACTTCTTTCCTGTGAGGTGAGAGAGCCCTGGAACAGGCTGCCCAGAGAGGCTGTGGAGGCTCCTTCTCTGGAGATCTTCCAAACCTGCCTGAATGCCACATGCTCTGGGTGTCCCTGCTGGAGCAGGGGTTGGACTAGATGATCTCTAGAGGTCCGTTCTAACCCTAACCATTATGTGATTCTGTGAAGTGCCGTAAACCTTGATTAATTTTCCTTAATTCTCAGACATTTTGGGTTTTAATGATTTTCACTTGTGCTATTTTTATTTCCCCCATGATCTCAAGATCCCTATTTGTCACAAGCCAGGTCACTCCACACAACCATACAGTAAAGATGAGTAAAATTCAAACAGGCCAGGGGAACATATTTCTCAGCAGAGGCCATTGGCCACTCAGATTTGAGTAGTAAAGCTTACTATAAACTAATGCAGGCCAAGATAGAGAAACTCAGCCGGTTGACTTTGAAGGGAATTTAGAAATTGAATTGAAATTTGAAATATACAGATGGAAATATCATGTCTTAGTAGAAAAAAGTATGGCAAGCAACTCAGAAGAAATTTTCCTGGTGAGTGATCTCAGGCAAATCATCTGTGTCTTAGTTGCCCTAATTGGTAATATAGGAATAATGCTACAGAATTCCTTTCATCTACACTGAAGACCTGCAAGAAAAGATATCTTAGTGTAAAATACAACTGACTGTTTTAATAATTTTTTCATACACAGAATACTAGACAGGAGAGTAGTATTCAGTGGTGTGATGAGGGACTGGTATTAACTATCTCTAGAGTCAGCTTTTGCAGCTTGGCAAGCAAAAACAAGGTATTAGCCGCTTCCAGACTCCTCTCCATCTAAATCAAACTATGGTATATTCCCATCAGGTTTACAGCACTGAATGGCTTTGTATTTCTAATATTTTCTAAATAGAATGTACAGATTTGATAACAGGAATTTACGTGAAAGGCAGAAAAATCTAAGTACTGAAAACATTGATTTTGCAAAAGTTAATTTGGGGGATGTTTTGTGAAGAAACTCTTTAAGGGTTGGTTAATCACAATTACAGAATAGTTTGTGCTTGCTTATAACAAAGTACTTTAGTTGGATACATTTACTGCATTGTAAGTGTTTGCTTGACACAACGCAGAGCACCATTCCAATCTCATAATTATGAATTCCCAGATTTTATGCTGCGCTTTGTGTGGTGCCTCTGTAGAACAGAATCAGCCGATAAATGAGGCTTTCCAATATCAATAGTATGATGGAGATTCATACTGTTTCCACTGCATCCTCCCCACATTCACATATATATATAGAGAGAAAGGCATCCATTGAAAACAAGCGCTAAAAGGAAGGGGTGGATGGGGGTGAACAGGGGTGAAAGAAAAAGGAGGAAAAAAAAAGAGAGAGAGAGAGAGAGAGAAACTCTACTACTTATTTCAATTTCCTTGAGTTAACTCCTGCACTGTGCCAAGTTCTTCAGCCAGTTACGGCAAAATACTTAACACATGTTCTGCTACTTCGAAGTGTGTACACAGAGTGTGAAGCATCTATGTAACAATGCCCAAAGGGAAATCAATAGCAGTCAGAGAAAAGGTGGTAGATCCACAGAATATGTCTGTGGCAGGAGTATAATAAGAACCTGAAGGACCTATGTCCAGATCTCTATTTAACAGCTTTGTTGACTGCCTCAGTTACCACCCTTTTTCCTATTTGGTAAGTTCCACTCTCAAGATGAAGACATGTGGGAACACAAGTTTTGACCATTTGGTTACAATCTCAAGTGAGGAAATGTTCCCCCAGGGCCTAGCTGACAGATAAACATGTGACCTTGGAACATGAAGTTCAGTGAGTCTGCAACTGAATAATATACCTACAGGGCATGGTGATGTTTGTTTGTTTGTTTAATTTTCCCCTGTATATATAATGGAAAAATATTTGGAATATATCCAACACTCTAATAAAGTTAAGAAATGTTGGAATACTTCTGTTGAATGAAAGAGAAATAGCTTTACATTTGAATATCCACAAATCTTCTTTTGTCTTTGTTTCTATAGCAGTGAATTAGTGTTTTTGAAAACTTCCGTTTATTCAAGCACTTGCATTTCTGCTAGCAAAAAGCACCACAGGATAGTTTTTTTGTTTTGTTTTGTTTTGTTTGTTTGTTTTTTGCTAAATTAATATTCTGTTTCCTCTGGGTAATGTGATTTGGGCTTTAAAGCTGTTTACATAATGGTTCACTCATGCTTCAAGTATTGTGAAATTTAAAGGTGCTTTTAGATGGTGCCATATTTATTAATTATTATACACAGCTCTAGGAAACTAAATGAATTGTTTGTTTAAATTTTATTCCCTATGTTGAGTTCCTTAATTAATGTTTAATAAATATCTATGAAAGTAAACCTGTTTAAAAAAAATTCATATGACTGAAAATACATCATTTGGCTAAAGGTTTATGATAGCAAGGTTTTAAATATGTATAATAAATATGTAGCACAAGATTTTAGCCAGTGCTTTTTGACAACTTTGAATGAATTCTGTTCAAATACATCACAAGAAAAGAGAGTTCATATTTCATGTAATGTAAATGTTTAGTTTTGCTACTTATGGGGAGATAATTACCTGTCCCGAAAGAATTTTTATGCCAACCTACCTATACAATCCCTGCAAGGAAAAATACATATATAAACAATAACTTATTTTTATTTCTTCATTACCTCTAAAAAGAGTCATTTCTGCTTTTAAATAGAAAAGGTAACTTCTCTTGAGGATGCATGCAGTAGTTCTTTGGTGTTCAGACAATATTGAATTTATTTTTTTGTTATGTATCTTTCCTGCCTAACACATTGGCCTTCACAATATATTGTTCAAAGAACATATTAAGTAAAAGCCCAGTACTTCTGCCATTGTTTTACCCTGCTACATTACAAAGATTCTAAGAACAGACTAGAAGAAATCGAACAAAACCAGTCTGGTGTAATTATAACCAAACAATTACTTATGATCATCTTAAAAACAAGCCAACTGATTACCAGCTTCTGATACACCCACTCTCTCTATCTCCACTAAAACTAGGAGTATGCCTGTGCAAAGAAAAATATCACATATGTGCTTGACTGCCTACTCTTTATCTCAAGACTGTGAGGCTTAGATGTTATCGCGGGGAGCCTGGAGTACCTCAAACAAAAGATGCAGAGGAAAAAGCACAGGCAGAGCAGATCATTGTTGGCTCTGACATGACCTGAAGTGGCAAACAGCATGTAATTGCACTGAATAAGAATAAATAAATAAATAAAGAGAAATGATGGTGACCATTTCTTTCTCAGCAGATATCTGGCTGAGTTTGCCATCAAGCTGGCATGGGAAAGACAAGCAAGAAGAAGTGCTCCTTATTTCTTTCACTTGCTGCTGTGTCAGAGGAATTTATTTCAAGACTTTTATTTCAAAAGAATATTTCAGTTAAAAGCAGACACATGTTTAATTGTCCTGTTTTTCTACTGCTCTGGATATTTCAGCTCCCAAGCTTGAAGCACAAAAATATGTTCTCAGTTTCATTTTTCTTTTTGTTTAATACAAATAATAAATAAATAAATAAATAAACTCCAGCCTCCCAACAAAGTTGAATTATGTGAAATCACTTATTTAGTTTTAATTAAAAACAAATAATTAAAATTTTCTCACTCATCAGATTATAGACAAGAGTAGGAAAATATTAAATGCCCACACCTCGAAGTTTCAGAAACTAAAGCAAATATGAAGAACACAAACTATGTCACAACTGTGCTTGCCTTCCCAATATCTTAGGAGATATCTCAGCAAGTCTGATTCATAATGAAGACTTGACGGGTTGCACTGAAAATGACACAACATGTATTCTGATTAATCCAGTCCAATTTGCATCAGAAGGGTTTCAGAACAGAAGGAAAGTGAGGGTTTTATTAGCTTGGGAAAAAAATCAGTCTCTTCTTCCAGAGGAAGATACAAATAATGGTGAATGAAATATTATTAAATAAATAATAATAAATAAAAGATATTAATTTCAGAAGGATGCTTGAGAGGGATTTATCAATATTAACCAAAATCAGCTGTGATATGATATGATTAATGATCTGACCCTTCTTAGACATTTTTGAAAATCTTCCAATTTCTGTGTAGCTCCTGCTATGAAGACTGCTCATTACAGGTTTTTATCAAGGTTGAAAACATTTATTGCCTTTCTGGGACTCTGGATATAAACAATTGCCAGGGAGGAGGGAGAGATTCAGCTGTTAACAGCATTTTGGGGTTTGTGTGGTAAAATCCAGGCTAGAATTACAGGACTGTTAGCTGGGAATGGAGTAGAAATAGTCTAATTTTATATATATATATATATAATGTGTAAGTCTAAAATGAACCTTAAGTGAAACTAAAATTAAACTGAAATGGGACACAAATTCAGGGCACCAGGAAAACCTTCAACCTACCACAACCTACCACAACCCAGTTCCTTTTCTTTTTTTTTTTTCCCTTTGACAATATCCTCAGCATTTTCCCTTCTTTCTTTGACTATTAATAACCTCAGTTAATATAGCTAGTGACATGTTAATGTCTGAATTTGGCTTTCTATTTAAACAAGAAAGATTTTGTTCTACTTTAAGCTTCTTTCTAACCTAACTACATTGTGATTCTTACAGTTTTCCAGCTCTCTGAAAACTTTACTTCTTGCAGAGCATAAGGTAAATGGTTTTGATAAACTCATTGCCCAAACATCATCTTCCTCCTCCAGAGCTTACTGGATGGTTTTCACTCAGATCACAAATGCACAAATTGTTCAGCAGTAGTCAATTAAATACCATGGTAACCTGCTGCTTTTAATTATCTTTCTCTGTGCCATAACAGCTGTGAAACACATAGTGACAAGCCAAATATAATTTAAATACTGTGATGTGCTCCAGATGTGGTAATACTTTGCCAGGTGTTTATTTTTAATGTACAACTTGACATTTTACCCATTAACTCATCTTTTGCTCTAGAAAAATTCACAAAAAGCCTTCCACAAATACTTTAATACACATTTGTACCTATGTCTCTTTCTGTTTTGTTATTGGAAGGATTTGTTTTTTTATTTATTTATTTCCCCTTTAGGACTGAATATTAATTATGAACATTATTGCTACTACTTTGAATCAAGTCCACACCACACATAACCTGATCCAAAACCAACAGAGGGGAAGATTTTATGTTGTTGTTATTGCTGGTTTCCATGGAGTACAGGGCTAGCCTTAAGTTTTTTTTTTATGCCAGTGTGGCATACTCACATGAGTTTTACCCTGTCATTCAGAGATACAAACAAAGCTGGGCTTTGTATTTTTATTGTCTTCTTTAAAACTTCTATTGCCAGGGCCTGAGCACCTTAGATGATTATCTGACCTGCTATATATGCCATACCAGTCAGTGAGAAGTCTATGTATTTATTCATATTGTATGTATGCATTTTAATTGGTCTGTTATGACCCCCTCTGTTAAACACAAGGAAAACTGTTATATTTTCTTAAATTTGTAATGAAATGTTATATTATACTTCCTTTCACATGAACTTGGAATTCCTACTGCATGTATGATCTGATGATCTATTAAAAAAGAAAAAAAAAAAGGAATGCACACACAGAAACACAGTTCTCCTTTAAGATATTCTATAAAGAAGGTAATTGGCCTAGATTTCAGAACAATAAAGAATAACAGGGCAGTAACTCTATTGCATTATCTTAATCTTTGCCTTTCTTGACTGAAATAATAGACTTTTCATGATATGCAGAAAGTGATCTTTTCACGAACACATGGTTAAAATGGGATCATGATCACTCATAGTATTTATTATTAAGGCCAAGCAGCCTATAAGGATATATTACCAACAAGTTGTGTTCCAGTATGGCTAAAAGAGCCATTACTGCAGTGCATGGACCTCTTAAACAAAGTGGTGGCTGTCTTTTTCCTTTGTACTTATTTTTTCCCTCCACATTCTTTCTGTAAGTGCTCCTTTGCCCTGCTGCCACTTCATATATATTCCAAAGAAACAAAGTGCTGACCTTATTGCTGTTCTGAACACTAAAAAGCTGCTGTAGCCACTCGTGAATTCTCAATAATACATAGAAGAAAGACAAAAGTGCAGCTAAGAGGGTCTGGAGCCATGTTTTCTACAGAACTCAAAAGGTAGTTTCTGTGAGGCAATCTGTACCTGCACAAGTAACTCTCCATTTGCCACCCACAGGCACAAGAACTCATTATTCCCTCGAAAATGGAAAAAAAGCACTAAGTCCATATTTTGGAGATGAGCTTGAGGTATTCTCTGCTATACTGTGTTTGTGGTCTTCTAAAATAAAAAGTTTTGGGCTTTATTTATTTATTTATTTATTTATTTATTTCTCCTTGGCCTGGAAAACATAACTGTTGGGACATCAGTTTGTCAGGTTTTTGTTTCATGACTGATCACAACACTGTTGCACACAGGGCACTGAAAGATGAATAGATTTGACTCTGTAATATGGCAGAAAGACCCAGAAGATCCTGTGCGCACAGCTGTCCTTGGAGAGCAAAAAGCAGGAGGAGTCTGGCAGAAGCTAAGATCAAACAAACTCCAAGATAAGCAAGCTTTCTGTTTTGGCCAAGAGTCATGAGGCTAATTCTTCATTACATTGCAGTTGAGGGATAATTTCGAAATGGGCAAAGCAGGTTTAATCTGATCCTTTCTCCCATTCTTCTGTGGCATAAATAATCACTTCAGATTTGGGGGATAACAGTCAAAAACTTCATAGTTAACTGGATTTTTTTTTTTTTTTTTTTGCCCTGGGGAAAAAAGATGATCGGAGATAAGGCATTTTTTCAGAAACAGGTTATACTTCTGAACTTCATGCTCAGCAACTCATACAATTTGCCAGTGAACATACTTCTCTCAAAAATTGGCGTAAACAATATTTCCTCTCATTTTGAACCTCATGTTCTTCTCCTTATTTTGTTGTATTATGTTAGAGATCTAATGTAACACTCAGTGTTAAAACCATAGGGACCATTTAGTCAGTTTTCTGCATAAACCAAAGAATGATACTTTAACCTCTTGACCATAACATAAAATGAACATCAAGTACTTCACACTGTTTTGCATATTGACAGTGATAAATACTGAGCCATTTTAAAAACACAGATTTCACTTTTAATTCAAGCTCCTTTTAATCTGATATTTAGAATTATGGCATCTATAGGTCTGTCACTATGGGACTGGGTATTGAAAAGGATTTGTATTGATTTAACATGCATTTACATGCTCTTTAATGCTTTTGATTGATCTCAAATTTGGAATATTTACAGGAGCAGGGGTGAGGGCTAGGGTGGCTGGGAAAATAATTTGAGTGATACATCACCATCTCCCTGTCTTTGGCTACCACCATCTTTGTTTTAATAGATTTTCATAACTGAGAAAAATGATGTAGGTCTCTTTGAGTTAAAGGTCATTAAATAATATCCCTGCCAGCAAAAAAAAAAAAAAAGTATCAGAAAGGAAAGTTTCCTAACAGAAATGAATCAAGCAAACAAGTGTAGAAAACTTCCTATGAAAAGAAAGTCTTATTTACTAAGGTCAGCTGTTTAAGAAGGTTTGAAGGTGTGTTACTAGATGTACAATCTATGATGGAAAGAGCAGAATATGCATCAATTTTCTCCTGTTGAGACACACTCCTGTGCTTTTCTACTTGGAAAGCTCAGTTTACATGCCTGTGGTTGCATTAGCTTCTGGGAGGTTATATGGGACAGAGGTGAGCACTTGATATTTAGATAGGAACTTCATTACTTTAAAATTTCAACTTAATTTCAGATAAAGAAAAAATCTATTTGTTTTCTTTTCCTTTCAGATTATTGGATTTCATTTGAATGTATTTATTTTGGAACCAAAAATGAAAAGTAACGAAAGAGAAACCTTCCCACTTTGTGACATTTCACTATTAGTACACTTAAAGAGAGGAAATCTTAGATGCCACTGCTGTGTATGCAGAAGCTTGAGCAAATCTTATACATCAATTTTGAAAAATAGAGGCCACACAAATCTTGCCATAGGTGCAAGTGTTCTGATCATATATGTTTTTTATATTTTCCAATGATTTTATGGTTTGTGTTACAACATATTTACTACTTTTATTTTATTTTTATTTATTTATTTTTTTAACAGAAGGGATCCACTCATATGAGAAAACAAACAAACAAACTCTTTCAAGGAGTCTTGTTTGAAAAATCAGCACAAATCAAGGCCAAAGAGAAGAGAAATCTCTTTTGCCTTAATTCCTCACACAGATTCATTTCCATGAAATCAAAGCATGATGGACTCCAAGAAGGAGTTGACAGGATAACGAAAGCGCCAAGTAACTACTCTGACAACCAACCTAAATATCAGCCTTGGATACAGACATGCCAAGAAAGTAATTTGAATATACCAGAAGCCAGATCTTCATCCCTTCCAAAATCTACTGCAAAGACTATAAATCTCAACAGGACTTTCCTCATATTTGTAGGCAGTAATCTTATCCCAAGTCTGAACTATCTACCAATTCTTTATACATGTCCATCCTTCTATGGTGTTTGTGTGATTGACACACGGGAAAAGTTTTCTTTGCTGAAAGGGATTACTATTAAAGTGATAGTGTTTGAGAAATCTGAACATTGGTACTCGCTTATTTTCTTGCATTATCTGAAGATCTTTCCCTGCTGTCACATAGCAGAGCACAGTGATACAAATAGTACTTCTGGGTTAATTATCTGGGGTTAAATCAGCTATATCGCTGTTGGATCTTAACTGGAACATCTGCAAGCCATATCCATGTCTCCCTGTGCTAGCACCAAGGACGCTGATTTCAGAGGGATGATGAACAAGACTAAGTATTTCTGAATCCACAAAGAGATACGGCCCAGGTCACTTAGCAAGGACCTCAGCTCCATGCTCTCATACTTCTGGGTAAGACTGCATAGAGGCTCACTGACTCTCTTTAGTGATATACTTGACCTTGGGTCTCTTGTAAGCCTAGACACATAAATGTGTGATCAAGCATCAGAAAGTACACCAGATTCAGTAACAACGCATCCTCTCATGGGTTGCTGCTGCAGCTGATAACATATCTAGCACACTAATTGCAGATCTTTCAGATGGAGTTAGTTATGCAAAAATATTGCAGACAGATACATTAACTTCAGCCTAAGACAAACTACATTTGGTTCATTTCAATGTTCTTCCTAAGCTCCTAATTTTAAGAAACATCTAATTGCTTATTTAATCTTTTAATCATTAATTTAATCATTTCAGGATTGAAAATATTATTAAGTAAGAACCATTCTTTTTTTGCCATATTTTATTTATAGTTTACATACAGCCTTATCACATGTGAGAATAATGGATGTACAGGAAAGTGTCTGTGGAACAGCATAGAAATTGTCTTGTATAATGAAAGTAGGAGGAAGTTCAACAATTTGCAGTATGTTCTCACATACAAAAGAAGGTGGTTAATTTCATTTCCAGTCTGATTAATAACTTTATTCACATTAACTCTTGTCATAATTGACTGCTACTGCAAGCACTGGAGTATGTGTACATTTTGGCTCCCGTACGTTGTAACCTCGGAGTGTTTGTGCTGCTGATTTAATCTGACTGTAAAAACAGTAGCCATGCTGGGAGCTCATGTCTGAGTCCATATATTGGAGTCCAGTTGCATCCGCTATGTATTTGTTATGATGTACCCCCTACTTCTTAGCATTACCATTGCTTAGACTACTTGACCTGGTTTTCCAAGGAAACTGTGGCAGGATTTAGCTGGTCTTTTAAGGATATCTAGACAAGCAGTGCAAAGGTGTTTTTGGAAAAGCACCACTTGGCCCATGTCAGCAGCATGTGAGTAAAGGCTATCCAAGCGCTGGCATATGTCCCCTCTCAGAGCAGAGCTTGTGCGTGGAAGGTTGTTACCTTAGTGAACTCAAGTTGCAACAAGCCCTCCTGGACAATGAGGGTGTACTTATGCCATCACACAAGCACGTCCTCTTTTCTAGGGATCATCCCCAGCGAGTGTGCACGAGCACTCTCTGATGCAAGGAAGCTAAGCTGTTCCACACACCATCTTACAACAGAATATTTGCAGTGCAAAAGATTGCACAATTAGATCCCAGGTGACTGAAGCCCTAAGTCATGCCCCAAACAGAACGGCTGAAAAGCACTTCTTAAGTGTGACAGTGTTTCAGTACTGCATATTTTTGGTTTCAAATCCTTCTTCCCCATAGCTTAGACAGAAACTTCTATGAAAAAACACGAAAGCAGAGGTCTCTGTTTCACCCACTGACTCCAGAAGGTGAAACTTTTTGGCTACTCAGCACAAAATCCTAACCTGACAATTCGGTCAAGCACCTTGCACAGGGAATAGACTGCGAATCGATATAATTAGTTCAAGGATTATGTGATTATTATTTTATTTTTACATTGAGTCAGCTTCTGGGTATTCCAGTGCTCAACAGAGAAAATACTTTGAGGTTTGATTGCCCTTTTCTGGAGATGTTGGTTAAGTGAGGGTTAATTCTGTATTTTGTTGTATTTGAAAAAATATATACCTATATATTTTGGAGTGTACAGAAAAAAAATGATCATGTAGAAGAAGGTATCTGTAAGCAGATAATTCATTTAAAGTTTTGTAAAAGTGCAAAAGGAACTGATTTCAATAACCTTTTACACATGGAAAGAAATAGTGCCTGAACTGGACTGGAAATCATCTAGTTGTTCAAATTTCTTGCTCCTTAGTCATTACTTAGTCATGTAATGTACTTTTTAGTGCATTACATTGTTTGTGAACAAACATAAAATACTCAAATTCAGTGGCCGTCAATACTATTAAATGCACTTCTGCAGCCAGAGGCCTTCTTTCTTCCTGTTCTAAACCTTACCCATGGAGAGAAACTACGCAAGCACAGCACTATTAAAAAATATATATATATGTTGCTCTTTTGGGTAGGCCTTCCCTCATCTTCAGGAACTTAATTATTTTACAAGCTACATATGTATAGTTTTAGTGTCAATAAATCCACAAGCCCTGTCTTAAGTGTTGCTGGGTAAAGCTTATGGAATTGTTCATACATTTTAAAGAATTTACTAGAGTTTTAGAAATGGAGGGCGAAAACTACAAACAACATTCTGTAACAGCACCAACTCAATATTAAATAATAACACAATTTTCTGCATTTTTTAGCACTCACCATTTGTAATAAGCTTTGTAGAATCTCTTAACTTTTTGTTTATTAATGGCATTGTTATATGGAATTACTTAATGGAATTGTTACATGTTAATGGAATTGTTACAGATCTGCTTCTCTGGGCCAGGAGATAGCCATCAGAACCCGATGAGTCTGAGGAAGGACGATGAAAGCAGATGAGGTCTCAGACATATGGATATTGTCTTCGCTATCCTGTCATCACGAGAAAACATTCAAAGACTTCAACAAGAGATGATACTCGGTGTTTCTGTCCACTATCAGAACAGATGTACAATCTCAAATTTGCTTGTCAGATCAGAACATGCAGTAGGGCACTGACCTTAGCTGTCGCTCCTCAGAGGTGGATCATGGTTGTTTCCAAGGGAAGTTGTTTTCCAAGACAGAAACAGATGTTATTATCCTGCCAACCACGCTAGAGCTTTCTGGAGCACATTTTGCAAAGGGCTGTGCTCCCACATGGGCCCTGGGTTTGCACAGTCAAGCTGTCAACAGACCTTACAGACTGAGCTTTTCTTTCAAAAGTGTATTAGAAGGATGGGGGGAATAAATGAGGGGCAAAAAGAAAAGAGGAACTAGTACCCCTTTATGTTCTTAAGTTATATCTGAAATTGTTAAAGAGTTGAGTGGGTACTCAGTGCTTTAAATCTGTTTGTTGGGACTATTTTAAATGTTATTTTTAGCACAAAATACATGTTTCCTCTTAGAAATGGATCCAAGAGAACGCCAAAAGATTTAATGAGTCCAGTACATGAGTTTATAGCGAATGGTACCACAAGACCCATATCAGAAATAATGAAAACCAACAAGCACATGGGGTGTACAAAGGCTTTGCCTATTTGAGCTTCTGGTCACATCACTTTCATAGGTAAGCATTATGAGCTGGAAAACAGGAGACCAAGCAAACCATGGAAAAAGAAGGCAAAGAAACAAGTTCTGTTTTGTCATGTAGGGATATTTCTCTGATTTTAGATTAGCTAATGTATTTCAGTTTGGCTTCTCTCTTCATCTCATCAGAAATTGAATTCAGTTTGCATATATCTGATTACCCCAGGAATATTTATACGTAGATTCATAGCACAGAAAACTGAAAAAAAAATCTTCTTCTGTATTTAAATATGTCTATTTAAATACAACATTAACATCGAAATGACTGAAATTTGTGCAGTGAATGTTTCTTTGGACATGTAAATTGCTAGAACATCTTAACTAGAGGTTTACTTTAAGGAACTTTGGAGATTTAGTTACTATGTTGTGTAGTAAATATTTATACACTGCTTTTCTGAGTTACAAAGAGGAAAAAATCTGCCTTTTCATTGCAGTAACCATAGTGATGTACAGAAGAATGATCCAACAAGGGACATAATATGCATATATCATTTGACCAGCATCCATGTACTTTCCGGATTCTATGACTATATCGAACTCTCAAATGTTTAAGTGGGCAGTAGAGAAAAGAAAACAAACAAAGAAACAGACAAGCAAGCAAGCTGTTTCCTGTTCAGGCTAAAGCCAACCTTGCATTTCCATATTTGATAAACTCCTTTTAAAGAAATTTCAAATTATCAGATAATTTGCAACCAGAATGATCTTTCCTTTATTTCTTCTATATCTTATCAATCATTCAGGAATACAGTAATACTGGAGATTATGGAGCAAGAATTTTTCCCTTCCATGCCCCTATGCAGTAGGCCACTACTATTATTATCATTTGATAGGGAAACAGAAACCACAGGGGTAATTTTGACATCTCAACACAGAATATATTTCTTCATCTAGCATTTGGTCTTTTAAGATAATGGTCCAGGGTCCCTTCAGAGTGTTGATCTTTAGGATGGGATCATCTGCAAGGGATATTTCTTAGGGAACTGAGAAGAAATGTTGAAGGCAAAATTGCTTCCTGAATCTTCATTGGCAACTCTACTTTCCTCTAAGTATTACAGAGGAAGTTCTTCCCTTCTTCAGAAAATGTAAAAATTCTCTTGATGTAAGCACATTTCTCTATATATATACAGATCCAGAGCTGATTTATGGACTGGCAACTGCCATAATTAATTACAGCAAAGAGAACTTCCATTTTACATCTCCAAAAGACAATTTCTTACAATGAAGCAAGGAATGGGAAAAAAGATTTACAGATGAATGCTATCTTCATCACCATTAGACAGGTATACAAAAAGCACTTTGTAACAGATGCTTGCATATACAACCAGCAAGTTCATGAACTGCTGAGGCTCTGGATAAAAAGGACTATCTTCCTCTGCTTTTAACAATGCTCTGAGCACAGGCTGTGGGATAGGAATGTGCTGAACACACTCACTGGTCAAGCTCTACAAGTTAAATGGGAACGGAAATTCCTAACTCAATCAATGTTTTCAAGTCTGAAGCAGTCCTGCGCACTCCAAGCAGACCTTTAGGAGCCAGAGGAAAATCTCTGGACATTAGTCAACTCCAGGATGAGACCACAGCTGAACAAGGGCTTTAAGAATCTCAGGTTTGCATTTGAGGCCCTAAATGGGTCAATTATAAACCTGAAACTTTGACTGTCCTTATGCTCATCTAGTCTAGAAAAGGTCAAAGTTTGCTTCCATGGAGCTGGAAAGGATTCCTAAAAAACAGCTTCTAAGATTTAATCAAACACCACCTTACCCCTTTATTTGTCTAGGTTAGGTTTCCCCTCATCTACTTAATAACAGGAACAAAAGGAAAATACTGTTTCTTTACAAGTCTGTCTAAATTCTGTTTATCTTCCTGAAAGATTATCAGGTACTCAAAAGCATCTCTTCCAACCAGAAGCAAAACTATCGCCACCACTAACAACAATAAAAAAGCCTTAAACTTCATATGAGACTCTATGTTCTGTATTAGAGAAATTTTTAATAGGTGAAATGATATTAGTTCTTCAGCCAAACCTTCAGCAAGACTCTTTCACTTACAGCCACATTGCAATGCTGCAATTCTAGCATTTTTTTGTCTTAGATCACTAATTTATGCCTCGTATCCCAGACAATTTGTCCTTGTTCCCCCATCTTTAAAAATGGCCAAATCATCAGGCCAAATAGGCTCACATTGCATATTTTTTATCCATATTATATTCCCAGGTATGCATAATATAATACATTTTTCACAGCCATCATCTTATTAAGCATTTACCTCATGGCATTTTCTCATTTTGACATCAGTATCCCACAATAATGATGTGCAAACACACTTTACAAACCTCTCACATGCGACCACATATTATATCATGGAATGAATGAAGGAAGTGCTAACAATTAGTTAAGTAATGCAAGAAGAACTGTTGTAGCTTGCACTCCAAGCAAAATCAGAGGTGGAAAAGGCCAGTAGTATTAGGTCATCTCACAGGACAAGAATGTTCATAGTATGCTAATTGCAAAGTATTTTTCCTGGATGCAACACGCATTCGTCGGAACAGAATCTCATTGCATGGCAAGCTTGGCTGCTTTTGGAAATTCTCACACCTTTATCTCATATTGAAGCATCACTTCACATGTGATGTAATGATTTATTCTCAGAGGAGTGAGATATATATTCTTTTCTTTAGGTAGAGAGATGAGTAACCCTCAGTGAATCAAACTGATGATATCATTCTCTCAAGAAAAAGTTTTGCTCATACACCTCACACATTTTTTTTTGTTCTTTTTTTTCTTAAGCTTTTTTACCAATAGCAATTCATAGCTTATGGATGCTTATATTCATGGATAATAATTCAATGACAAATACTATACTGAAATAAAAATACTCATAAAAATATAGCAGATAGTGTATGTAAGTATTGTTTAAAATTCTGGATTTCAACTCTTCAGCTTAAGTGTTGTTCCGTTTCTCTAAATGACCTTCTAACTCAAGTCAAATCTCTGTAGTGAATGTGAATAATGTAATATTTCAATTAATTCTATCTAGGTCTACATATACCATTTTCAAGGAAAATATTAAAGGATGTTTCTAATTGAAAAAACATAAATCAGAGCTGCTTCTGCCATTGTTTTGTCTTTTCTTTACATAAATCTGTCATCATTTTCCCATGATAAATTAGTGAATTTATCATGAATGTCAATTCTTCTGGTGCAACTGTACTCAATATGAAACTGCAAAGTATTTCAGGTATATTTACTTATAGGATTATTTATTATCCCTTTTTGACAAACTGAAATCCATGTTCAAAGTCATTAATATGAAAACTTGGTCCTAAACATTGTTAAAATGCAATTTCATGAACAGACAACATATCAGAAGATAACTGTTGATTTTCTTCCTAATTTATTTTATTTTATTGCTGGCTTCCTAATAGGAGAAATGTAAAAACACTTCAGCTTGCATTCACTATGTTCTCCAAAACATGGTGATATATTATGGTGTAATTATTGTAAAATAGCTTATATTCACCTACCCTGGAGATAAAGAGAGGAAACTGACGGTGGGGAGCGGGAGGGGTAAAAGTTTCTTTTCTCAAACAGGTTTTTGATGAACCAGAGTTAAAAGAGTCATAAATAAATAAGTAAATAAATAAATTTATGTTTTCAGCAAAAACAAAAAACAGTAACTGGGAGAACTTGTATATTTACCAATCATGAAATGCTGATTAACATAGAACTGTTCATAGGCCTTCATTAAACTAGTTAAACTAGTTTAAATACTTAGTTGGTGTTTTCATGGAACTTTCCGTTTTTCTTTACTCTTCTGCAGCCCAAGTGAATAAAATTTTGTTGATCTGAAGGTTGATACACTTCTTCATCAGAATGGAAACATTTTATTCATATTTCACCTGCAGCTAAGTGACTTCATGAGAAATAAACACAGTGGTGGCTCAGAAACCTAACCCAAGTGAAGCAGAGAAAAGGAATTCACATGTGTCAGAGTCCCTGAACTAACGCTTTACAGGCAAAATCATGTGAGGGTCCACTCTGAGTCACCAGTTTTCAGTGATTAAAAGCATTCTTAAAAGCACTTATTTTGTTCCCAAATTTCACATTGCCTGCTTCAGCCAGAAGCAAACTGTTCTTTTGCTGGAATAATAAATTGCCACCAGACAGTCAAATTCACTGCAGGTCGCGCTATCGGGCTGCCTTGGGTCAAGACAGGCAAAACAAACCCAGATGCTCTTCCTAACAGCAGGAATCCTTTGGGAGCGCACACAACTTTCCTCGGCTAAAAGGAAGCATTGACCAAGACGTGACCACGTTTGCAAAGCCAGAGACCCCTGCAACTTCCATAGCTTCCACCAGCCCCACGGTCGTGAGCGCGTGCTCTGAGCGGAGCGTGCAAGAAAGGGGCCCCTGGCAACACAGGTGTCAGTGAGGATTCCCTCCCTGTTTATGCTTCCCCAGCAGGCGTTAAGGCGATGTGAGTAACTGTTTGCAGGTTGTGCTTGGCAGTTGCTATGGCCACTGGCAGGCAAGCGGGGAAAGCCCTGGTGAGCAAGCGGTGCTGCCAACGTCTGCTTATTTCCCTGTGCTTCACATGCAAGCGTCTCTCCTTCACGCGGCGTGGGAGGAAGTCTGAAGGGCTCAGGTGTGCTCCTAGACACACGACAGAGGCCTAACTTCCTAAATATACTCCTAGCAATGATGTTTCTGCTGCCTTGGGCCTGGTGTCCCCCCTGCTGCCGTCTGGGCACCAGCTGCCAAGCAGGAGGACGCTGGCAGCACGGTTCCTGCGGCACGGGAAATCCTTCTGCACACATTGCAAATAACACCGGCGTTGTGTGTCCTGACAGGGCTTCTGCGAAAAGCACGGCACCCCACTTTGCTCAGAAATACCGTGGGTAGTAGGTGTCTTGGAATCGTGCTGCTTGCACGTGAGCACTAACACAGCCTAATACACTAGTACAGCCTAATAACACAGCCCGGGACTAGCACTAATACAGAGACAGCTTGCTTACCAACCTCAGTTCTTTTTTTTTTCTTTTTTCTTTTTTTTTTATAAAGATTTCTGGTGCAGGACACCATCCAGTCCTCGCTTGCAGGAAGATGATGTTCCAAGTACACAAATAATGTCATCACAAACACTCAAGGCAGGTCTTGTGGCGGTGTCCGTCGCGGCGGTCTGCATAGCCCATTCGACTCCTTTTGAAGTGGTTCCTTTCAACAGCTTCCAACAGTTACCAAAAGGCATGTTGTATTCTCACCCTGAGGATCCTCTCCTACCCTCCCTATTCTCTGCAGTTCTCTGCATTCCAGATAAGCCTCGAATATTTGGGAAAGAAGGAATCTGCAAAATCTGGATGATGCTGGAGTATATGAATCAGCCTGGCAAGTTTATGGAAACAGCACTATAACCTCCTGATTGAATTAGAAACAACCATGGCAACAAGATGTCTCAAAGTGTATTTGTTTTTCTCAGTTATAAAAGAAACAAAACACTTCAACCCTTTTTTTTTTCTGATCTAAAACAAGGTAATTCATTCTAGGTTTGGTTTTGAATAACTTTAAACTACACTTTAAACTCCCAATATGCAAACAAAAAAATAAAAAAGAAAATTTACGTGTCAAAAATAATTGCATATACTATGCCAAATATTTTTAAATAATTATTATATATGCATGTGTGATATTTCACCCAACTTTAAAAACACTTTTGGTCTTAAAATGTCTCAGCCCATACAGAAATGAAATTAAATAGTACTTCAGCTCCTAAGTTATTTCAGTGTCTTAAAAAAATGAGGTTAAGAGTCAATGAGAACGTTTTTCTGACTGCATCTAATCTCTTGCTGAGATGTCAATGCTCTTTTCTCAGCAATACTTTATTTAAATAAATGATTTCAGGTTTATATCAATGCACTTTAAATAGGATAAGGCATTAGAACACTAAAATCTGTTGTGTTGATTTCTGTAACAATGGTTTAAATTGGAAAACCACAATGTTTTTTATAGTATAAACAAAAAATGGATGGTCAGGATTAAAATTATATTTCCTTTTTCCTTGGGATTTGTAGATAAAAAAATAGAGAGAAACTAGATATCAGGAAAAGAGATTATGTTTTTTTTAATCGGGAAGGAGTTGAAGTGAGAGGGAGAAAAAACTGATTCAGAGCATGACAGTGAGCGGCTCTCTGAATCTCTGAATCACTAGTGTCAAATAATACCACTTTGCAAAGAAGAGAGATGTATGCCACAAAAACTTTTAAAAGCTTTATTTTGTTCCTATTTTCTTTTCTTTTTTTTTTTTTAATTAAAATGAGCCCTGAAAATACAAATGCAGTTATGATCTTTCTAGTTATAAGTTTTAAGTACTGGTAAGGCACTCTTTAATGGGATGAAAAAGGTTTCAAAATATCACCTTCACATTTACTCTTTCTTTTCTTTGTTGTTTCTCATTGTTTTATCTTTCTTTTTTTTTCTTTTTTTTTTCTTTTTTATTCCCTAAATGTTTTTCCTAAACGTTTTCGGGCATTGACCAGTAGCACAGAGAAGGGCAGGAGCACAGCAGGGCTGGACCACGGCATCCTCAGCAGTGCTGCTGCGGGGATGGCACCCATCGATCTCGCTGAGCGATCAGCGCAGCAAACAGGTGCACAATTAGCCAAATATTAATCAGTGCAGGTGTCTAATGCAAACATGTGGGAAAGGTGATTGGTCCAAATCCACAACTAATCAACAGCAGGCTTGCTCGTGACACCCCGTTGTAAAGTCCACGGCTAATTGCTCATGTTATGCAACAGGTTGCATCAGAGATATGAAACCAAACAACGTGATGTGTCAGTTCACTTTTATCCTAGTCATCAAAGGCAGAATGAGCTATAATCACTTCCAACATAAGCAATAGAGGAAAATATATTTATTTATGTTGTGGGTCTTTGGAAAATCATTAGCACCTTCCCTTCTTCTTTTCTTTTTCTTCCCTTTTTTTTTACATTTTTGGTGGATAGTTAAACCTCAGTGCAGATAAACAACTGACACTTTCCAACAAATAACATTTGAGAAACAGACAAACAACTAACCCTCTTAACCAAAAATAAAAAAGCCAACTTGTAGATTTCACAGATTCCAAATGACCAGAAGGCAAAAAATGTTGGTGGTCCTTTTCCTTCAGTCCAATAAGGAAATAAGAAGAGTTTTAAATCTGTTTAAAAGCTTAGGCTGGAGATTTCATTCAAAACTATACTCTCATACATTTTTGGAAGGAGTTGTAAGGAAATCATATTTCTATTAGCATTTGAGGGCTATTTATTTGAGGGCTATTTCTATTGGAGAACTTGTATATATTTATTATTGACTAAAAAGACTGCATCACAGTACCAAAATGAGCACCCTTCATCATGCAAATTTGCATAGTCTCACTGTGTGGCATGGTAGAAACAGGTTAAACACCTTCCAGGTTAAAGACCTTCCAGACTATTGGCTTGTCTCAACATTGGACCTGTTCAGGTTGAAAAAATTCTGGGAAGTAAAAAAAAAGAACAACAACAACAACATACACACATGAAAAAAAAAAGAACAAGAACAACAACATACACAGAAATAAAAACATAAAAACAGAGAACAAGCAAAAGAAAGGGAGATGCCAGATGTCCACTGATATTTGCAAAACGAAGCAAACATTTTGTGCACTGGGAAAAAAGGATAGTAAATGCAGTTATCTGAAATTCTCCAGGGGCATATCTGTGCCTATCTATATATGACATCTGAATAGATGTAAGTTGGGCAGAGTTTCCAAAAGAAGTTGAGAATCTGCTCATGATGAACACATTCTCTCCAGAGAAGATTAAGTTTAATGTACTTCACACTCAATTTGTTTCAGACTAGGATGAATTCTACCTTCCCCTGGGAATAGTCAACGATACCTTTTTTTTTTTTTTTGTAGAAATGTGTGAATTAACCCATGTCCAAGGCTATTAACTGGATAAACTTATACAGCAAGATACTGTATAAGATAGAGTGGATGTATTGGATCCCTTGTAACATGTATATTTTTACTTTTATGTTGCAAATGCTACTTCTAGTATTAATGTCAGCTTATTTTCTGGTTTGTGAGTATATTTGTGGATGTGGCTGTGTATTTATGTAAATATAAAAGCTTTATTCCTCTTCCTCCTCCTGTCCACCTCCCCCTTTTTTTTTCAATGTGTTCAGTGTTTAGAAGAAGAATATGAAGATCACATTGTTCCTGGGTATTGGGGTCAGGCTGTTCCAGAAACAAAACCTCCAGCTAGAAGGATTCAGATTCCTTGGAAGCTGCAATAAGGAAACAGTTGCATTCTGACAGGCTGACTCACTATCTGCAATTTTATTTGTGCTGACAGACTCTAAATTACAACAGATTCAGAGGGGATTTAGAGGAAAGAGAGACAAAGGGCATACTCTTTCTGAAGAATGATTAGACACTTTAGCCATTGTGGTTCACCTTAGCTGATCACAGTTTAAAGAGGTTGGAGGACATGGGAATTTTTTACGTTCTTAAGTGAGAGTGAAGTACAAATTTTATTCTGTGACTGCCGCCAGTACAATAGGTTGAACAATTGATACAA
>JAUBNY010000868.1:2947379-2971281 GCA_032275445.1 Crypturellus soui | reverse complement strand
TGATGCTGGAATGCTTGTTCTCCAAAATACTGTTTTTACTTGTACATAAATACTGTATCTGGTAAAATATAAGGATTTAAGACCTCAACCAAGAATTAAGGATTCAGTCAATGTGCAAGTACATAGGGAAGGATCCATCTCCTCTTGAATACATCCTGTGTAATCAGATGTGACCAACACTGAGGAGAAAATCACAAGCACAAAGAAATAATGTGACCTTCTCTTGGACACCCTCTCTTCTTAGTGCCATGTCCATTCGGGAGTGAACATAAGGAACATAAGGTAGTCATACCACTGCATCTCTTGATACAGAGACATGTCACTGCACAGTATATATTCTCCATGAGTGACATTCCCTACACCTGGAGCCTGGGACTATCCTAGCTCTTTAAATGACCTGTATGAAGTATTGACATCACTGAATTCACATAAAAATGGTTATGGTCCATGAAAATGGACCCCAGGAGAGTCTCAGTGAATCCAGTGTCTCTGTACTGTCCAGGTGCCCAGGGAGGGGCACAGTTCTGCTGACAGTGCACTTTAATGGGTTGTATTGAATAGGTTTGCTTATCTTCCTTAATAATGCCAGGTTTTGGTTCACTAGCACCCTCTGCCAGATCCAGGCAGACCAAAAGAGATCTTCTTAGTGTTTCTCATTTACCATATGGTTGCATTTAGAGGCTATACTGCAAAGCATTTGCAAAACCTACACAACACTGGAAAGCTTTATATAAACTCTTTTTATCTTATACACTGGGATTTTTATTTTCCTTTGTCACCTAGACCCTCTTAATACTCTCACAGAGCAACACTGCTTTCTGAATTCCCAAGTCCAATTCAGCTTTTGGCTATGGCAAGCTTCCTTTTTTCATGTGCCAAGGGAAACACTGCGTTATGCCAAATGACTCATCACAGTTTGGGAAGAGATATAACTATTAAGGGCACTCATTATGAACGTTCATCTCATTAAACATGTTTAGAAAGTAAATCGAAGGATGAAAGGAGGATTTTATGAAACTTTATCTGGAAGAATATTAATCTTTAATAAGATAAGGTATGGTATAGAGCATGCCACTGGTATGACATAGGGTAACTGTGAAATTTTATGAAAGATGAATTTGTCAACTTCGATCTGTAATCCCTCCATTTATTTATAGGCAGCATTCAATTTGTTGTTGTTGCTGTTTTTTTTTTATTGTGTTCCTCCTCATCCTGTCTTCTCTATAAGCATATGGGATACAGAGTAAGACAAATCAGCAGGTTAATGTGGTATTAGTGGAAATCCCCATGAGGAACCATTATAAGGACTATGACACATTTTGCAGAAACAGGTTTGTTTGTGGAAGGGCTGATTCACCACTAATAAATCCAACAAGAAGCTGCTTCTTAGAGAAAAGATGAATCAAGAGTAGCAAGAGGCATAGCCTTGCCTAGAGGGAATGTGGTAGAATGACAGACATGCATTTTTCTTATGCATACATATTTCCACAGCACTTTAGTATTCCTATTTCTGACAGTGTCTAAATCTTAGTTTTAGATTTACCTGATGAGTTCCTGCTTCCAGGAAAACAAAGGTATGTTGCAAGTATGAACTGTTCTTGAACTGGATCTATGTAAACATCTCAGCTCTGGGGAATGAGTTGGTGGTAGGATGAATGCTTGCACATGTCTATCATGAGAGTAGCGGAAGGAGATCTCTCCATCCAGATCCTTGGAGGTCAGGTCAGGCTGGCTGGCTGGCTTTCCACATCAATGTGCACAGAAGATTACTCCTCCCCATTCCTACTACATGGCCTGCATAAGAAACCTTAGAGCAATACCAGGGTGTAGGCTCCCTTTTACTCACAGTGACTATTTCATTGGTAGCTAAGCTATAACTGCTTCCAGGCTGAAGTGAATTCACCTTCTTTCTAGGTCACACCTCAAAGCAAACTCCTCACTCTGCCAAGGATTAATCCTTAGCAAGCTGCTGGCAGTACTTCTATAAAACGAGGAACCACCAGTGGCGAAAATTTCTGACTCCAAACAGAAATGTTCCCTATAATAAAGGGAATAAAGTTCAGTACTTTCTCTCAATCATCCACAAGTCATCCTGGATGCTCCCTTTTAAGATCTTTCAATTTCAAGCACAACCTTGCCGTTAATTCTTTGCTGACTTTTTTACATCCAACACAAACCATTGGCATTTATTCTCTATTTCATAGGCTTACTGGGCTGTTCTACCTCAGGTAGGCTTATAGTTCAAACTGTTTGAACTATATGGTTTTGTCTAGTAAAGAAAGGATTCCTTTGGATACAAATTTGAAAAGAATATCATGAAGAAGACTCTATTTTTCTTCTTTCTTGCATTACCCATCCGGTTGGTTCAGTTTAGATCAGGAAGAAACAAAGGCAGGACCAAATGTTGCAAGTTTGTATGTGTTTTAGCACCAGACCTTCAGAGAAAAGGTATAAGAGATCACCTGTCCGAGATAAATTTGAGACATTGAAGATACTGTGGACCCAACTAGCATGGGAAAAAAAAAAAAAGTTTTGAGTTTTCATATATTAAGTAAGTATTCATACGCTCCTTGCCTCCCACCTGGCACCCAAAAATAAAAACAGGAGATTTTATAACTCATCTAATCCCATATATTAGGCTACCGTGCAAAATAAATCATGTCCTACTTTAAGATATCTCTGCAGATCATCCAGACCAACTCCCATGCACAATTAAGGTCACCTATAGCACGTTGCACAGGATTGCATCTAGGAGAGTTTTGAAGATCTCCAGAGAAGAGGCCTCCACAGCTGCTCTGGGTAGTCTGTTCCTCTGTCACCCTCACAGGAAAGAAGTTTGTCCTCATATTCAAGCGTAACTTCCCCTGCTCCTATTTGTGGCTGTTGCCTCTTGTCCTGTCACTGGCATCCACTGAAAAGAGCCTGGCCCCATCATTCTGACCTCTTCCCTTAAGATATGGGTATCTGTTAAGATCCCCTCTTAGCCTTCTTTTCTCTGGGCTAAACAGATCCATCTCTCTCAGCCTTTCCTCATAAGAGAGAGAATCCAGTCTCCCTAATCTTCTTTGTACCCCTATGCTGGACTCTTTTCAGTAGTTCCAGGTTCCCCTTGTAGCGGGGAGCCAAGAACTGGACACAGGACTCCAGATGTGGCGTCACCAGGGTTAAATAGAATGAATCACCTCTTTTGAAGTCCATTTCTGGTATCCTGACTCTCCAACCAGATTTTTCAAATCTCGACACATCTTTTGGGACAGTGTTATCTAAATAACTCATCCTTCCCCAAATGAGGAGGGGTGGAGGAGATGGAGACTCCCAGTTGTCTGTCTGCTGAATTTTCTACCTGTATACATGATTTATTCACTAATGGGATTTATCTTTTCTGAGTCATGTTCTCTTTACTAGTTATCTTCATTCATTATGGTAGAATGTGGTAGCTCCTCGACACCAAGTACACCTTGGAATTTGCATCCTAACATGTCTCCAACTCTAAGCATACAGGACAGCTAATTTTGATCTAAGGCTTGTGCAGCTTTTTGCCTTTCTTTGCAACTTCCTTGTTTTATTCCCTTTCTTCACCAACTATTTTTACTGTGGGTTCATTCCAACTTTCCCTTTCAGGAGAACACTTGACACTTCCTTACCTATGAACCAGCTTCCTTTCTACCAAAAGAACCTCTTTTCTTCCAAAAATCTATTTCCTCAATGCAGAGAAAGTAAATTTCTTGAACTAATAAAAAATACACATTAAAAAAACCCTTTTCAACTGTTATTCAAAAAATTCAATCAATCATGATGCTACAGAACTACAAAATAAGATAATATAAATGTTGAAAAAACTTGGATTTTCTCCTAGTCTTACATATCTATTAACAGTATTACACCTAAAGTTCCAAATTTCTATTTCCCACCAGTGAGTAGGGAACTCTCCTGATCCCTCTTATTAGAAAAGGAAAAAAAATCATAGAATGAAAAATGATAACCTTAAAAGCTCTCTATATAAGGACAGGCTGTGGAGGCAAAATGCAAAATGATACTAGATGGCTTATATGAATATAACTGGCTCTTTGTACAAATCCAAAGTTCCTTTGTTGCAATTTAAGAATTGTTGCTAAACTCTAAATTCCTTATATATACAAAGTTATAGAAGTTATGCATACTATATTATATATATATACATTTGCAAACGTATACATTCTCCTTTTAGGTGGGTTCTTCAGAAGTGTCTTGGTGGAAGGTGTACCAGAACTTAGATTTTTGACACTTGAATGCAATCTTTTGGATTTTAATCTTCCTGAGATCTTTTCTAGCACAATATTTTTAAGATATTTCATGTATAAGGACATGTATATTCAGATTTAGGCTAATAAATAATGTTGACCAGTTAACTCTGTGGAGATATTGCCATATCCCCCTCATTTAGAGGAACACAGATAAAATACAGACAGAAATAAATTAGTAAATTCAGAGTGAGCATTAGGGCAGAGCTGAATTAACATGAAAGTCTGGTTATGTATATGGCGGTGCAGACTTCTCACAGTCTTAAAAGCTTAGCTCCTAGATCTTTGTGTCTTCACAAGTCTGGACAGCTTTGCAAGTTTTCACCCATTTCTCAATGACAGAAGAGTAAGTCTGGATTCAGATAAAGTCTGTGCAGCAATGACTACATCCTGCTAGAGCTTTACAAAGACACAAATATGAGATTTGAGCTAAACTGCGTTTCTCTCTACTTGTCAGTAACAGTCTTTTGATCAGAAAAGTCAAAATATTGAATCCCATAGCATGATGAAGAATATTATTTTCATTAATTTGTGGCTGATTTCCTTTTGAGCCTGAAGCTTTCTTGGATGAGCTCACAATTTTCTGATGCAAAGATGGAATCTCTACAAGTTTAAGGGTGGACACTTGATCTATTTCTTTTTTCTAAGGACAGTGTTTTGTGTAGTCACTAAAATTATGAATGGAGTTACTTTGGCTAGATCACAACTCTTATATGTTAACTTTAGATCTGGGCTTTGTGAAGGCAGATTATCTTGCGGAAAAGATGGTTCGGAAATTGTAACTATAAAATTCCAGGAGATGTTCTTTTTATTCTCTTTATAATGTCCAGCTGAGAACTCAACAAAATGTTTGAATACTATTAGTCTTCTAGTTAGTATTTATTCTGGTATAATTTATTTATCCCAATCCCTACTTTGCATCTGTCTCAGTGCAATAGTTTCTTATTTCACTACAGCTTACTGTAGTCTCATGTCTTGAGGAGAGGTAGGGATGGGGAGGAATCATCTTCATATTTTGTGACCTGTTTCTTCTTCTCTAATAAACTGGCTTAATTGTGCACTTCATTTGGCCTCTTGCATCCTCTGTGAATAAGAGTAAGTTCTGGCTTGAGCTTCTGCCCATAGGGCCTCATTCAATTATCATTGGCACCCATTAGTCTTGCCAACTTTACAAAAATCTATGTATTACAAAGCATATCAGACCTCAAATGAGTCAGTTTTCTTTCTCTGTTTCCCTTTTATTTTTGAGCTAATTTAGGTACATTGTCTATTTCTTCATAAAAATCCAATTTTACTGTCCTACATTTTACTGTTCTACAAAATGAGTGTTGTGAGAATCAACAAGTCCTAGAGCTAACATTGCAGAATGATTTTCAAGCATTTTTTTTTCTCAGATTCAAGAAGGTTTTTTGTAACCATTATCTGGTCACAAAGGTTTCTGGTTTATTTTGGTTTCTAGCTCACTCCAGTAGTTAAATCTCTTTTCATCAAGTCTTCTGATTCTGGAAGATGGAAGTAGAATTCCATTTAAATATTTCACATCCTCTAAAAAATAGTATTTAGAAAATATTTTCAGGTGTTCTCATGAAATTAGCCATGATTTCATATGAGTCACAGGTTTCCAAAGCTCTCCCTTGTACAAGCACATCAGATTTCAAAATCTTCACTGATTTCTTGTTCAGTCCCTCAACTGGAAAGCTCAGTACAACAACACTTGTCAGAGAGGTGTTGTGGCTTCATAAATAACTGCATGTGGAGTCTCAGAAGTGTGCTAACCAATTTCTTGAGATAAGGGACTTATAACCTCTAATCTCACCCTTTAAAAAAATCAGTCTTAAAAAGGTGTAGTGAGGGGTTAGGGGTTCACTCTTTACAAGGATCCTTGTCCACCACAGAAGAATTCTTATTAGCATAGCACAAGATAGGAAACAGGTTCTTTACGGCCTTTTTCCATCTAGCATGCATCTCCTCACTCCCTCAAACTGCAACAACTACGTAATGACATGAATGATATGCTATACTGTGTTTCTCCATCCTTACTGTTGGTATTGCACCTATGTCCACCAAGGAACTAGAGATTCCCCAGGGCTAGGAGATTTAAAAGGAGGAATGTGAGAGAGGGATAAAGCTAGTATTCTCAATATAACTTTATAATTCAAGTGGTCAAAGGAGCCTTCAGCAGTCTTCAGAGGAGAGGCATGTTTGGAACAACTCCTCCCAGAAGTTGGGCACTTTTTCCTCACAACTGTTCCAGTGGATATTGTCCTGAAGTAGGTGTTTTGAGAGCCTTGGTTTCAGGAGCCACAATTGCCTTGCAGGGTAAGGAGCGCGCTACTCAGCCCACCAGAGCCAGGACAGCACCAGTGGGTACAGAAATTTCATGTGTGATTCCAGAGAGCTGCAGCATTTAGCAGGAGGGGTTTATGGAGTTTACCTTCTCAGAGCTCAGGGCTTTCCTACACCAGCTTCAGACTGGGCTACCAAGTAGTGCCTCCTGTGTGAGGAGTATCCCTCACCTGGTGGACTTTACCAGCCCACGTGAAGATGCTTAAAAATAGGTTGCTGAACATGAACATGTGTGCTTATTTGCTTTAACAGAGGAGCAGAGAGAACACTGCGTGAAGATTGTCTGTTCTTTATCCAGGAAAATGTTATAGGACTCCAACTTCATTCAGCTGATAAATATTGTTACACTAAGTGTATATCCTTTCCCATGAGGAAGATCCGATCTGAAAGCTGTCATTTTTTGCCTTCACCATCCTCCTCACCTTGACAGTAGGAGACAGATTGAAACCTGTAATATTCCTCCTGGCTTTTTGGGCAAAACAGCAGCCAGAAAACTAATTGATGTGATGCATTCATTTTGTGAAACATGCTTACTTCCTAGATGACCTCAAGGAGAGGTTACTGACCTAATGCACCTTATAGTGCTTTGCTAGGAAGTTTCCCAGTAATTTCAAGGAGAATAGCCTTAACAAAATTAACTCATGGAGAGCAAAGCAAAGTTCTGTTATATACTCCAAACCTTAGCAAATTGATCCTCCCAGATGAACAGAAATTGTAGTTTGTGTATACTAAGCACATTTTCAAAAATCTCTGTTCCTCAGACCAGTATTTTTTTTGTCGTTAGTCTCTGGTTTGGAGGGAGTGTAAGAGTATTTAAAGAGTATTTCTTCTGTTTAATTACCCTTATTCAAATCATCAAAGTGTTCCATTAACTGGAACCTTTTAAAACCCATGCTGGGGAGCTAGTAGGCTCCCTTGACTGTACAGGGTGTTATATTACTTTAGCCTGGAATATAAAAGTATTCCTGAAGAATCCTATGAGTCTGTGAATTCATTGGCATAGAATTTAATCCAATCATTAAATCCAGTCAGAATTTAATCTGATCATACCCAGAGCTAAATGAGATTAGATCATGGCAGAAGTTAATGGATCAAACTTCATTATATATATCATGTGCAATTCTGTTGAATTCACCTGGTTGCACAAAGTATTCCAGAGAGAGAATTTATTCTGATGCGCTCAGACTCAGTATTCAAAATAAGTTGGTGAATTTAGTGTCCAGAAGAATCTGTTTCTTGTATTTTGTTGTTTTATCTTCTCCATTAACTAGTGGGAGAAACAGTTATGGGGAAGAATGTTCATTCATTATTGGAAAGATCTCAAAAATCACTTTAGCAAAATAAAAATACTCATATAGCAATGCCAAAAATATATATTTATTTTAGTTGTGTAGAGGTAGATTTGCTATCCTTGGCGTTCTTCCAGTGCAACTTGTCAAACCAGGTTACATTTGAAATGTGCCTGCAGCCAAGTATGTGAGAGCTCAGCATGACGATGTGCAGAGGCTTGTTTGATTTCGGCTGATTTTCACTTTTCATCAAAGAGGCCACCTGATCTTCTTTCATGGGCAATGTTTCTGAAGCTCATTATTATTCTTCTGTTTGCTTTGGTTACTGGGGCTCATTGCAGGAAACATCTCATCTAATTTGGATATATTTTGTTTCATTATGAGACACTTCTTCTGTTAAAGATGAAATGTTCTACTTTGTTCTTTTGAATTCCAATCCATAAAACTCGGAATCTGCATTGTGTAACATGTCAGACTGGATTTGTCTGTTTCTCCTTCCCAATATTCTGTGCTTTTATAGGGAAAGTACCCCTATTATGTTTGAGGCATCATTGACTCCACAGTGTAGACAAATTCATTTCATATGACCACATCCACCCACAGAAGATAAACAATAAATGGTTTGTCTCATAATGCAGGTAATAATATACATATCAGTGGTAGTAATTTCTTAAAACTCAACTGATGTTAACTCAATTTGCTGTGATCGTCCTAGCTTACTTTTAATTAATTTTCAAATTGCAGGAACACTCACTCTTCTTTTCATTAGTTAAGTATCCAGCTTACCATTCAAAGCAGTACTAGCATATTAGGCCTGATCTTAATGAATCATCATTAATTTTAAAGAAATATTGTCTTTAGCATCCATTAATTCATAACATCCATTAATTCATAACATAACTATGAAAATATCATCAAATATACATAATAAATCCAAATGTCCATATTGCCACATGTTGTTTTATTTTTACCATTTGAAACAATGGCATGTCCAGATTTTTTTATGGTTTTGTTTCAATCATGGCTTTCTATAGTAAATGAAAAGTTGTTATGACTTGTCAAGAGAGAAATTCATGAATAAATCTTGAGTGTTAATTAAATAAATATTATGTTTAAGTAACATTTCCCACCATGTATTCTGGAATTTTGTCTTTCTTCTTCCATTACCCAAACATTGACCCTTTCACCTTTTCATCACATGCTACTTATTGTTCTCAAGGTTTGAATTCTAATTCACACAGGTTCCATTTCTTCCAGTGAAAACATCTCCCGTTTTGACCTATTGCCTGTCCTATTTCTCAATGACACTAATGAAAATTTCTTTATTTTCCCACTGGAGATCAAAATCATGTCTAATTTATGGTATAAAACTTTCTTTTTTTATAGTATTCCCTATTCAGTGTCTTCTAGACATTTCTAATGAAAAGCCTCTTCTGATTTCTCTTTTGATTCTGTTTTTTCGTGCTTTGCCAATGACATTAAAACATAATGTTCTATTCCCCTTCCTTCACTTACGATCAAGCCAAGCATCTCTATCTGCTCAATTTATAGAATCATAGAATCATTATGGTTGGAAAAGAATTATTAGGGTTTAAGATCATTGATCCAACCACAAACCGTTCAACACTGTACCTACTAAAACATGTCCCTAAGTGCCTCATCTACATCTTTCTTGAACACTGCCAGGGATGGTGACTCTCCCACTTCCCTGGGCGGTCTATTTCAATGCTTCACCACTCTGTCCAGGTAGAAGTTCTTCCTAATGTTTAACTTGAACCTCCCCTGGAGCAGCTTGAGGCCATTTCTTCTTGTCCTATCGGTAGTTGTTCTGAGAGATCGATCCCCGCTTCCCTACAACCTGCATTCAAGTACCTGTAGAAAGCGATAAAGTCCTTGATCCCCTCCTCTTCTCCAGACTAAATAACCTCAGCTCCTTCAGCCGCTCTTCAAAAGGTCTGTGCTCCAGCCCCTTCACCAGCTTTGCTACACTTCTTTGAACATGCTCTTGCAACTCAATCTCTTTCTCGTAGTGAGGGGCCCAAAACTGAACACAGTATTCGAGGTGCGGCCTCACCAGAGCTGAGTACAAGGGAAAATGTTATGTTGCAACTTACTACACCACTGGAGAAATAAAAATGGTAGAAGAGTCATATTTTGGAAAATTTGAACAAACTAAGATGCTTTAGAAAGAGTAGAAGTTTCTGAAGGGAAAGGAGTAATCATTATTGGCTGAGGGGAAGGAAAGAGAGCAGTGACTAGGTTTTGCTGAGCTGGCAGGCTACCATGTCAGTAGTGGATGAAGCAAGTGTCTCCCTGGCTCCGAGTGGTTTCCAAACAATGTATTTACTGTGATGAGGGACTTGAGAGAAAGAGTGATAGGATCTGATTCAGGATTCTGCTTGGAGCTGTTTGGAATTAATTATTTAATTAACAAAAATTCGACTAAATTCCAGGTACCCCTGCTGTTTGCTACTTGGGGAGCTTATCCAAACTGTCAGTGACTTTTGCTCACACTGAGTGAAACCACTGAAACTGTTCCTGTTGCTCCAGGTCAATGCAAATGAAGAAGAGACACTACTAACAAAGGAAGTCAAGTCAGGAGGTGTTTTTGAGGTAGCAGAACATACAAGGAAAGGAATGTCCAATTCAAGACAGATTAGGATGACTGCACTGTTTTCAAGAAGAGTATCAACCTATGCATTCCAAATGGTAAAAATATCTGCTAATGCAAGTGTCCCCTAGGACCATCCTGGAGTTGGTCTCATCCAAAACCAAAGAGCAAGTGTTAGAAAATCAAAATGTGTTTTTCACCTGGGGTAGAATTAGCCCTAGAAGCTGGTGATACCCAGAGCAAATTTCCCAATAGTGTCCTTGGAGACCTACTACTGACTGGCCTGCTGTGCAGATAGAGTAGAAACCCTTGCAATGCAAAGGTGTCTGGTGCCAGTCCAAGTCCCACTTGCAATCCTTTGCAGGATGAGTCAGAGCTTCCCAAACATGATGTGATGCCAACAATCTCCTGGGATTGGAAAGCGTCCTCAACCTTGGAATCTTGCAACAAAGAGACTTAAATAAATGTTATGCTAGAGCTTCTAGAACATAAATATGTGAGCAGAAGTCTGTGGCTGTGCAGTAGGTTCCTAGAGTTATGACTAAGGTTGCTGGTTTAATATTTCACTCCTTTTTCCTCGTGTAAACTCAATAGTTTGCATTGCAAGTAAGCAAACAGTGGTGCGTGGGACATTTCTTAAAGAATATTTGTGCAAAGGACAACTCAGAATATCGTGGAGGTAATGAAAGCAGGAACAACAGTTCAGTTTAATTCATTTAACTTACTTCCTTCTGCTGTGAGCAGACACAGGTAATCCTAGTGAAAATACATTATTTTTTCTAAGTCAGAGGTTGCATCTAGTCCTGAAATTCAGAGTAGTCATTTGCTTCAGAACACTGATATTAGCCTAAGGCTGCATCTAGAAGCATGAGAAACCATGGATCACAGAAAATCTAGATGACAAATTAACCCAAGTATTAACTCTGGAGACAGTCAGTGGCATATTCAGAACAGAAATTTGAAGAGGGTGAAGGAGTTTGTGACAGAATGTACTAGAGATATCCATAAATGATGTTTTGACATCACATTGTTTGCACCACAACCATTTTAAAGCAGGCTCAAACCTGAATTTAACTATTACTCCATGTGGCCACAAAAGAACAAGATACACCAGGGAAGTACAATCATAACAGTGCTCAGGATCTGAGGTCAAACAGGACACACCAGGGGAACTGAGTCATTTCATGAGCTATACATACAAAGTACTACCTGTGCAGAAAGTTCAGGCAGCTCTGAACAAGGTAAAATACGGGCTTATGCATTAGCAGAGTTTCCACTACATCTAACATGTTGTGATCTTCACCAAATTACTTTGCCCAACTACATTCCATTGTAACACCACCTGCTCATGAAGTATACCAGGTTCTTTTTTCTTGGAAAATATCACAACTGACATATAAACACACCCATCCATGTACACATATATGCATTTTATACATGTACATTTTATAGATACATTTATATATAAAAGTTTTTTGTGGGGACTGTTTCTGTGTATCTTCATGTCTGTATGCATGTGTCTGCATAGACATGTGTATATATTATATATATATATAAACACACATGTTTCAGTGAGTAACACACAACACTTGCTTCCATTTTCTATTTTACTGTTAGTGAAGTGCCATAAAGTTGTACAGAACAGTAATGGAATGAAGAAAAAATACAATGTGATTTGCAAAACATATTTTATTATTTGTATTTACTAACTTATTTAAATTGATATAAATTAAATATTAAAGTTTGCAAATGTACATCAAATATTTCTAGTAAAATGGACTGATTGACCAAAGAGTGTCACTATTATGTTATATTACAATATACAATAAAAGGAGAAACTGTATACTTTCAAAGAGATGTGTTATTTGGAAACAAGCAAACAAACAGGGAGATAGACAAAATCCAGTCAACTAAGATCTTTCTCATTCCTTAAGAAAGAATAGTATCAGTAAAACCTTTTGTTTTTCTTAGGAGCATTTCTTAATATCTTAAAGGATATAGATACCTGTTCTGAGTGCAAGTACTACCTCACACCTCTGATCAAGGAAAATTAGCTCTGATCAATGTTAAATAGTGAAAGGCTAAAGAAGTTCCTGGACTTGTCCTAATAACTCATTCTCTGAAGCTCTAATTATATATATTGTATATTTTATCAACATGACACTTTCATTGAAGAAGTTACTTCTAGTTATATAATAATGGTGGTAAAACACAATCACATGTCTAAGACTGTCATCTGATTCATCTGTAAGCTGATTCATTTTTCATATTTAGATAATTGTTTAGACGATTTAATCTCTAACCTCATTAATTATACTTATTACATAAATATTATTGTATTTCATTATTATACAGTGGCTATTTCTGAAAGGCTGCCAGTTAAAACTATTATGATAATATTCATATTACCAAGTATGTATACATATGCATATACATACTTGTTAATATACCCTTTATAAATAGTATATGCTTTATACTTATTCTTTATAGAATTCAAATGTGCAATAATTCTGATTCCTTCTTAGAGTGTTAAAATTGGAAAACATTTCAGCATTTTTCTGCTCCTGTGTTGAAAGATGTCTTCTACCCATATCATCTTGAAAACAAGCTCTGATCAGTCTAATTTTACATATCTTGTAGGTTTCCTTTCCTACCAAAATCCAGACCAAAGTTGTCTAATCTGTTTTGAAAAGATGCATGGAAGAAATACTCCCACACCCCTTGGTGTAATCTGGAGCTGTTTAATCTTCTCATAAATTACACCACTTTCAGCTCCACATTTAGTAGCCGTACTTACAAAGCACTAGCCAAATTTAGATGAAAAAATATATTCCCAGTCATCTGAACCAAGTGAAAATGTCATTGGGCAAACAAGAGCCGAAGAGTATTTTGTCCCAAAATAATTTAAATACAGTGAGATTATCTGGCATCTTCTAATGTAAGTCAGAAGAGATTCTTGGATAAATCCACTGCATAATGATAACATTTGCTTGAGCTGAAAAGAACAGAATTACAGCAGTGCTTGAAGAGAAGGCTGGACTGCAGGTGGATTCAACACATAAAAGTTGGAGTTAGATCCTTCAAAAACCTTTTGAACCATGGTGAAAATTGGAGGATAGAAGACCTGCTCTCAACTTATCTCAGCTGAAGTCACCAGCATAGTTCAGTTGTATTATCAAATTTCCAATACCCTCAGAATTTTACTGGGTATTTCCTTCTTGCCATTACTCCCCAGTATTCCAGCATATGGCTCGGTGAATTATTTAAAATCTCTTCAAAGCTCTAAAAAACTATCTCAGTTCCTTTTGTCTCTGAAAATGTTGGCAAGTTATATCTTGTGAATCAGTCCCTTCATCTCCCATAGCAAAGCATAAGGCAAGAACTACAGAAAGTACAAAAAATAGGTGAGAACAAAGCACTCCCTTTTCAACACATGACATACAAAGAAATTACTGCTATTAATTTTACTCAAGCATATCTGAATGCAGTAGTATCTCTGAACTACAGTCATCATAAATGCAAATACTAGTTATTATTTCTGGAATTAACATTTATGTGCATAACAACTCTAAACATGATTGCTTGTTCTGGTCAGTGTGATTGTTCCTTAGAAGGATTGATTTTTTGTCTTCCCCTCAAATTTTTATCTCCTATATTTGGCAAGCAAACCTTGAATGACATGAAGAGCTTTGTTGTGGTACATGATTCATTTCACTTATTCCCTGGCCGCTCCTTGGGTGTGGTTTCAGACCAGCTGGATCTTTTGCAATCCAAACAAGTACACCTCTCTAACAATGAGGCATCACCTGCCTGCCAAGGAAAGGGAACACTGTGATTCACAGCTTCAAGAGGCAAATGCAATATCCATTCACAAGCCTTCCATGGCTTGAACCCTAATTCAATAGTTTTGTCAAAATAAAACGCTTTAAAAACATACTTCTAGTGTCTCAGAAGAGTGTCACTAATTGAAACCCTGCTCAGGCCTTTCCTCAACATCCGCTCACTTTTTATTGTTGGAAAATATTGCCATCAGAAGTAAAGATACAAGAAGAGGAGTGCTGAAGAATGTTACGTACACAAAAGAAAGCTGCAGTCCTTGCAGACTCAGCACACTGTGATACAAAAGCTGCCATCTGTCCTATGGCACATCACTCCACACGTCTGTGTGTGTGTTTCCCAGACTACCCTTTCCTTTCGAAGACTCTGCTTTTTGAGTTGCAAGGGCCTCTTTCTGACCTGATGGAGCTAAGCATGGGTGGACTCAGTTCCTTGTTGGTAGCTCTGGGCCTACTCTGTGAGAATAGCCTAAGAAATAGTTATGTGATGTTACATTTGTGCGATCTTCAGGATGGATGTTTCTTATTCATTGCATGCAGCATTTGAATGGCTTCACTTGGCTGAAGGGGGTGATTTATATTTCACACAGGTAATTTTAGAGTTATCTGTGATCCAGAGTGTTATCCCCATTTATTTCCAGAGAGTTCCAGTGTCCATAATTCCTAAGGACCCACCTATTCCTGGTTTCCCCAAAAAGAAGACTTTGAGATGAACAGGGAAGAAGGAAATGTCCGTCTCCACAGAGGCCTCACGCACAGCACAGCCATCATCACTAAATCACAGACTGCTCTGTTCTAGTATTCTAGTATTCTCTTCCCCAGGGTTTAAGGGAAGCTCATACACAACCTGTAGGTTTTTGAGAGCTACTATAGGTCTCGATATCACTGATTCTCTGGAAATTCTTGATTCTCTGGATTCTCTTCATTCTCTGGAAACAACCTGAGAAATCTCTAAGCACAAAAGTACAAAAGAATGTACTTTCTATGAGATGCTTAGTGCAATACATACATATTACATACTATTTGACTTGCAATCTGGAGGAAGGAAGTATCCAGTGCAAGGGTGGATAATAGGTAAGAAAGAAATGCTGCTATTTGAAGGACCATAAGTGAGCCCCACTGAATGCTCAATCAATAAAACGGGGAGAAAAAAAAATACCCCCAATCATATGTCAAGTTAAATATTGCCTCAAAATCTGGGTTCATGACCTCCACATTGACTTTAACATTAAAAACTTTTTTTGTCAGCAAAGGAAAACAGAAGCCGGGGAAAAAAAAGAAGGTAGAAACTCCATAAATTGAAAGATGTAAGTCTTCTATCATCCATAATCATTAATAAAAATTACTTAATTTTCATCTTTAGAGGAAATGTGAAATAATTGTGCACAAGCATTACAATACATTCACAATGATTTTGTGCTGCTTGACCAAGCATTGCACAGATGAGGTAAAAACATCAGCTGATCACAAACATTTGTGGTAAATTCTTTGGGGTCACCACACAGGCATGGGTACACATTTAACCAACATATCTGTGAACAGATCATGTTTTATCTTAGATGTTGCTTATCCAGCAACAGTCCTACGTCAACAACTAGAAGACCAGCTTGGAAGAGGAAAAAAAGATTTTTATTAGATTATTTGTGTATCATCCAACAGCACCTTCAGCATCTTAACATAGTGCAATCAAGATGTCTCAATATCTCAAACGTGTATCTTACCTGATACGTCAATTGCTTTGCAGTGTAATTTATTCCTTGATGTACAGCCCTGACTCAGAAAGGTACGTAAGCACATGTATAATCTTTAGCAAGTGCGTTCGTTATCCCATTGATTTTGATAGGTGATTCATATAGCTATTGAATCATTCTTTAATCTTGCACTGTTAATTTCTCTAGCTATGAATAATTCCATACAGTTTAAGCATCGTATTTTCTAATAGCTTTTAGTGGCAGATTTTTTCAATTAAACTAGCAGTAAAGGCTGAGAGAGCACATAGTTACATCCATAGTTCTTTGGTCAAGGAGCAATTTTATCAAAGATGAAATCTTCATGCTTTTTCTCTGACATTTATTCCAGCAGTTCTGTATTTGATTTATTGCATCCAATACGTCCCACTTCTTATTCTGGTCACTCATATTTTTTCAGATAAAGCAAAAAGATTATTATTTTTAACTTTTTTTTTTGCCTGCAATCATATTTGGAATCATATTTGATGTGTTTGCACAACTCCAGTTGTCTTTGAAAGATGCCTATGCTTTTGCAGGATCAGGTCCTTTTTCTGCTGTCAGTTGTCTCCTATAGCCTTTGGCAGAAGTTCTTAACCGAGCCAGCTCATGCGCTCAGGTAGGCGTTTGGCAAGATCACAACTTACAGCATCAACTATTTCTTTTTGTGAAAGGAAGAATGTTCCCAGTGGGCATTTCTATGCTGCTTGCCGGCAAACTGTGGCACGGAGGACCACAAGATGGCAGTACAGTATGAGCAATTGAAACAAGAGTAATGTTTTACACAACTGATTTCTTGGGAAGCACATTTTCTACTGCTAACTTCAGGGATTTCTGTAAGTTCAACCTGCTTCAGACCAACTTTGCAACAGCAAGGTGAAATCTCTACTTTTAGCATGCTGAAGTTATGATTAATATTCTCATGTGAAAGGTAGTGGGTTTGTTTGTTTATTCGTTTGTTTTGTTTTGTTGTATAGTGTAGCATGTACCTGCCCAGGTAACACTAGGATGACATGATATTTTAGGACATCACAGAAAATCTGTATTTAGAACTTAAGACCTCCAGTTTTTGAAAATTTAGTTTATGAGAACAGAAGTGCTCATCATTAAGTAAATCAGCACTGTTAGACTGATTATTAAGACAGGAAAAAATTAATTATTTGCAGACATTTTAACAGAAGCATTGGCTTCCTTTGAAAATGAGTGTTCTTCAGTGTCAGCATGGATGAGTTAATTATACAGAGCAAACTGATGTGCTAACACAGCTGAATTGTTTCCAGTTTCTGAGGCTGAACTACTTGATCGTATTTCTGCGTAGTGGTAAATTCTGCAATAATATACATGTTCCATAATGTTGACAGGGAAGCAAGTGGTGATAGCTAGACAACAAATGATGAACCTTTAGCAATCTCAACAACTGCATTTTTCTTCTGTTCCTTCATTGCTTAGCGAGCATGAAAGCAAAAGGCCTTCGCTATTTCATTAAGTGAAGAAAGATGCAGTGCATGAAGTTGGTCTAGGAAATCAATCATATCCCATCACTAAAGCATGCCCTGCTGACTATGGAGTCTGTAGAGACTGCAGGTAGGGCCAGGCCTATTGGAGGGCTGCTGCCCTTTTTTCTCCACATTGGGCTGCACAGAGCCCAGGGAAAGGAGTTTTACTTGCAGAATCCCAGTTCAGTGAGTCTCCTGGGAGCATGTGTTATGACCAACCTATGGATTCCAATAACTTCTGCCTGTAACTATAGCTGTATCATCCATCACTTCTCTTTAACAGATCTTTAAGCTAAACTGTCCTTTTCTTTTTTTTTTTTTTTAATATCCAAGGGAATGAACAATCGCACTTGCACTTGAAGCATCATCTCAGGCCTCCTGTAAACTTTCTAAGTAAATTCAGTGTCAGTAGGTCCTCACTGGTGACAACTGATGGCAGTTACTTCAGCCAAAATTAGGGAGTTCCAATGTCTATGTTGCACAAAAGTGACACAGAACAGCACTCAGCTTTATTGCTTTAATAGTGATAGCTGGCTTCATCAATGCGGCACCTCAAAACAACAGGATGGCCCCTGCCAGGCATTTTCATTTGTAGTATTCAAAGATTCACAAATCAAGGAAATGTCAAAAACTGCTCCTTCCTTCAGATACACCTCCAAAGAATAGGTGTCCCATAGCAACACAGAAAAAAAAAATAGAAAGAAAATAAAACAAATGAGGAATTATCCAATTGGGCAGAAGCTATTATCTGTCCCTGAAAGAAATCCTGGCATAAAAGCCTTGAGATTAAAACCCAGTGCAATATGACCTAGCAGATGAAAGACCAGAGCATTACAACAAAGGTGAGTTTCCTTTCACTAATTCAAGATGAAACAGGAGGAGAAAAAAAGGCGTGATGTTTTCCAATTGCTTCCTATTCAACAAGAAACAGATAGCTTCCCTCCACTCTTCGGAGAAAGATTCAAAGCCATCTGACACTTGCTGTGTTTACTCTGGAGATGCTCCAAAACAAGAGGAAAAGCCAGCACAAAAGCATGCACAACAGACTCCTGTCGGTTCCATCATTTCATCTGAAGCACGGTTAAAGGCTAATTGAGAGAAACACATTCCTACGCAATGGCTAATATGAACAGATTTATGTATATGTATATTTGTCTATATAAATATACATGCATCTATTTTGTTACTATGTTTCAGATGGAGAAATAAGCTGAAGTAATCAACCTGGTGCTATGATCAGTAATGCTAGCTACTGAGGGACCCCTTCAGTACCTTCACACCCTTTCAAAGATAAGATTTTCAATCACACTTGAAGCGGCAGCACACTGCACGGCAGAGATTGATGCTGCAACTCAGAAAGTCAGCATGGAAACTGCATGGCCAATGTACGCACGCAGATGGGTACATATTCAGCAGGGACCCAGCCCTCCATCCAAAGCACTACTTCCCCAGGAAATCATAGACAGACTTGTACAAAACTTACATCAAACTTGCTGAAAAAGAAGTGTTGCATTCTTTGAAAGAAAAAAAAAAATCCTTTTCATTGTTTTTTGATTCTTAATTTTTGAATATCAAATTAATTAATCAGAAAAGACATAATCAGTTCTAATTTTTATTCCAAAATGCTTTCAAGATTGCAGGCAGCTAATATTTACCTGGATTTCCTCATTCTGTAGAACAAAACAATCAGCAGGTGATGATGGGTTGAGCACAACAAAAGTCTTCTTGGGGTGATTCTAGGGCTCTTCAGTGCTACCATTACCATATTTAAACAATAAACACATGAACAAAATAAATGAAAATGCTCAAATGTTTGCATTGTAGCTGCATCACCATTTCTTTTGATTAGCACTTATTAAAAAATGTGATTAGTCAATAGATGAAGAGGAATCATTTCCAAACAAGTATTATTTTTTAATAAATACACTTTGAAATGGAAATTAATATATACCAAACATTGGTTAATAATTAATAAGCATTTTCTTAGGGGTATATCCCCCTTAGCAAAACCCAGTCATGGGGATATGCTACCAATGCCAAGAGGTGACACAATAGATATATGAATCTCTGCAATGTCTTTTGCTTCTAGGAAAAGCTTTCAGGAAAGCACACATGCTCGCCCCATGCATATTCAAATCTCAGCAGATGTATCATCATGAGTTGCCTTGATTTTGCTCCAGAATTACAAATTACAGTCATCAGCACACATTCTGACTAGCGTACAGTTCAATCACCCTACTTTAGCTGCAAGGCAGGATCATATGTCCACCACAGAAATATTTCTTAAATGTTTTGTACTGCTATATATTAGTGTAACAATTCTGAAAAGACAGAGGAGATTTTTCCTTGCAGTGCTTCTGTCCCAAAATCTGATCATACTACATACCATATAACAGCTGATTGGAACTGAACTGATGAAACAACATTTCATTGTAAAAGGCTGGTTTCTGAGCCCAAAGGGTTACACTGGAAACATCTGGGCTTGAAAAACCTCTACCAGATCCAAGATATAGTTTCAGTTTGGCTAAGCATGTATTCCTGGCAAGCCTAATTTTATAATTTGGGATGCTGGGAATTTAGCAGTCCAGGGAACTCCTGTTCTGTTTCTGTTTCTTTTTTTGTGTGGAGGGGAAGGGCAGTGAAGGGGAGGATTTTGAAAACATTTGTTTTCAGTCAGTCTGTAGCAGATCAAACTTTTCTTAAAGGCCGATGAACTGGAAACGCTGATTCTTGTCAAATTGTAGGGCTTATTAAATATTACTGTAAATAATTTCCTATTAGAATTCCCTTGAGCAGAAAATATGGTGAAAATAACTTCCAGATCACACTTTCTCATTTTCTTATTTTGTTTTCTTCCTCTAATACAACTAGGTCAGTTTCAGAAAGATGTCATATTACTTTTAATGTTTTTCCAATGTGGAAAAGACTTCATGAAAACTACCAATATCATAAGATTGCCTGCAGCTGGGATAAAATCTGTAATTACAGAATACTTTTTAAATGAAACTTGTTTTGATTTCTCAAAGCAGATAAAGTCTTCCAAGAGTATACCTCATTTGGTGGTTCCCAAAATGTTCTGTCAATCTGGGATATCTCCATCCAGGGGATCATGGTACGACAGGGACAACTCAGCGTGGTTTGTTTTGCAGGATTTTCACTCCCCTTTCGTTCTTTAAATTTCTCCGACAGCTGAAGGAACAATTCAGCAGCATCATAACTCAGGCAGCCCTCTGCACAGTTCCTTTTAAGAGGCTGATGAAGAAACTGAATAGTGAAAAGATGAGACATAAGACATTGCCACAAGACTGTTCAGATATTGTCCAAGGGACAGAAAATAGGTCAGGAAGCTGAAATCAGTGTTAAATCACAGACAAAGAGCAGCTGAAGTCTGTATAGCTGAACTCTGCCTCGTAGGCTTGGAAGGAAGCTCATGCCAGACTCCTTGCAGCCAGACAATAGAAAATATGAAGTTCAAATGATGTTGCCCAGTGACAGCCTTCACTGAATGCGCATCAGACCACACTGGCTGCAGCTGATCCTCAAGGTCTTTGGTGGCACCACCTGACCACAACTGACTCCAACCTTTTCCTGGTAGCTTTTCCACATGCTTCGCATCCCAGAATACCAGGGAGCTGCAGGGGCAACTAGACACAACAGACTTCCTTACTGCATGGACCTTGCTAGTAGCACATGACCAGATACGGCTTCCAAATTCTTGACAAGGTCTCAGCTCCTTTTGAGCTTAGACTTATTTTAGCCATCTCATATTTTTCATACTTTCTGACTGACGGCCTTTCAGCCCTGCTTCAAATGTCCTTGATTTATTGTTGGTTTGTCTCACTGACTGACATATTCAGTTTATATGATTATCAACTTTTTTGTTACTGTTCAGCCCTTGTTTGCTTGAAGGTAATGAAGTGGTAATGATGTGGTAGGTAGCAATATAAATGCATAATGAATGGAATGAATAAAACAGTTATCTGGGAAAAGTATTGTACATTTTCTTAGTGAACATTTCAAAATCAATTATTTTATAACAATAAAAAATATTCTGCCTATCTTTTACTTGAACACGGGAGGAGTGAAGAATCAAATAAGATCATTTCATACATGTTCCTTCTGAACTAGACAAGTCAAACACAAAATAATATTAACTCAAATTCTTTAATGCATTTAATTCAAAATAATATTTTAGAATTTCTTGGTTCTGATTAACACAGGAAACAGAAGGACATGTAAATACTTGTTTAAGGTGGAAATCAGGCTCCTACTATCCATCTGATTAGAAATGCAATGATATATGTTTACTATTGCAACAATGTATTTTTTGAATGAATTGTCTAGCCGACATCCTACCATTGAGCAAACGAGTGCAGTTTCATTTTGTGTGGCAATCGAAACCATACAGTTTCAAAGGGCGATTGAAGTTTAATAAAGCGTTCCACTGCTAACCACCAAACAGTGTCAGATTTCCACTGGCAGGTTTAGGCAAAGAAACCTCTTGCTTTTTCAGAAACAACTGAATCAGGGATGTGTCATCAAGAGGCAGCATTTTTTTTTTTTGTTTTAGCTTTATACCCGCTCTATAACCAACGTGGAATGGTACGTTGCATGTTAATAAGGCAAACATATTCAAACTCTGTATGTCCTGGAAGTATTAGGTCAGGCTTCTTGGAGTATATTATAAAAATGAATCCTTGTTTTTGTGACAGCATATGGTGTGCGTTTTGTGCATTTTGTGGGAAAAAAAAAAAAAGAAAAATAAAGTTCTGGAAGATTAAAATATATGCAGAACCAAATGTCACTTGGGATATTTGATCCACCACTGCAGTAGACTTTAGGGTACACTTCTGAGTGGCACAGTCAGCTCTCCTAAACCTGACACATAGAGACATACAGATAGTAAGTACTAGTCACGTAACATTTATTGCCAAACGCTCGTTAAGATGGCTTCAAGCACTGCGCACAAGTTGGGCAAACTTGGATCTTGATCTGCAACAAAAAACCATTCTTCCCACAAGGAAAAGTGATGAAGAGTGTAACTGGCAATAGGGCACATGTCAAAGTTTTTGCATTCATGCTTGGTCCACAGAGCATGAGAGTTCATTGCAACATATGGATAGAAGTCTTATCTCATTAACAGAGTTCTGCAATGCAGTTCACGCTTTCCGATCTGTGGAGGGCACATCCTCAAATTCAGTCTCTTATGAGGTGATACAGTACAACAGCTTTGTATCACTTAGGAATACATTTTTGTGGATAAAGTTGTTTCAATAATTCAAATACATCTTAAATAGCTTATGATGTACTTAAAAAGCGGAGATTTTAGTTCTCTACTGTTGAAAAAGTAAAAACAAAACCACTTCTCTCTCCCTCATGTGTCACTGACAGAGTCTAATTCAGAGGCTGAGAAAAATAGGGTACACTTCAAAGTTATTTTTGTGTTGCCCAGTGTAAAACTTAAGAAACAGTCTGGAAAAATCAAGATATGAGCCATTCATATCCATTCATCAAGACATTGTGGGAATCTACTGATATTACCCTGTGGGCTAAATGACTTTCTGGAGAAATTCCATGGAAAGAAATAAAAGCACAAGAGATTAATTTGGTTTTCTATAGTTATTTCTTCCTTCAGAAATTCTTGAGGTTTTTTTTCTTTCTCTTTTTCTTTCTTTTTCTTTTTTTCTTCCTTTTCTGAGAGTTTGCTGTTTGCAAACACTGAGAGTTTGCTGTAACAGAATCAAGCAGTAAATTCAGGCAGCTTCCCAGTCTTCTATCTATGATGATGATTCTATGACTTCTTTCCTTTTCCCCCTCCAGGCTGTTCATGTTTTTTTTTTCTTTCTCTTTCACCTGAAGATTTTTTTTTAATTATTACAGCAGTAAAGTATGACAAAAATGCTGTATGATAAAAGTTTGCAAAGACACATCAGTGTTTTCTGCTTTCATGCGGGCTAACAGGAAACTATTAATGGACTATTAAACTATTACCAATCTGAGGTTAAAACAAACAAACAAACAAAAGCTTTCAGAACAGATTTCTGCTCCCAATACAAAATGCTTGATTTCCATACAGAAACACACAAAAAAGGGATATTTTATTCATGATAGTCTAACACTTTGAGACAGAAGGTAGTTCCCATGACAGTCACATAGCAGCCATATTATGTTACTTTCCCTCAACCTAAAGACAAGAAAGTAGTATTTTCTTGTTGACATGTCTTAAAAAAGGGATGTGCATTCTACTGAAAGATGGAGTATCAGTCATGGAAATTCAGGCATGCAGTACTTAATATCTGATTTCCAGAGAAGCAGTG
>JAUBNY010000868.1:2920151-2937461 GCA_032275445.1 Crypturellus soui | reverse complement strand
ATCATCTCTTCTTGTTTTTTTAAATAGGATAATGATTGCAGAAAAGATCCAGGAGATAAGTTTTTTTGTTTTCTTCCCCTCCATGGCCCTCTGTAAATTCCTTAATCTCAGTCTATGTATTTTTTTTTAAATGGTTTGTTTTGGCACAACATCCCCAATATCTGTAGATAATTACCTTGAACTTTCTAAAACAGCACATCAATATATGTAATAATGCAACATAATCTACACATAAAAATGTCTGTTTACTCGGTTGCCAGGATGACAAAACTGTGCTCAGATGGTGAATTAACCTTTCATTATCCTTAATAAAATGAGAGATCTGTTTAAAGAATGCCTCTTTTGAACATTCAGTATCCTTTAGAAAGAAAACAAAACAATTTATTACAATTTTTTAATAAGTTCAACAAGGAAAAACATGTTCAGCAAAGTAAAACCTCTGATCTTTAAAAAGCTCAAAACCTTAACATATCTTTATTAGCATTTCTAGATTTGTTTCTGTTGTTTTTGCTTGTCCTTAGGAATTGTCTCCCATAAGCGTCGTTCCAGACAAAGAATCAAAATAGTTTTTTTATGTGTGAGTTAGAAAAAATAAGTCATTCTTTGGACCAAAACAGTTTTTTAGTTGTTTCTTTGTCAACTCCTGTTTCAAACCGGGACTGATGAGGAGAGAAAAAGAGAAATTCTTCCTGAAGCTCCAGCTCCCCTCTCTCCACAGTAACAGCATTGGGGTTTCTGTTATTGCAGTTTTTAGATGGAAATGATTACAACCATCAGGAAAAAGCTGTGGGTCTAAAAGGCCTGGAAAAGTTACTAATGTACCAGTGAAAGAAATGTAGCATGGTTTTGGAAAACCAGGTTTTCTACGTATTCTAAATATGACTTGTTCTGTCTGTGGGCATTTAGACTTTCCACAGACAGGTATCCTGCCCAGCATATCCTTTGCCCTGCATGGAGCTTGGGATAACGAAGTATGAGTGGACATGGGGGCAGAGTTCAGCCAGGCATCTTCACCAGTCTTTGAACACTAAGTGGCCTTAGGACAATTTGCAACCCTGCACGAGACCCTTCAGTTCATTATAACTTAGTTTTTGTAGCGTGAGCTCTTTCACCGGGAAAATCTGGGGGGATCTGGCACCACCAGGAAAATATCCTGCTAGAAGAAAATATTGCTGTGAACAAGGCAGATTTCTGCCTTGAAATCTGCCGTGAGCAGATTGCTCGTGGGTCAGGCTGTTTGGGAGCCAAATCTGCAAAACCCAGCTGTGTGGGCTGGGTTAGTCTGTGCTGGTAAGGACACAAATTTCACTTTTCCTGAAAAGAGGATGTGAACATCTGTGGTCTAGGCTGTGTTGGGGAATCAATGCAAGGCATCCATGGCAAGGCAACTAGTATTACCAAAGTTGAACACAGAAGGTGAAACATGGAGAAGTAATTTATGGCAGAGAATAAAAACGGTCAATGATGTCTTTCATTCAGAGCAAACCACAGACATTGCCCTTTCTAAGACATTTTCGACTCCTGCAGGCATTCCCTTGGACAATCTTACTGTTTTCTTGGAATCCAATGTGTCCCTTGAGGTCTACCAACCAAAATGGTGAAGCAAACAGAGAGGTGAGATCACGGCCTCTCATTATAACAGTCCTCAGAGAAACCCCAAGGACCATAGACCCGATCCCTTCCTTTCTCTTGGGTACCTCTGTTGTGCAACTTCCCCCTTCACTCACCCTCAGGATGCTGGAAAAGGTGGTGGTGTATATCAACCCACAGTTGCTTTGCTGAATTAGCAGATTCCTGAGGTTTATTTTATGTTTTTTTTCCTTGTCTCATCTGATTTATAGCTTTGGAACATTATTTGAAGGCTCGCAGGCTGTTGCTGGAGGATCCTGTTTGAACATGTCTCTGATGTCCCTCCTCCACTTCTCTTAAGGCCAGTTACTGATAAGACCGCTCATGATGATTGGTACCTTCTGCCTCCAGTGTTCTCCTGTGTCCAGGAAATGGACTTGTCATTTACCAATAAATAAGGTGATACTCACTATTAGTAATGGGTTGGACAGCATTTTCCTTGATTTTTGCCTAGAAGAATTTCCCAGATGCTGAGCGCTGCATGAAAACAAGTTTCAATACAGCATTTTTCTTATAAGGTGAACCATTACAATGTATAAAAGATACGAGTGATGCTGTGAGAATGGTTCAGATAGGGAAAGCATGCCACAGGATTTGTATGAGTTTTTTTCTCATGTTCTTAAGACTTAAAACAAGCAAGACATGGCCATAAGTTTCATTTTCTCTAGCTGGTCAGGACAAGTGATGTTTTTCTGTGGCTTTTCTGTGTGGAAAAATTCACTGCCCTGTTTCCTGAAGAAAAATGTGAGTTCCAGCTACTAAAGTTAGACTGCAGCTCTCTCCACTTTGCTGCTGGAATAAGCCAGAAAGCTTCCACCTCCACAAAACGTCTGGATCAGTGTCATACCCAGCTGTGATGGAGTCAAGGGCAGCTTCTGAGAGGAAACCACTGTGAGACTCCTCTGTATCTCACTGCTTCAGCAGCAGCAGGCTCTGAAACAGCCTGTTCTTCCTGTTACAGCATGCTAGCAAAGTGTACTATCCCACAGATAAACAGAGCCATGCTGCCTGCTTGTGAGCCAATGACCTTAATAAATCCTACGAAAATGCTGCGGTCAATTCTCAGTAAAGAGATTTTTTGACCATCTTCTAAATACACACACTTTGATCTTTCTGAGGACACGGCCACGTGAGATGTCTAATTTGATGCTTTGTGAGTCACTCATGTCTTGGAAGATGCTGGGCACTGTACAGTAAATAACCATTGGTCAATGGAAATTCCTAACAGAGGAGACAGTAGTTGATGCCTTATATATCCATGGTAGGGCAAAGAGGAATGTGTCAGACAAGATAATCAAACAACAGGAGGTTGATATGAGCTTTGCAATTGAGCTTCTCAATTTTAGTGAAGTTTTGTCTTTTGTTTCTTTTTTGTTTCTTTTTTAACTTCTAGTCCTTTTTTTTTATAACCCAACTAAGTTTACTGGTTAGATTTATTCTGAATCAAATTGGCAAATTATTTCTCCTTTCTTGCCTGTAATGTGGAAAGGCATCCAAACAAAACTTTCTTCATAGGAGGATACACACACAGAGACACACACAGAATTAAAAAAAAAAAACAAATATCAGCATATTTTTGGAGCAGGTTGCCTGAAAAAAAAATCCTCCTCCCACTCAGGCATCCAAGGAAGTGGCCAGAATTTTCACAGTGCTCGATGCTTTTTTTGGGAAAACAAACATATAGCCACCCACATATATGCAGCCTGGAAAATTAAGCCTTCTAGAAGGTGTTACTGAAGCTGGGTATATAATCACGGGGAAAAACCTGACCCATGGGCTCAGGCAAGCTGTTTGCCAATGTCTTTTTTACATCCTTGCAAATTCGATTCTCCTTGGTGCTTCCATTAAAAAAGGAATAAAACAAATATCATCCAAATACAGAATAAAACCAGAAACAATGCTGCAACCATTAATATAAACCATTGGAGAATTAAACCAGACATGATTTTGAGAATTCAGCCTTACGGAAGTCAAAATCTTTCCCCACATTACTATTTGAGCCAATTTTACTATATGTGTTTACGAATTACGAATGGAAAAAAAAATCATTTGTGTAGGGCTCAAAGGTGCTCTGTCGACAGCAGACTGGGAAGAGAAAGGAGCTGAGCTGGTTAGTCTGGCTGAGCGTGTTTGAGGATGGCACTCTGTGGTTTTTCATGCAACTGTTTATAGGTACATGTTCCCTGAAATCATCATGCCACAGCACTATCACATACTTCTGCAGGCCAGAATGATTTGTTGTGGCTGTGAGGGTAGGAGGGAAGTCAATTTTAATTTTGTTTAAGCTTGTTTGTTTGTTTTTCCCTCATTTGCTTCCTAATGCAAGGACAGAATTCACAGGAAGACTGACAGTTAAAATCTCACATACATCCCACACACACTCTTGTATAGTGATGGCCTTAGGAAACTTGTAACTTTGATAGTGTTTCTAAGACACAACAAGATACTCCCACTAACTAATTCCAAGAGCCTATCATTTGAAATACATCCATGTAGAATGCTAATTTCAAAGTTCCTCCTCCAGGTCTTTGTTTCTGCTTTCCTTTGCATGAGAAAAATGTTAGCTGCGCAAGGAAACTAAATTTTTCAAAAGGGCGGTGACTCAAAGGTACAGCACGTTGTCTTCCCTGCAGAGTGTAAATCACTCTGGATGTATGTCCTCGTCTCATCCCTAAGAAGAGGAAAAGAAGCCAGTCCTCGTGGCGGAGCAGCAGGCTAAGCGCACATTTCAGAAACGCACTGGTAAACAAAACACATCAGTCTATTGACATTTACATCTTCCATCTGTGTGCTTCAGCTTTTTGTTTGACCCTTGCACACAGCCTTCTGCTTCCAGGTTTGAAGCCGTGACTGCAGCCCCTACAGACTACCAGCCAAGAAAACAGTGTCTTCATGTAACACAGGCTTGGTGAGAAGGAATAGCGAAATACAAATGATTTCTGACTGCTTTTTGGTGCTGAAGGAGGAAGTCTTCACACAATGCTCGTGCTGAAGATCAGGGTTCTGGCTGAACACACCCAAATCCCACCCAGTTCTGCCACACTTGGCCTCCCTCCTGCATGCTGCTGCCTAGGGCCCCAGTGCTTCACTAAAAGTGCAATTTATTATAAGTTGCTGTGTTATTAAAGTGTGCACCAACCTGCACTGACTACTGTGAGTCAGTCTTTGACTCCAGCATGCAGTGTACTAACAGCAAAAATACAATATACTGAGCTAAGGCCGAAAATGTGCCAGATTTAGGAAATGGTGCTGATATGGCAAACAAGGTAAAGCAATCGGGGTGCTGCTAACACTGCCGTGATAGCTCTCTCACCTAGTGCAGGTGACTAAAGGAAGGAAAGACTCACACAACTGTGAATGTACATGTCTCTAGAAATGTAGAAACACGTATTGTTCATCTTTTAGCAACTGTGACTTCATGAGAGTAAATGCAGGTGTTTAATACTAATTTCACAAGCTATTCCAATGAGAAGGGGAGCTATGAGCTATATTCAATGAGCTATTTACATAGTATGAGTTTTTTATAGGTCTCACAATAAAATGGGAAAATTTTAAGTAATGAGCCTCCATTTATCCAGGTATATAGAGAAAACAGTAATAACATAGTGTCAAGTAATCCATTGATAAAGTGCTCACCCTTGAGAAAGAATAAATGAAAGCATAACACATCCAAAAAATGCTCCTGCTCTTTCCAAGGTGTTACTGACAGGCATGGTGATTTTTGTGGCATTTCTTCAGTAAACACTTTTTCTTTCTTCCTTTCCCTGCTTCCAGTTCAGATACAAAAGACCTGCAATGGTGGAAGAATGTCACTGTTTACTCCTAGAACTCCTTCACCACCTCCACACCAAACCAGAGCCACAGCCTGTCTGAAAGAACCGGTACTTCTATCAAGAGGTCTACAGATTTCAAGGATGATTATTTTTAATTTGCCTAACAAAAAGAAAATACTCCATCAAATAGATGCTGACAGATCATCTTCTACACCAAGCATTTACAATCTGATTTTGATTCAATGCATATGTTGTCTTCCTTTAGTATCTTTACATACTGACAGCTAAACACATGTGGCCTTCTGGAGATCCTTGAAAGGTCAGAATGTCTTTGTTACTGCAGAAAGAGTCCCTCCTCCCCACTCTCCAGTCCTCCATTTTTAAACTTCTATTGGCAATAAATCTTCAACAGTCTGCTTTGTATTAAAATGCCTATTAGGAGAGCACACGGTTTGTCTAACTGTGAATAAAGCTCCATACTAATTTGCACAGCAAACTACAGACTGATAGTGCTGAATTTTGTTTCGTCTACTCGCTGGAAGTGATTTTTAATTTCACTCAAGAACTGTAATAAGTCTAATGATAAAGTGAGCCTCTATTTTCCTCAACTTTAAACAAAGAGTTTGTAAACATATTTGAATTCTTTCATTGTTTGTACTCCTGAAAATAAAAATCAGGTTCTGTGATTTCTTTTTTCTTTTAAATGCATAATAATACAGCCTATGGGGAATCATGAATGCAAATGGCTAGACAAAAATGGATTCAAATTAAATGGAAGAATATTAAGGCTGTGAATAAGAGCTTTACATGAGTAAAATATGTGAAATAGAAGAGGATTCCCAGCAAAAGAGCAACTGTGCTATGCTTGAGCCTTTGTGGACTGAGTGACATTTGCAGTACTGCATTATTTTTTCCACTGTCAATCTTTGTTTCCAGCACATTAGAACTGTGATAGACTTTAAACCTGACAGAGGAAAACTCAGGAACTGGTGCATTCTAATACTGTTGTTGCCCTGCCCTGGAAGAGGTATCAGAGAAAAGTGGTCTAACTCACGGCACTGAGAAGGAAGTGAGTTCACCAAGCAAAATGAAATATTATCCTGAGGGAACTCAGCTCATGACAAAGAACAGGACAAAAAAAAACTATTTTGGAGGACTTTTTTCCTTTTGTTGCTTGGGATTTTTTAACCCATGAACCTGTGTTCCCCCCCATCAAAACAAACAAAGAAACAAAGAAACAAAACACACAACATAAATCTGAAAGATCCTCTGAGCACTGTCAAATTCTAAAGAGTCTCATGAGACCTTATTCCTCTTTATCGCTGAAACACTCTTAGCATGTAGAAACAAAATGCTAGGCACTTGATCAAAGCTGCATCCTATACCAGTGAGAGAGTTACAAACATAACATAGGCCATCATATTCTAACTACTAAAAGGAAGAAATTTCTCCAAATCAGACCTAGCACATAATGCAGGTCTGCATTAAATACCAGACTGTCTTCTCCAAGTAACTTCTGCGATAACTATGCCTAAAAAGTAGCTGTATGGAAAGGCAGACAACTTATTTATTAGAACACTTGGTATTTTTGAAACTAGCATGCTAGAAATGCCCTTGCTAAACTGCTTAGTGCTGTGAGGACTCCTACACTGCTCCTGATTTTTTGTACAGGAAGGTTCCACTTTAGAAAACAAAAACGACCTTCAGTGTTCTGGTTGGATTTTCTAAACCTATTGCATATCTCTTACTGGGTTAAAAGAAAGAACACCAAACCAGACAATTGGTATAGCTAAGGTGAAGAAAATCTTTAAACTCCTCCAAGGGGCAGCACTGGGAATAGCGCTAAGTCTACAAGGGACTCCTCCTCTGGGTTGCAGTAAATTGGCTTGACTCTGGAGTGCCAGAGCAGCACTCCCGTGGAAGGTTAGCCTAAGGGCCATGGTGCTTGAAAGAGGTAAAAAAAATGCGGCTGCATAAAAGAGGACAGCTACAAGTCTGGAGAAACTGTATGCTTGGTTTTGGCTCTAACCAACCCAGGCTGAAAGATTTTGCTTTTTTAGTGCTCTGCAGAAGTCTTTTTCAGATGTGGAAAACTTAGTTAGCTGGGGGCAAGCAGTGACTCCGGCCTAAAGACCTTTTTCTGTCTTCAGAAGATTAGCTCTATTTAGCATGAAAATTAATCTGGAAAAACATATAATCGTGAAAAAAAAAATGCATGCTCTGAATTCTGCTACCTTTCTATTACTACCCGTTGAATACGGGCACAAAATTTTGGTAAAATAGTAAGAAAGGTTTTAAATAGGCATTTTTTTCCTGTAGGTGTTAAATTAAAAAAAAAAAAGTGTAGAACTGTGTACATATGAAAGACATGGGTATTTAGTAATAGTTACCTCTTTAGTTCTGCTCCTCAATTGTCTCTATTCTTTCCCTACTTTTTGATCTTCATCCTTCAAATTGTTCTTTGAGAAGCTGAAAGCAGTTTGTTTGTTTGCTTGTTTTAACAGAGAGAGAGAGAGAGAGAGAGAAAGAGAGAGAAAGAAAATCAGGGACATATGTCCTAATATATTTGTACCCTCCAATGATTTGATATGCTCCAAGATTTCACAGACTACAGTTTAAAATACTTTAAATTTGTGGCCATCATTACTGATTTATTTTGTGCTCAGTAACAGAAAGCATGCATTTTTTTAATAAATTTGATTTTGAAAAAAAAACTCCCAAATATATCATGAACATTCCAGGAACATATGAAGCAGATTGAGCTTAAGGTTTAGAAAGCAAATAAGGGATCCTATGAAATTTGTATTTATTTATTTATATTTTTATATATTGACAGAAAGGGATCTAACAGGATCACAAAACCTATTTCTGAATAGAAATAAATGGGCCAATTTGAAAGAAAAAAAGATGTCATTTCATTGAGAACAGTGATCAATTACATTCAGATGAATATCCCATCTGTTTATATGTATATATATATATATTTAAAGAGACATAACATACATATACATAAAGAAGAGATATATAGGAGATTCCAAAAAAGCTACTTATCCATAGATTTAACTGTGCCAAAATTGTTAAGGTTGATTTACAGTAACGCACATACCACTTTCATCATCAATCTCACATGGACAGTCTTATTTTTCAATAAGCTCAGATATTATTATGCTGAATCTGAAATATCCACTAGTTTTATTTATTTTTAATAACACTTTGTTAACTGTTTTTTTTCTATTATACTCTTTGAATGAGCAGAGCATTCATACATGTTCATTCCTAAGGTTCACCTAAACCCAATGCCTGATCTCCAGCAGTGATGCCTACTACTTGAAAAATAGCTTGAGAAAGGGATAATTTCTCCCTAGTGTTTTCATGCTAGCTTAGTTTTAGACAATCATCTTCTTCATCTTCTTCTCAGGGGCTCTGTTTGATGGAGGAGTTGCCTTCATACTTGATGGCCTTCAATGGATCTTTCCCCAGGTATATATCTAAGTTATGTAGGAATCTATGCAAAGATGATGATTAAACTACAGTTTAAAAATATATTTAAATATCAATTTAGAGAAAGAAGCAGTCATGCTCATTAAAAAATATACTCTTATGTGATAGAAATGATTGTTGCTAGAGTTTTCTTTATTAAAAAATTGGAACTTTTATACAATCTTAAAACTTTCCTAGATATGACTTCACCACACATGTTGTGATTCTTATTGTCTAGAAGAAAATTTACCTGAATTTACCCCTAGACGAACTTTTCAAAAACCATCACCTTGTTGAATCTCATTTTGAAATTTAACAAGAACGACTCTTGCAGAGCACTGCACCACTTTCATTTCTATCGCAACTCAAAATACCAGAACAGACAATTTAGTTCCTGGCAAGAATATGGCTGCCCAGGTTCTCTTATGAACTCGTTAACTCAGGGCTCTTATCGGTAGTATAGGAAAACTAGATAGGGGAAGGCTTTTCTTTCCTTCACATTGGCCATCCCTTGACCATTTTGCCAAAGGCACAGCAAGACATCATTGAACCTGACTTCTGTTCTGCACAGTTGCATTTTGCCAGACAAAGGCATCACAGGTATTATGTTAGCTGAATCACTGCGTGGCTTGAGCTTAGCACGGACATGTCTATATAAGTAGGTGCTGACAGACCTGAACTCATTCTGCCTGTCTTCCCAGCTGACAGGGCATAAGTCAGGTACAGTCCAAAAACTCTATTATATCACCAATTGCTTTTGCATTACTAATAGCCAATTAGTAGACCCGTAGTTTTAAAGAGAAAAAAAAATTACCACAAGATACAATCATTGCCTACACAGTAGACAACTCTCACATATGTCCTCTTCTGAGTTTGAATTATTTATGTAGAAAATAAGTGTTTTCAGTACCAGGAATTCCTGAGAGAGAGTTTTGTGCTTGTTTAGCCCACATTGACTTCGTCAATATGGAAGCTTCTGCACTTTCTCTTAGTTTAATCTAAGAAATGTTGTGAAAATCTTACGGGATTAGGCCTTCCTCAAAGAGGTTGATATCAAGACAGATACAGAAAACAAACAAACAAACAAAAAGTAGGCACCATCATAAGGCAATCTACCTTTGTCTTAAAACAAACTAACAAAGAAAGCCAGAAACAGGAGAACAAGGCCACCTCTCCAACTCCCTCCTAAAAAACTGGAGAAAATTGATTTCTCTTACATATCTTGTGTTCTCCCGCCCTTCTGAAACCATTACTAAATCAATAGTTGACAGCAGTTTTTCTAAACATTTACGAACATTAGTTACTTATATTACACTATCTCTTAAGTGTAAGAATTGTTGGATTAGAGCCCTCTACAACTTATACATTAAATAGTCACATTGCTCACAGTGATGTAGCAAATATTATGTATCTCCAATTTTATTTAAATTTATTGTCCTGTCACTATCACATAATGCCTACTAGAGCTAGAGGAGGAAAAAAAAAGAAAGAAAACAAATTCACTTTTTTATTATTAAAGCATTACAGCAAGGTGCAGATTGTGCAGAGCAATACAGTTAATTCACTTTAGACACTATCTGAAATAGAAATCTTTTACATCAAATCTTCATTATCTTCATTATTATAGGTAAGAGAAGCATTATACAGATATCAAGGTTTTCGTTAACCCAGAATAATGCAGGTATTTCACTCCGGTCATGCAGCACAAAATCTTTCTCTCTGCCTGACTCTGTTTTGGTTCGATCATGTTTATCAGCAGCTCTTCAGTGGGGGGGATTCTGCCACGCATGCTACCTGGAGGAGATTTATACTGACACGTGTTGCGTTACATGGATGGACACTTTGCCCTAAAACAAACAAGATGATTGCCAATAAACTTTAGGGCCTTGAGGCCAGGAATGCATGTGGAGTCAGTTCAAGCCTGTCTTGGAACTAGTAAACTCAGCCAGACCTGAGTTGCAGATTGAGCTGAGAATCCAGCTAAGGATGTGCATGAAAAACTGCCGCCCTCCCTTCTTATCAGCCCTCAGGTTGATGCCTTCCCAGCGTGGGAGGCAGGGGCTGGTGTGTTGTTGCACCCTCAGCTTATAGTCCTTCTGGAACCAGCAACTCTCTTTTCCTGCAATGGAGGCACACTGATTGGAAAAGCAATCACAGAGAGCAAAGGGCTCGCTGAAACATTCCTGTATCCATTTGCAGAGTTTCAGAGGATGGAAAATCAAATTGTCAAACATCCATTCAGATCACAGCTATCCAAGCGAGCACAATTATTTTCTGAGTAGCTCAAGTTACCGGTTAAAGCACTCGAGCATTTGACACTTTGCTGTATCTTATAGCAAAGCAGAAAGCAGCATGAGTAAAGTTGGTCTGGGCTTATGCCAAAACTCAGAGAGCAGGGGGCAGACTCTGTAAGGCCCAGAGTACACAGGATGTACTAGACAGTGGTCTGAGTCTCCTGCACTCTTTAAGTGCCCTGCGGTGGAGACACAAAATTGCCATTCTTCCTCATTCTCTGGGCTGATTTTACTTATTTAGACCAAAAGCAGAGCTTCAACACGAGGAACAGTGGAAGCTGGGCTCAGAGTGAAGTATTTTCAGAGAGAAGTTGCATTTCCTTCTTCTCTCTAATTGGAGACCTCTGTTTTCCCATTGCCTACAGTGAAAAGAAAAGAATGGGATAGGGTTGTCAAACTTCTTAATTTTAAATCTAGATTCAGGCAGACCTGAATCTGGCAGGACTCAACATCCTGTGCACAAGGAACCTCCAACTTCCTCTGAAAACCATTAAGATTCTAGAACTTGATGAGTCCTCTCCCTCCTCAGTAAGTTTCTCCAGTGCTTAATTAATTACTGTTTAATTGGTGAGCTACCTTAAAAGGTGTTTTCAATGTTTGTTTATTTATTACTTACACGTTCTTAATGATGTCAAGTAAAGATAAATGCCTTATGAATAAGCGACTGGCAGAGATTTAAGAGGCCAGCCTACATTTTATGCTGAAGGCACGCAATAAATCACCCATGTTTTCTAAGATGTCGGTCAGGAATATTATCCTGTTTTCACTACAGCAGCCTGCTTTCATGAAAGGGCTTAGCAAGAGCTTGTAGGTGCCAGGCACTTTGAAGATACCTGCACAACGCCCTATGGTTTGTGCACTTTGAACGCTTTGCTTATGAGTGCCCTGGCACAGCACCAGCGCCACAGGTGATGCTTGTGTGGGTCTCGTCCATTTCCAAGCGCTTACGTTCATCTCCCATTGCCAGGGCTGCTGATCGCCAAGAAAATAAATGCACAAGCCGCAAAAAAGCTGCTTCCACGATGAGGGTAAAGAGCAAGCTCGCTCGGGCTTTACTACCTTGCCTGGATATTATTCAGGTTCAGACCTGGAGTGGTTTGGTGGTTTTGCATCTGAACAGCTTCTTCAGTTCCCTGTGGGAGGAAGTGCCATCCTTGCAATGAACCCTAGTGGAAACAGATAGGGACTCTGCCCCATTTCTTCATCTACGTTTAAAAAATACCTTGCATTTCTCAGGAACAGCCAGACACATGTAATAAGTAATGTTCTATCAATGATTTACAATGGTATTAGTGAACACATCACATCATTGTAATTAAATAGTTTGGAGAAACATAATTAAATGTCTCTATGCTATATGCTGTGACTGATTAACTTACTTTGTACTTGACGATTGTGAGCATGTCGTTTTTTGGTGGATTACTGTAACAGATGTTAAACAATGAGGGCAAGAACTACAGAACTCCAGAACTACATTCCCTTCCCAGTTCCTGGGATCCTTCTTCAGTACCTCATATCAATAACAGTTTTGTGGTTCATGTTTGAGATACCCGTCACTAATGAGCTGCAAACTGCACATGATATCTTATTCTTAAGGACAACTTTGAAGAAATATCCCTAGAAATAATTTTCATTTAAAGTATTAAGAGAGTACTGCCCATCTCACAATAAACTTTTTAATATTTTAACAGTCTCTTATAAAAAGAAAAAAAATGGTTTTTTGATAGTTTTAATCACACTGACAAATAAATTGGAATTTCATTCTTCATCTTCATTCTTCATCTAGCTTGCAAAAGGGGAGGAAGGGCAAGCACAACAAAATGAGACATGGTACATACCAAAATGGATCACTATCCATCTGCCTAAGAGGAGTCAAGGAAGCTGCACTTATGGGAAGCTCATAGCCAAGCGCAGTGGCTTCTCAAGGACAAAAAAAAAATGCTATTTTGGGAAGGCCCTGGAGCTCTATGCTCCATCATGCCTCCTTGCAGGGTCCTGGGAGGGGGCTTGCCCTTGCAGGACACATCTGTGGGACATGACCTCCCTGGATATTGCCCTGTTTGGCCAGGACATGGGACACGGCATTCCCAGCCGGTGCTGCTCCATGCTGCTGCGGCGCTCCGTGCCCGGACGCAGCCCCGCTCTGCCTCGGCGCGTGGTGCCAAGGCCCCTGTTTGCACAGGCAATTTCTCCGTGGATCAAGAATGTGCCAAAGAGAACTGGCTTTCCCACCGAAGGGTGAAACTCTTAGTCATCGACCCAAACAAAGAGAAAGGCGGTGAACTGACATTTTCAGAGAAAACACCGAGGTTAATCTTCAAATCAGGCAGATGCCTTCTCATCGAGATGTTCATTTTGTTCAGCTCCTGCGCGCTGATTTGCCACTGCTGCCTCACCCTCTCCCTTCCCCGCTCCTTAGCAGAGATGCTATTTATGTTCAGCTCAATAAATAAAAGTGGCACTAGAGCTGGCTGCCTCCACATTCGCCCTAAGAAAGAATTACTTAAGGCTGGCGTTGTTCCAAAAGCTTAAAGTGCTCTTACCTCTGCAGAGATACTGGCTCATACCTGTTACATGCCTGCAGCGTAGTCTGCCAAATGGTGCTGCTTTCTGCACTGCGAAGTGTCACACGATGGGTTTTTAACCCATTGCGGGTTAAAAACATGACATAAATAACATGAACATAAACATAAACAGGCAGATTTAAGGAAAAGGGAGAGGAATTAGGGACTTAAAAACATTTCTAACTCTTCAGAAGGAGCGTGTGGGAGGGTTAGGCTCATGGTTGGAAAGGCTGGGGGCCAAGCAGGGCTGACCGGATTGCATTCTGTACACTACAACTCCCACCAAGCCACCTCCAGGCCAGAGGAAGCCTTGTGCTCTCTTAATGCAATAGCACAAATGCACCCAATACCAGCTCAAACCAACATATGAAGTCGCAGATCCTTTAATGACTCTTTTTCCAAGTTGCCCCTCTTTGTAGCTGAGATAGATAGTCATGTTCATGACCTCTGCTTGCTCTGTTCTTCCACTTGCCTATGATTACAATGTCCTTCTTTGTTTCAGCTGCCTTTGCATGCCTCTGCTTTTCCCATACGCGCTTCAAACCTCTCCGTTTCAGCCATGATTAAGAGCTGTCATCTGAACAATTTCTGCTTCTTTCGTGCTGACTTGCAAGTCAACCTGCGGTTTCTGTTTCCGCGCTCTCCTCTCCAGCAGAGGCCCTGGCACACCAGGGAAAGCCTTGCTGCACGTGTGCAACTTTACACAGTCCAGGCGGCCAGGGCTGCCTACCAAGGGAGCAGCAACAGCTATCTAAATTGTTCATTTAGATAGTGGGAAATAGCTCCACCATTTTTATTATTTGATGGAAGTCTGGAGACAGGGAAAAAAAAAGTTTTAAACTAAACAACAGACAAGCCAGGTGTTCACAGCAAGGCATAAGCCACAATCTGAGGCCCTTAGGGAGAGTGTCACCAGAAAACAGACACTTCAAAATGTATAAATGCTCTATCAGTTTACCTAACTCCTTATTTTTTTCGTTGGTGAAAGTAATGAACAGTTGTATTGAAACACCTTTTAAGGCCATGTGCTTTCACAGATTCGTTCCTTACTTCACAGTAAACGCACAAAGCAGAAGTTCTAGGAAAAGAAAAGCATAAATATATATATATGTGTGCTTATGTTTGTTGCTAGTGAGCCACTACCAGCAGGGGCAATAAGATTGTGAATACAATTAATAACAGACATGAAGATAGCATTTCCCAGAAAAAGCATACTGTACTGGCAGGATGTTGAGACAACAGTATGTATTACATCTGTTTATGTTATTATTATTATTATTATTGTTGTTATTATTATGTAAAATTACATGTCTGTGAAATCTGCTAGGGCGGAAAGTATGCTACTTCATATAGGGAAATTTACTTTGAAGAACTGGACGATCGGACTTACACATCCTATGTGTAAACTGAGACTGTAACCCGACAGGATCTGATTTCAGAGGACTTTCACGGCAGCTGGACCTATGTGTTGACGACCCCACCAAAGCCTCTGGTCTCCTCATAAGGGTGTGGAAGTGTGACTGCAAGGTCCAGAGGCATAAGTCAGGCTAGGACCTGTCTCTGTAACGGGAGCTGCCCTAAGGGGACACACAATTCCTGCACCACGACACCAGCTGGGCCCACATGACACACAGTCTCACAGAGGGGTTCAGCAGTACCATATCAGGCTCCTCCAAAAGCGACTCTGCTGAGATAAAAAAAGTAAATAAAAACAATATAACCAAATATTCCAGGGATTTTTTTTTGGTGTGGAATTTGACAAAAATAATGCTGCTATTGAAATTAAAAAAAAATCAAAAGAGAAATAAAACAAGCATACAGTCAAACACAGATAATATAATAAACTCATAGCTCGCACTCCAAGAATTTATCCTAGTGCAATGACTGCTTGACTGACACAGCAAGAGTCATTATCTGACTCTCCAGAATTTGTGTCTTCAGCCTGGTAACTGAAATATCTCCCAGCTGTACAAGCCTACAACAGGTTGTGCTTACTTGCTAAGGAGGGTGCAATACTTTTCTCTCTCAGTACATCTTCCTCGTACATTTTTTCCCTGAAATGTTGCTGAATAGCTCTCAGATTGGGGATATTTACATCTGATGAGTTCAGCCCTTGTGGCTGATGCCAAGGGATAGAGAGGGTAGGTTTCCTGGTCTCTCCACTGTTTTCTGAACACATGGGAGAAAGCTTGATGCAGTCTTGCTGAGGTTAATCATATGCTCCAAGACTCAAGCAATTCAAATTTCAATCCAAGGAGTGAGTTGTACTTTCTTGTAACATTGGCACAGTGCAGAGCTTGATATTTTTTGATAGATGTTAGCATAGAGTCACGCATGTAATTGGTATGGGGTCTACAAAGTGTGAGCATCCTAATCCCACTGTGAAGAAAATAATAACATCAATGAATGAATAAAAATAAAAAAAATATGATTGACTTCCATAGGACCCCTTGCAAGTCCTGTCTATAACTTTATTTGCCAGTCTAAAGAAGATGAAGGATACATTTGATGAGCTATCACACTGTTCAGGGTCTGTAGCCTTTTGAACTACTGTGATTCTAAATCGCTAAAACTTGGAGAGTTTTAGTCGCTTCTTCACCTCCCACACCAAAATTTCTGATCAGACTCGCAAAAGCTTAGGAAAATTTGATTTAGCGCTAAACTATGAAAAATAGACACTTGAATACATGCTAGTTGCACATCCGTAAGTCCCTGGCATTTCTGACAGGCATCATGCCTGCTTTCATGCAGAGTGTGCATCCACCGAACAAGCTAAAGACTCCACGTGCTGTAACAGGATGGGCCGTAGTGACAGACATGCCCTTTGCTCAGATAGATCAGTCAGGTGCCAGGAGCGCCTTTAGGAAAGGAGGTAGTAGCTTGAGACCGTGCGTTAGAGGGCACAGTAACACTAGTGCTTCAGGGAGGGGAATGCCCTTCATAGTGCACTCACAGTTCATATAAATAAACGTGCTGTCTGCTCTGCCTTCTCCTCCCTGACTGAATACTGAGGGCGTCTTACTGTCTGACTTTGTCTTGTTCATTACAGGCAATGAAAACTCACAAAATCTTAGTCCAAATTCTGAGTCTTTTAAAGATTTTTTCTTTTATTACCTTGGGCATGTCCCTTATTTTCTCTTTTGCTATCATGGTCACAAGTTCTTCAGGACATGTGAAGTATTTCTTTTCTTTCCTGATGACACATAGCTTGAAAAAACTTGGCAAAAAGAATAGTTTAAAACACTCAGCATATTTTTACCTGATTTGCAAGACAGCTATTTAAAAACAATGAAGGGGCACATACACACACAAAACTTCAGATAACAAATTAAAAAAAAAAAAAGATGACAAATAAACAACAGTTTTACTGAGAAGAAATTTCTGTATACCGATTTATTTCCTCCACTAATAAATTCCTTTCGTGGCCAGTAGAGGGCATTTGACTTCAGAACCTTGTTTTGTTGGAACAGTCTGATTATCTATAAAAATAAATTAAAATTAAAATAAAATAAAATAAAATAAAATAAAATAAAATAAAATAAAATAAAATAAAATAAAATAAAATAAAAT
>JAUBNY010000868.1:2909061-2920051 GCA_032275445.1 Crypturellus soui | reverse complement strand
TAAAATAAAATAAAATAAAATAAAATAAAATAAAATAAAATAAAATAAAATAAAATAAAATAAAATAAAATATGCACACTTTAAGCAATTGGAAGCTATTTGTGTGCCCCAACATATCTTTCTACTCTGCAGTCAAAATTCCAGGTGAAGACAATGAAGACTGAAAACAAGACAATGAAATAAATTATTTAGTCATTTTTGCATTATGATCTTCCTCTTGTTTGATACTAAGGTCAGTGGCGGCTTTATTCAAACAGCATTAAAGAGAAAGGAACCACTCCTCTTAAAGACCTGAAAAAGGACATGTCTATTTCTGGGTTTCTCTGACTTGATGCTATTATTCCTTTTTATTTACAATGACTCTTGTTAAAGCCTTTAAAACAGGGAACATACAAGAGTTTACTATAATCTCAGATCCTAAAGTGAGGGAAATTCACACTCCTATAGAGGGGTGTTATCATTCTAAATCATTAACGTAACTAATAACAAAATAAGATCCCCAAGTACATGAATGCTACTTTCCATAAGAGTTAACTGGGAGAACAGAAGTGCCTGAAAAAAGCAAACTCTTACAATCATAATTTAAAGCAGTCAGAAGATACAGAATTTGTGAAAGCTGCATATTTTATGGCTACAGGTTGATTTTCCTGGAAACTTTACTTTGTTTTTTTAATTTGAAACAAGATGATTGTCAACTTTGATATTTAAAATAAAACTTTTATGTTAAAAACCCAGTGAATATGCTGATATTCCAAGAAAATCAAAACATTGTGTTGAGGCTTGCTGATTTTGAGCACAAACATTTTCTATCTCCTCCAGATTTATGACATTCTTCTTTCTCACTCCATAAGAATTAGAATTCCTCCAGGGGGAAAAAAGAAAATGAAACAAAACAACAACAAAAAAATCCCACAAACATCAAAAACAACAAGAGATCTTTAAATAGATGAAGAAAGAATTCTGCTTCAACTTCCCTTGATTACATTGTGTCAATTTGAAGATCTTCTCAAGAATAATCTTCAGTTCTGATCCTGGTCCTACTCCTGTTGACCCCAAAAGAACCTCCAGAATAACACCGTCATAAGAAGAAATCCTGGCTGTGAGTACAGCTGGGAGAAGGAGTCATTGTCCTGACTGCCTAAATCACACTCAGTTCATTGGCAGCTCAGGCAGTTACAGCAAAAAGTAATGTAATCCAGCAGCAGGCCCAGGAGGCCACGAGGGGAGTTTGTAACACAAAGCATCAGGATCAGGTTTCTTGCCAGGGTTTGTCTTCCAAATGGGTTTAGGACAAGCTGGGTCACTTTGGTAGGTGATACATGAAGCAAAGCAGGAAAGCTGTAATTTCAGCATTTTATCTAAATACACACTTCTCTCTTGAGATTGTAACATATACATGCATGTGCCTGAGCACGACAATAGGAATTAAATACTCGACGTAGATGAATACTGGAAATCAGAGTACAGCAATGCACTAGCCTGTTAAGGAGCTCAACATCCTGGCCTGACACAAGCTGGTTCCTGATCTGGGTGTGGGAACACAGAGCACAACTGGGCAGGTGGAATTGGCAGTCGGCACAGCTCAACCTGGAGCCAGATCTATTCCCTTACAGATGGGGAAAACCCACGGTAGAAGCTGATTTTGTCTGGATGCAGTAAGTTCTCCCTCGATTTCATCTGGGCGTTTCATCTGGGCATGACTTCTCCAGAAGAAAGCAGTGGCTCTATCACCTGTGGCCATCAGATGAAGTGCAGTCACTGGACTAAACATCTCTGGTCAGCCTTTGCAAGAAGACAAATGTCATTATCACCATAATTTCCTGCTCTTGGCCTAGAATTTATTGCAGCAACACTTCCTCTAAAACATAAAATATTGAGAAAAAAACATGGTCTGGAAACTCACAGTCTGTCTCCGAATAACAGGGAGGTCTAGTTGTAAGCATATAAAGACAGACTGTGCAAATTAATAGTTTGACAAGATAAGATAGATTTGTGAAGTAGTTATTAAATAATTATATAGTACTACTAGTTTACATGGATGCTGGGCAAGCTACATGTTAAGCAGATTTCCCTGTAAGTAGCATAGGTCTGCCTCACCCTTTGGCCATCATTTCCACTAGCATATGCTATGTGTGGAAATACCCGGAAATTGTGGTTTAATTACAGCAAGGCTGAGTTGAACAGGGGACTCTTAATCAACTATTTTTCTTCTTTCAGTGCATGGGTGTGCTGAGGAAAATCTACCACAAAATTCTACCAGAAGTATCAGCTGCATCTTCACATTCCATTGTGGTTTTAATATCTCAGCAGGGCATCAGTGCAGCACTACCATATACCTGTGCTATTTTAAGTGCCCAACACCCAGAATACACTGAACTATAGAAATAACCGAATAAAAGAGCCTCTGCTCTGAAATGACTCTCACCTCCTACATGGCCCAGACACATCATAGAAGAAGTACAAAAGAAGAGCACAAAGAGAAGAGAATGAGCTAATCAGAAAAATGGAACTGCTTTCCTAAAAACAGATCATGTAACATACTAAGATTCTTCTTTGAGAAGACACAAGTGAGAAGCGATATGATAGAGGAATGCAAAATCATGAATGCTGTAGACAAAGAACTCCTCGATAGTGAGGGGATAATTATTCACACACATCACCCGGAGACAGAGACAAAAACTGTGAAAAGTAAAATAGGAGCTTAATTCTGGCATTGCATTTCTAAGCATTCTATTTTTTTTTTTTCCATTTGTATTGGCTAGTAAGTCAAAACATCCCTATTCTGTACTATCTTTCTGAACTGGGCTGAGAGCAGTCCAGGAGAGATGAAAGAAGGAGCAAGATGGGCTAGGAAGTATTTAGAATGTGTTTGTTTTGTTTGTTTGTTTGTTTGTTTCTTTAATCTTCCCCAAACCGTTGTGCTTTCTCAGTAATAATAATTGTTGTATGCAAGACCTCTCTGCAAAGCCTTCATACATGTATGTTCACTCATCTCAATCAGGAACCTTAGAGACTGTGATCTAGAGGACTTACCTCTCTCAGATTCAGCAAAAGAAAATATAGATACTGTCAAGCAGTATCTATACAGTCAAGCTCTGAAGAGAGAAGACTAGACTTGCTTCATCAAACCACCCCTGGGACATGAATACCAGCTCTAAAATGAGTTCAGAGATCTTCTGTACCCTCAGGATGGGTTCAGAGACCTCACAAAAACAAACAAAAACAGAAATTTCATATCCTGTTTTGTAACTCCATTCCTGCTCCTTTCTAGGCTTTATCTTCCGCAAACCAACTCCATCTTCCTACCTTGGCAGTAAATCCTGTTTATTATGTATGTAACAGACTTGCTATTTTACAGAACAAAAACATGCCAAATCCATTTGGTTTTTAATGTTTCTATCTGTGAGAAACAGACATTAATTGCCTCTCAGAAGCCCCAGGCAGTTCAGTTACCTTTGCAGTCATGAAGCCTCCCACCTCTCACTGTGGATGAATCAATACACTTCAGCTTAAGTTATCTGTCAAGCAGCCAGCAATGAACTACAGAAATATCTGTCTGGAGCTAGAGTAAAACCAAGTTGGAAGGAAGTTCAGGAGTGCTAGGAGTGGATCAGTAGTTGGATCCCATCTCCTTTCAGCTAAGAGAAACTATTCATAATCACGTGGTTGGGACCAGGCTGTGGAAGTGGGTAGGTTACAGAGAAACTGTGAAAGGAGATGGTACCTACTCTATTTTCCAAGATGAACCTGATGAGAGACAAAGAGAGGTATCACAATCATGAGAATCTTTGTCTTACATTAGTAGAGAAGGAGAAGGAGAGGAGAAAGGTGTAAATGAATTACAGCTCCCAAACATACTGAGTAGTATATACATCTCAAAATTTGTCCCATTTTGGATATTCAACTCAGATAAAATACTTTAAAGAAAAAAAAATACATCCAGGCCTATTGACTATTTTGAATACAGTCTTTGACACTTTTAGAATTCTTCTGGGCCTGATCTTGGAGAAGCTAAAGAAGCTAGTAAGTCATTTTCCAAATAATTTCACTGAAATGAAGAACTTTTGTAAATTTGAAAGGACAGACGGTATTTGTAGAATGTAATCATTAAATGACGATACAGAACAAATTGTATTTTTAAATTTTGCTTAATGTATTTATTTCCATTGATTGTCTCTTTTTATTGCTTACCAAAACATTTATCTTGACTTTTCATAGATTGTTTATGTGTGTGTGTGTGCCTGTGTGTGTCTGTGTAAATAATTAATACTTAACATAAATTCCCAAGGGCTATTACTCAGTGAAGGCAATGTGCCATGCATTTTAATCCTATTATCATATAGTGGATGCACTGTCCCTTTAAGAAGGTGCGTTAATGGGCACATTGGTGTTCTCCATTTGCTGCTGCCACTCCAAGACTTCTAAAACACCAGCATTCATGATTGACATGACTCATAATTCCATCTGGGAAACAAATTATAAGATTATTATGCATTATCGTATAGCCAGATTGAACAGGCATGAGTGTTGTTTATATATACTAAATAAGATAAATCCGAAATATATGATACTACCTTTTGCATCTAGAAAGCACTCTGAACACAGTTAAGGGGAGGAAGCTAGCAAAGTTTCCTTGGATTCCTTCATGAGACAGAGAGGTAGGGTGAGAACCTTAAATACACTATAAACAATGACTGTTATTCCTTGTGCATGGGCCATAAGACTCTGTGAGCTGACTCATCATTGAATTCATGCGTCTATGAATCTAGTTGCACAAGTTAATGAAAACTGACTGGGTTGACAAGAGTCTTGCAAAATTTTCCATGTTCTTGTTGCAGCTACCAAATTTATCCAACTTTTTCATTAGTTGCCATTCCAGCACAGCCATTTATTGACTAGAAATCTTGCAGCCCAACTATTTTCCATCACAAACCAAATAAAAAAAACTGAATCCAATTCTAAGAGTCTATTTCCTGGTAGTCTTTACAGGTGCCACTTTTACTCCTCAGTCATATTTTTACTCCTCATAAAGAAAATAGCCTAAGCTTTTCACAGATGTCCTTTGTAATAGGAGTTTATCTAATGGCTACCACAGAAAAATGGTATTCATGAAGCTTGGCAAATAATTTTCTGCTGCAAGTTTAGCAAATTCAGACAAATATTTGTAATTTTATTTATAAAATGAAATAATAAAAGTGTTTGTTTTAATGCAAACACCTCCATCTTCCCCCAGGGTTTTTACCTGTCAACAAAAGTATTTTCAAAAATTAGTGTGGAAAATCTCCCAAGGTGGATCTCAGAGTGTTATATCCACACTGGTGAGGACTGTTTTAACTTTACATCTTCCAAACAATAACTAAAGCATTGCAGCACACAAGTAAGGCAGTATAACAGAAATTGCTATCACCCTGCTGCAGGCTATGGTGACGACTTTCTTTTAGACAGAACTCTCAGTGTTACATTTGTTAACCAGCCTGTTATGATGTGATGATGTTATATCCATTTCAAAAGTTATATGCCAGTTACTGTTTTATACAGAAATAATATTAAAAAGCAAATAATTTCTTAGATATATTGTGTAAAACATATTGCTCCCAATAAATATATTTAAATTTTGAATTTCATTAAACAGACATCCTCAGTCCTTTTTTTCTATGACTTATTGCACTCTCCTCAGAGGATATAAAAGCATCTAATTTTCAGATAGTATCTGTGATTTTTTTTATTTTGTGCCGATATAGATATTCAGGTTTAGAATTAAGCTGAAATCCGTCACATGTCCCTCAGAGCTTATCTCAATCGAAGTTTCTACCAGATAACTTGCTCTGTACCTTCTATTACCTTTTTTTTTTTTTTTTTTTTAAGTGTAGTTCTCTAAGATTTATGCCACAGAAATCAGGCAATGTAGTTCTCTAAGATTTATGCCACAGAAATCAGGCAATGTTGATTTACCCCATCTGAAACTCTGGCCTTATATCTCTCTGTTTGTTTCCAAACCGTTTGTTAACTTTTCAGATATTTAAAAGAACAGCCCAAACTCTGGCACATTCAATGCTGGTGGATAATATAAAGCCTATTTTATTTGACAGTGCTGGAATTTCAGAAAAGAAACTACTAACCATTTTTCTCCTTGCAATATCTCCAGGAAATAGCACGTGCGGTGCACTTTGAAAATTGTAATACATTTTTAGCTAATCCCGTTGTACAATTTGGCTTGGTATCAGAGATATTTTTAATCTCTCAGATTCTCCCTTGGGCATTTGGAGTCAAAGCAATACAGTAAGAAATACAGTTCTTTTTCTTTTTTTCCTTGCTTTTTTTAACAAGCTAATAGCTGCTGGACTTTTGCCCTGTCCGTTTTCAAGTCGCAGTGAGACTCCTTTAGCCAGTTCCATATTCAGTGGAAAGAACTGAAAAAAGGCAAAAAGTTTGAGAGAAATTTGGAGAGTGGTTTCTGGTCAGCAGTCAGAGACAAAGTTAAACCTCAGACCCAGCAGTTACAATCAGTGTTACAATCAGTAATAATTCATTTATCACAACCTTAAATTCTTGCCTGAAAACTTTAGTCAAGTTTCAGGACCCCCTTGTGACAGGGGCTGATTAGACATGAGATGAAAGAAACCGGCTTTGACCCAGAGAACATGCTCCAGAGAGGCACAAAACCACTGGACAAATGGGTGGCGTGGGCCTTCAGAAGCTGAAATGAGAAATAATGCTAACCATGGAAACAAAAACAAATCAAGAATCAGTCTCAGCGCACTATTTACCCCGTGGATTTTGGCACAGGAATGAATCCATGCGTTTTGGCAGAGCTGATGCAAACAGTGATGCTCTTATGGCTACGATACCCACAGCATCCAAAGAGATTCCAGTCTTCGCCTTCCAAGGCAGGGACGCTCTGCTTCCCTGATTGCAGACACTGGGGCTCACAAAGCAGATCTTATTCTTTTCTACTTTCTGACATTTCCCCAATGTTTCCTGGGATCCATTTCATTCCTGTGTCACTTTTCCAGCAGGAAATGTCCATGCATGAGGACACACACATCGGTTCAGATATTAGTGGAAAAACAATTCTGGCTGAGTTGAACGTTAGATTATCAAAATACTTAAAACTCCATCACTTTTTTGACCTCTTCTGTTACTGTGAAGAAAAAGCATATTAAGGAAGATTTCCCCAGAGCTATTAACACCCCGTAAGTTTATTTTGCGGAAGTTTGTAATCAACCTTCAAGTCCTTCCATATAACAAATTCTGAAGCAGATCTAGATCTCAATAGGGACAGCACTATTATTTGTGAAAATTAAGCATATGCTTAAACATCTGTTACGATCACCACAAAATTTTCAGATGGCTTTACTACACGAAAGATATATTTCTTTCCTTTTCTTTAAGCAGAGATAGAAATAGCAACTATGGAGTGGACATGGATACACAGTCAGTACAGTGTTGTGAGGAAACAAATAAGCACAAGATTTCCTGTTGCATGGAATAACATTGAAATCCTATAGCACACGCCTTATAATGCCAATGGTAATCAGGCAAGCTGCATTTGAAAATTTAATTTAAAAACAGTAATAATTTTTGTGGGGTATCTTACACAGCAAATGCCAGAGAAACAAAAGCCTCAGTCAGACCATACAAAGCAACATACCAGAACTCAGCAGTGTCATTTACACAAAACTCAGAATTTATCCTGGAGAGTGAGTATGAAGTGGTGACAAAAAAAAAATCAGTTTTCAGTCACAAAGCTAAGACCTGATTACTCCAAAGTGTTAACCTTCACCCCACCTCTTGGGAATGAACACAGCATGGATAGCTCCGGGCTTCACTCTCCACATCCTCCTGAGCTGGATTGCTTGGTTCCCTCCAGTAACCATCGCATCAGGCAGGTTTCCTGGAGCTCACGTGATGGGAATTGTGCTCTGAGCAGCCTAACTCTGTTCTTTTTTTTCTTTTCCATGGGACTCCAGTGCAGGGACCAGAACAAAGGCTTAGATGCACAATGAAAGAGTTATGATCCACATGGGTGTGTATTTGAAGCAGGTAGGGAACATTGCGGGTACGTGCTTGAGCTTTGGAGGCTACGTCTGTTTTTAATGAAAGCAAAATGTAAATTATTAAGCCAGCAAGGAGACTGAGACATTAAAATTCATCTTGATATAGATTTGTCCTTTCCCTAACCTAGCATTCAGACGGGTCTGAGGAACCAGCTCCAGTTGTTTCTCTTGCTTTTCCCTGCTCTGATGCACCCACTGAGCAGGAGCAGCATGTTCCTGGTTCAGTTAATTATGCCATGAGCTTTAACTGAACTTTTCACTTGTTTGGTTAAAAACTTGAGAGCCAAAATTATTTTCTGAAAGACAGAAAGAAAGAAGGAGAGAAAAAGAGAAGACTCTCAGAGTCCATAGGGTTTCTGAGCAGCTTTATCTTAATCTCACCAGGTAACAGGAACCCATGATGCAAGAACCGAGTGGAAGACTATATGCAGCAAGGCAGTAAAATTACAGAATTGGAGCTATGGTGGCTTACCTAGTGAGATTTGGCATTTAGGAAATATTATCTTACATGTGTGAGTTGTATTAAAAACATTAATTGCAAAATACTACGCGAGGCAAATGGCTTATCTACATATAGCGGGTGGAAAAATGTAGACTGAAGGAGACTACATGATTTTCTAAAGTCTCCCCAGCAAGGCAATGCTACAGGAGCAGCGTATCACAAAGCCCTTTCTCCTCTTGCACAACCACTTTTTCAATAACTGCCTGTTGTTACATGGCTAGGGTCAGAGCTGAAGAAAAAGAAAGAAAAAGAAAAGCTTTTTTTGTTGTTGTTGGCAAAAAGAAAAACAAAATAGTTCTTTGAAACAAAGTGATCATTTTCACTGAATTTAAAATTCCTCCTTGGGAAAAATAAATACGGCTGAAACTGAACTCGTATTGTGAAACATTTGGATTTCAGCTAATATATTCAAGCTGATTAAGAAAGAGAGCCCAAGAGTAGATAGCCCTATAAGCACGAGATAGGAAGCAGTAACTTAGTTTTCTGATTAAAATAATAAGAAAATGAAAAGAAGGAGATAGAAGACAGCTCTGATCTGATATAATTTTGAAATCTCTCTCATTTTGTGGCTCACTATTTTTCATCATTGTGAAAGGAAAAATAGGAGTTGATGCAAAAGCAAGATTGAATATTTTTGTTTGTTTGTTTCTGCTAGGGGCGGTTGCTTGTGTCCTTATTTGTTTTTCTTCATCATTTTGTCTTACTGTGGCTTACTGTTCAGGAAAGCTCTGGAGAATAAATATCTTCCCAGTACGCTCAAAGTACCCTGCCTATCACTCTCCAACATGGAGAGGTATCCAGGGGAGCAAAAACAAAATAGACAAAGCAAAGAGTACAGGTAACTTTCTGTGGGCTCATAGAAATTAATGTCTTGAACTAATCAAATCCCTGAAATCACTAATATAAAAATTACAAAATATATGACTCACTTCGAAAGTAGAGTACATTAGGAACATTTAGAATAATTGCGATGAAAATTTTGTCATGGGAAATCAAACAAAGGTTTTTCCAATTTACTTTGATAGAAGTAAACCACTGGGATGCTTGTTTAATGTGTTTTTTCACTTGACTTATTTTCTCTTTACCTGTTTCTAATAGTGCAAAGTCACCATCCTCAGATGTTACAACTCTCCTATGTTTGTGGAGGTTAAAACATGATAAAAAGTTTTGAAATATGAACCAGATGTGGGTACAAAATCACTTCTAAAGAGAAATAGAAAGTAAGAAGGTAGTAAGACCTAGTAGAAAAGCTGTTCTTCAGAGACCTGTCGGTCCTGTTTTGTTGTTGCAGAAATACATTCCTTGTTGGATCTAAGGCATCTTTTCATCTCTGTAATTTTTCCAGAGACAAATATCCCTTGAAAATTGTGAAAGTGACATTTTGGGTTGTTTTCAGCACAGACCTACCTGTCTGATGGATTACCTCTGCACTTCATAGTTAAAGAAAATGTAAATCATTCTTGTGAGGGTATGTCAAAAACAGTAATAACTGCAAAAGAAACAGAGAAAAAAACAAATGACCTAATTTTAGGGTTAAAAATTAAAAACCTACAGGGACAGAAGAACTCCAGTCTCATCAAAAGAGATTTCAACTTAAGCTTCCAAGTTGTTTTCACATTTAAAAACTTCCTTAAATTTGAATAGAGATTTTCCCATATGTGAAAAAAAAAGATTAATTCACTATTTAGCACTACAAACAGTAATTGTAATTTAGTGTAGTGTTTATGAGTTTCGTTTCACACTTCACTCCCACCAGGTCTGTACACATCTTCTTTGCCTATAAGAGGTTAAGGCTTATGTTCTGACTCCAGTGGTTTTAGTGAAGTTACTATGTTTGCAGTGGCAGAGGAGCTGCTTGTTTTCTGAATCGTTTATTTCATTTCAAAGTTAATGATTGCTACCAAATCGGATGGGGTGCTATAGTTTTATTATGCAGATTCAAATTATCTATAGATTAACTAATTTACCGTAATATCTAATTGCAACACCATTTCCTGCGTCAGCTAGTGATTGATTTCCCAAGGGTATAAAATATTATAGTTCGGAACACTAGATGGTGCTGTTTATAGGTCAGAATGAATTAGTGTGCTTTGGCTGGAGCAGGAGCAAACCTGTTCAAATGTTTCATTCCAGGCTCAGGATAAATAAAGATCATTTATTTATTTATAGACACCTATAGACATTTTCTTTTTTTTGGCAGATGTTTTTCATATAGATGCATTCTTATTGATAGATCTTATTAATTGATCATGAGTCCGGGGTCCTAGACTTATTTCTATTCCTCTATTTCAGAAAAATATGAATACTGTAAGCACAAAATGGCAAACATCTAAGAAGAGAGAGGGAGAGAGAGAGAGAGAGAGGGAAAAAGAAAGAGAGAAAGTGAGAAAAAAGAGAGAAAGAGGAAGGAAGGAAGGAAGGAAGGAAGGAA
>JAUBNY010000868.1:2892121-2908961 GCA_032275445.1 Crypturellus soui | reverse complement strand
AAGAGAAGAGAAGAGAAGAGAAGAGAAGAGAAGAGAAGAGAAGAGAAGAGAAGAGAAGAGAAGAGAAGAGAAGAGAGCAGTGAACTGAAGTCACTTAATCTCAGTACACTTGTAAAGAAATTTAGTAAAGGTGGCATGAGAAATTGATATTGAACTCTTATTTCAATTAGGTTTACTTAAACTGTCAGGGAAACATACTAAGCTGAAACTGCAGTTTCAGGCTCCAGGCTGTCTTCACCCTAACAAAGCATGAGAGCAGATAGGTACAATTTGATGAATCTGAAGAACACCATCTTTTTAGCAGGGCCAGAGCATTAAGTGGTTTCATGCTGTTGAGTAAGTGCTAGCATGGGTCGCATGGATCACATTAGATTCTGGAATTCTTATGGATATGTGAGCTCAAATCTCTCCTTCCTGACAAAGAGGTATGTTCTCTAAAACTGCTCTTTGGCACGCTACTCTTGCTTCTTCCCTTGTTAGAAAATCATCTTTCCATATTTACATATGCTTTTCAGTAATTTTGAGTCTCAAGGAACATCTCAACACCTTAAGTTCCTCACTCTTTCCATAGTTTCACTGAAGTCCTGGGAGAGGAGCACCACCAAAAACAAACATAAAGCTATCATTTTTCATAAGGCTGGCTCCAAGCAGACTAATACATATAACTGCATTCAGGCACTTACACAATTCAGCTTTACAAATGAACTTTTGAAAGCACCCTGGTAGTCCCACACTGACTGTTTAAATTCTAAAACGTGTTCCACTGAGCTTTCTTCCAGATTCCATGAACCTTTTCAGTGACTGAATAAATCTGTCTGTGCATGACTCTGAAGTCTGCAAAGGATAATTTCATTGTCTTTCTTAAATTCCTCTAAATTCCTGTAAATTAGAATGTATTTTATTCTCATGAAGTACCTGGAATAATACAATTAGATATGGAACACTATACTCTGCTACCAGTGGCAACCCTCCAGACGCCACAAAAAAACAACTAGCCAACAAAACAAAGAAAAAGCAAAAAAAAAAAAAAACAAAAACAAAAAAAAGTATACCAGATATAAAATCAGGAAGAAAAAAAAGTACCAATTTTTAAAGCCAGTATATTTTAGTTTATTTCACTACTATGAAGATAATTGGTGATCATAACACCTTCTCTGGGTGTTTTTAAATCTATAAATCATTATACTTGGATAAAAAGTTTAAATGGAAGAAAACAATATCTTACCTAGTTCATTTTTTTTCTATATTGCATGAAACCCACATAATTAGGTTCTTATGTTCTAAAGGTAATTTGTCATGAAAAAAAATAAATGGGATATTTTTATGTTATATCTTTCTCCAGTATTACAAGGCTGTTTTTATTTTTTTTTCTCATTTTATTCTAGAGACAACTACTCACACTTTCCCAAATGCAGAATAATGCTGAATAAGACTTAATATAATAAAGATAAAGAAATAGTATTTACATATTTTAATCCCTTAAAGTGAGGACAGTATGTATCTACCTACTCCATTTCATATACATTAAAACTAGTAGGAATAAGAATTTAAGGTCACCTGATCTGTCTTCCTAGTGGTACAGGCAACCACACTTCACCAATACCTCCTCACTGGTGCTCATTATTTACAGCCAGGGCAGTGTGTCAGCAATCCTCAGGAAGCCTCCAGTCAGAGAAGGGTGCTGCCAACTGCAAAGGCAAGAAGGTAGCAAGACCAGATGAACGAAATCCCCAGTCTTTGTCAACTTGTGAAGAAATCTCCCCAAACAGGAAGTCAGTAATCAGTCTACTGTTGGGCAACCATTACTAACTACTTAGGTATTATATTACCACCTGGGAGAAAGGACTCTTCCTAATACCTAAATACAAGGATCTGGCCAACCAGTGTCCCATCTTTCTTCAGTGCCTGAGAGAAGAATTAGAGAGAGACCTCGCAGCACACAGCTATGACAACAACTTAAAAGCCCTCTGAAGCAGATCAAATTTTCAGTTGTATTAAACTGAAGCAGACAGGCTACTAAGGCTATAGAGTGTAGTTCCCCCACTACATGCTCTCCCTCAAGTCCGTGAAGAAAGAGAAAGAAGTGAAATGTTTCGGTGTTTTTCATACACTGAAAAACCAGCAGTAGTTACCATGGATAGATAAATGCAGAATTTCCCCCAATAAAATAGCAGGAATTCACCACCTCTATGTGATTATGTTGTGGATCTCCTTACTGGAAGATGTTGGAGATGCTAAAGTTTATGGGGATTAAAAAAATGTGCAAGGGAAATTTTAGAGAAGATAAATCCTTTGAGTATTACAGACAACACATTATTCACCTCCAGCCTAGGAAATTTCTGAATTATAAGTTGTTGGTGACTGGGAGTAGATTAGAGAAAATATCAGTTCTCTAGGAACTACCAATTTGACCATTTTAGAGATGGGCCTCTGGAATGCATAATTTGGTGTAAATTCAATATAGCTATTTTTTACAAGCTTTAGGAGGAGAACAATTGTCCAAGATTTAAAATACAATACTAGGTAGTTGTGGTAACAAATGTGTGTGGGGTAGAATGAGGTGTAATTCCTTACACTGTTATAATTTTGCAAATATTCAGATTTTTAGTTCCAGGAAGGCTCATTATCTCTGATACATTTGCATTATTCTTTTCTTCCTTGTTAAAAGATGATTTTTCTTTTAAATCCTGCTGCAATTCATTTTGACTTTTGCACAGTATTGACTTTACTATCTCAGCATGCCACATTTGTGACATGTCCCTACATTCCCATCGTGCTTAAATCAAAACAGGTCTTGCCTCAGCTGTTTTTCCAGTTCCTAAGACATGTTGCTTCCTTTGAACAGCGTAAAACCGATGTCAAGTATGAAAACAAAGTTGTTCCAGTTTGCTGATGTGGTAAACAGGCAATGACGTCAGGTATCTGAGAAGAAATCATACTAGGCAGTAGATGTTGGTCAGTAGCTGCACTGTGTTATGCAGAAAGTCAGCATAACACAGTGAACAGTACACGTACAAATACAGTCATTGTTCAATATTTGATATTCTATATAATTCTTGGTGGGTGGGAAGAAACAAAAAAGCAAATTCCAACAGGATTAACATTTTACAGGGATGTAATGCTTGACACTTGAAACTGTAAAAAGTGAGGAACAGAACAACCAATGACCTTTTACCATGACATTATGATTATGGCTTGTAGGCTTGTGGGAAGGAGTCATGTCTGTTGTTAAAATGACTGATACAACTATCATAAAAATAGATGTGATTTCAGGGTCAATGAACCTTTCTTTCTTGTTTACCGCTAAATTTGAAAGTTATTTCACCCATTAGATGATCAATACTAGAAGATAACTTTGTTACTTTGTGATATACTATGGACATTCAATTTCAAAGATGCAGTAAGAAATGACAATTAAAAAAAAAAATGTCGTTCTATTATTAAAGAGTATATATTTTTATTGCCCTAAATGAGAAGATTTAATTTTGAGATTTTTAAAATAATTTTGAGACAACCATCAAAAATTTGGTTTAATTACTTGCAAAACTTAGTGCACTGCTTATCAAAAAATCAACATTACATCTGTTTAAGGAAAACTATGGATTTGATGCAACATCAGGTATTCAAGCTCAAAATATTGCAATTGACCTGTTTCATTTGAAACTAAGCACTGTCTTTTGATCAAAGCACTTGACTCCTATAACAGAATTTGGTCAAACAGCAAACGGTTTGTTACAGGAAGAATCTTCTTGTCAAATACTCAGCTATGACTCTAAGTCTCTGAGTCAATGCACACATTATATATTTTTTTCTTTTTCCCTGTGTATTATGAAAGCAACGGGGGCAAGGAGAGGTGGGGGCAGGAAAGGAGGATTAGGCAAAAAGTCTAATAATTTGAGGACATTCCAGTCAAAACAAGAACTAGAATAGTTGAAAAAATGTTCTGAATTCCATTGGAAATTCCTATTATGTCTTTTCCTCCAGGTTCTCCTTGCTCATTTCCAACTTGATGAATTTGAATTTTGCCTAAGCAAACACCTGCACCTGCTTAGTCACAGGAAAGTTTCTGAGCTGATGTAATTTTCTTTCCTTCTATTCCAGTCAGACTCTATTCTGAAGACGAGAGCAAGATAAAGGGAAACAGGCAGATTTATCTCTACACAGGCCGAAGTATCTCTAGTGGCTTCAAAGTCATGAAGTATGGTAGATCAATGCTGTTTGGGGTGTCCCTGAAGTATTCCATCTGGATAACAAGAGATGCAGTTTCTGGGGAAGTGAAATTAAGTAACTGCATATCTAGATTATTTAGCATAAATTATGTCACAGAGGTTTCATTTTCAGTCACTGAGGTAGGGATGTTTGCTGTGCAAAGTGCACAGTGTAAAGGACACCCTTTTGGAGAAGAATAGAGATGTGTTTTCTAGCAAAAAAATGCACTTTTAGTGTAGCTCTACCCCAAAATAAAATAAAGGACTTAAAGGATACTTAAAGGATATTTAGAACTCATCTCTAAACTTCATTATATGCTCAAAAACATTATATGCTCAAAACTCTTTTCCATAGCATCTTAAAGATCTGCTTATGGACCAGAATATTGTCTAAGACACTACAGAATTCCAGGAGAAAAACATAGTATTCTCATTTTTGCTGCTTTCCTGACTAACTTTTCAGTCATAGAAAATGGAGAAACCCCTTTCTTTTTTTCTGTTCTGTTTTCCCTCAGGGAAGCACCTCTTTTGTGTAACTCTCTTTAGACCTTGATCAAGGGATCAAGACATGGGGAGAGCAAGACAGTAGCAAGGTGAGTGGGTAATCAGTTCCTGGACTCGTTTGACAACGTCACTTTTCTGGTAGAATTAAAAGCAAACTTTATTGCCTTTATTTGCCTTAAAACTTTAAGAGGAATGTGAAACAAGAAAGCAATACACTCATCCTAAAACTTCAGCTCAGTTCAAGCTCCCTGATGCTCCAAAATGAAGCAGGGCTGTGGTATTTATTGGGCCATGGTGGATGATGGACACTATACAACAATTTATCTTGTTTTTTGTCCCCATGATCTTATTCTCCAGTCTGTCTATTCATACACACATCTCCATTGCTTCTGTTTTTCCCTTGCCGTCTGTTTGCTTGTTAAATTTTCCAAAGTGTTTGGAAGGCTTAACTGGCAGTAGTATTTAACCATAAAAAGCATATTGGGTCTCTAGAGCCAGATTGGCTGGTGGAAATCATCCTAATTGCACTAATTTAATTGAAATGCTCCCAAATTCACCTCTGTGGAGCATCTGGCCACATGGATTTATATCAACAACATTCAGCTACTGACTGATCCTGATAGTGATTTTGTAAAACTAGCAGTCCAGACAAAATGGCTTTGGTTTGAATTTTTGCAAATTACCCCATCTGGGTCCCCCTATTCTCCATTTTGAGTGATTTACCTGGCTCCTTACCAAATCAGTGTTTATTTGCAGTAATCTAATATAATGTTAATTGCTTATTCATTGAAATCTAGTTGGCATTTTCCCGCCCGTGGGGATTTGGCAAGGCCGCATCCGTGTGTCGTTCCATCTTCAGTTGTCTGTTTTTAATATGCCAGCTGCTTTCCTATCAGCCAATTCCCACCCACCCTGCATTCTTGCTTTTCTTTGCTCTCCCTCTCTCTTTTTTAATTTAGGGATAATTGTGTGGTTGGGTAAGCTCAGAGGGCGATATGTTGCCACATTCAAACACAAGGCAACAAGGGTGGTAGTTTTCATTTATTGCCTGTTCGAGAAGTGGCATAAAGTAACGTGCAGCATAAAATAACAAGTTGTGGAGGAGGACAGGGAGAATTTTAAGGCAAAATCCTCATCATTTCAACATGGGATTTTGCAAAAAAAAATTGTGGAGCTATCTGGACCCCACAGCTGCTTATATAAAGATGAAGTATCCCAACTGATCAAGGGCATCAAAAGCTGCCTTAATTACAGCAAAACAAATCTTACAGGAGATATGCCAGCAAATACAGCAAAGATTTAATTTGTTTCTGAACACTTTGATTTCTTTAGATGAAAGGTAGGTAGTACATAGAAATATTACTGTTAAGTGCACTTTGCTGAGAGCTGACAAAACTGTGAAGCTTATAATAAGGATAAAGGCCAGCCTTAGTAAACCTACATGAAGTGCTCTGAAAGATATCAACAGATGGTGAAATGACCCCCTTGCTTTAGCACATACTTTAGCAGAGAGTCAGTGGCGCACAAACCATTCATCTGATTTTCCCCAGCTCCTTTGTCAAGGGAATGAAAGAATCAGGAAGACAGTCTGCCTTAAATAGGTCTCAGACCCTGTTATAGCCCCTCAGTGATCTGAGGTCATACAGAAAGCTGTGAGTTTGTTGGTCTGTTTGTTTGTTTTTTAGTGTCTTTTTATTTTGCTTTTTTAGATAGTTTTTGCTCTTATAAAATGATCGAGTTTTTTGATTCAGCTAAAATGTGGATCTAAAGAAATTTCTTATTCCTTTCAAAACAGGCCTTTTTTAATGGAGTGAAGAAAAAGGAAGTGAGAGTTGTAGGATACTTGTAGATAAGACTTAAAAAGATGGTGATTTCCTGGAGGCTGAAGACAAAGCAGAGTGTCCTGTCATGGAAACAAGAACTTTCTTTATGAAAACAATGCCCCTAACTAGTCAAGAATCACTGCCTGTTTTAGTCAAGAATCACTGCCTATTTCTGAAGATGTTGGCCTATCTAAGTTGTCTTAAAGTATGCTTGAGTGACATTTCTGATTCAACTTTAACTGAGACAGCAATTACTCCTGTATGTAAACACAAATTTGACAGGAAGTGATAATAAGGAAAATAAAATGGTAAACATAGGGCAGAAAGAGTATTTTTTCACATTCTTCTTCAACTTTTACATTCTATCTTCCTACTGAGGAAGATAGTTGTATTTAATTTTGCAACACTAAAAAAACTGAGAAGATAAACTTTCAAATCAATTACACAAAATAAAGCCATTAAAATTATTTCAAAAAGAGATTATGAACTGCATTCTGTATCTGAAAAAATTACAGTGTTTCTAACAGAACATTGTAGATGTCTTATTCTTCTGAAAGGAAAAAAAAAAAAGAAGAAAGAAAATAAACTTGGGGATCACATCCTTACAGTGTCTAAATCTATGGGGGATTGTAGATAAATACAATATTTCTCTGCCTTCACTCATGATTTATGAACAACTCAGAAATCAGGCTGTCAAAGCTAGCTCAACCAGCAATAGTCTTAGAGATTATTGCTTTTGTGCCAATGTACTGAACACACACCAGGGTACTGCGGTCACAAGAGGTCTTGGATTTTGTATCTACGCTTAAGCCCAGGGATATTGCATAGAGATATCACATTGTTCAGAGTAGAGTGAAAGATCCCTGAGTGCTCATAATGTTTGTATTTTTATCTCTGTTACATTTTCAAACCCTAGCTTTGCATTATGTGATAGTCTATTTACTTCTGCAGCAGCTTTCTGTAACACTAACAAAATTTCTCCTTTATCTCATTATTATTATTCTTTTAGAATTCAGGATACTAGGGTTGGGTTAGCCGTTCTTTTGCATTTATACAACATCTAACACAGTGGGATTGATGTGTACAACTCTATGAAGGCTACTGTAACTGGTCATCTATACTTTTAGAACATGCTCACTTTTTCAAATAAAATATTTTCAAACTCTTAATGCCATACTTTTCCTTTACTTTACCTAGTGTGTTGCAACTTAGCAATTAGTTTACAGTAGTTTATCTTTGTTCTCAGAAAGAAACAATTCTCTTCAAAGGCTTGTTCTTGCCTGTGGCACATGTCAACAAGAAAACAGTACAAGTAATCACCTTCTGGTAACCATCTTTCTCATGATAATTTCAAGATTAAGTTAGGAAAAAAAAAGGAAGATAAACCAACCTTAGTATTACACCTTGAAACATCTGGACTAATTAAGTTCACAATGCTTTTGATTTTAAATGTTAATTTAGACAGAGACACTTGTAGAACTGAATGTTTTCCAGCCTTCCAAGTTCCTAACAACTCTTCACTTGCAACTTCATCTCTTCAGAGATCATCTCTCTTTCAGTGTAATGTGATGCGATGATACATAAAATGCCCTAGGATGAGATAGCCTAAAGGAGAACCTAAACCTATATCCCGCAGTGCAGTGGGATGGACTGTAACTTCAAAGAGAAAATACTTCCCCTGAAGGGATAGAACAAAATTGGAGTTGGGTGAGCCTCAAAGGAATAACAAACTCACAAACCATTGCTTATGTTTGGATTTGGGATTGAAATTGGCTCTGATAACTCAGATTCTCACCACAGACAGTGAATAGCACCAAATACAGAGAGTATAGGCTTGAGGAAAGGAGGGAATCAAATTTTTGCTGAAATTAATGTGAACAATTATAACATTATAAACCTATTTACATGTAATTTGTTGTTTATTTTTCTAAGTTAATAAAATCACTCTCTTGCCTTTTTAGATGTCCTCCTGAATAATAAATTTCAGCTTTTACTTTCCCCTTTTGATTCACACAGATCCCTTCTTTAAAAAAAAAAAAAAGAAAAATCCACCATACCCCATTTGGGAGGTCCAAGGCCTGTGAGGGAACTGAAGGCTGCTCCAAGTCTTGAGTACTCTTTCCTTCTTCCCAGGGCTGACTAGAAAGAACAAAAGATAAAAAGCATATTTCCATAGATGTTACTTAGTCCCCAAAAGACATTAGCGAAATAGTGCAAGCTGGAAACAACAGGACACGAGTCATCTGCTGGCAAGAAATCTGTCTCTCTTCTCTGGCCCGATTTGGGAATCTTTTGTGGTGCTCCGTGGAAGTTCCAAGCATGGGAAACTTGAGAGGCTGGGCCCAGTGCACCTGTGTTGCTGCCTCCTGAACACTTGGTTATGCATTAGGAAAGACAAGCAAACACATAAACTAACCAAAAAAATAAGAAATTCTTCATTTCTTTTTTTAAACAATTTGTCATTTTTTCCCCATTTACACTAGTAGTCTATTTACTTTGGGAAGATTTGCAAAATCACTTATTTTACTTCTGGGTGGTAACACAGACACCATTTCACTGGTCGGTCCTTTCTATGTTACAGATTGAATGAAACCTGGCAAAACAGCCTTAAAAAATATGGTGGTATGAATAAACCTGATTGGGAGTTCATGTCTATCCCATGACCCTTAAAAGTTCAACTAAACTAGCTTTAGAATAAACTGGAAAAATTGTGTCAATTATTCTAACATTGCAACATTCCTTTGGAACAAAGCCTGTGGGTATGACAATGCAAACAAGAACAGTATCTTTGATGGGTAGAAACAGCATAAAGTGTACCCAAGAAGCTCATGCATTGAGAGCTTACGAGCACAGAGCAATACAGATGCAAAGGGCAGACCTTTGGTCTGGAGAGAAGTAAAAGATATACAGATATTGCAGTTAAATGACTGCGCCAAGCCATGGAGTATAAACAGACATGGTTCTTACGGTGTCCATGAGGTCTCATCCCTATCTTCTTACTATGAATGGCCACTGTCATCTTATTTGGGAGGATAACAGCAATCCATTTATGCTGCAAAGAGACCACCATAATACTAGAGAAATCTCTAAGAAGGGTCTTCTAAAAATCTTTGCACTGCTGAGCAGAATTCTACAATAATCACAGGTTTCAGTTTTTGGACCCGAGCAGCCACGTTGCAAACACACATTTTCAGCATTGCAGTTTGTGGTGCCTGTGGACCACACAACTGGTGCCATGTGTTTCAGTATTATTTGAAAATCTAGATTAGTTTCAGTTTTCTGAAATCTCTGCTCCTCACAAGGGAAGGAATAAATATCTGCTATGGAGATCACATAAAAGCCATTACATAACTTGTGACCTGCCATGAAAGTGGCTGAGAGATGAGTTTGAGATGATAGTTTAAGAACAGGACAAGCTCACAGTGATACTTCCTGAGACCAAAAGAGTGTCTGTGCTTAAGAGATGTCCATTTCTGCCTGATAGTTATCAACTTCCAACGTACTAGGGGACAATAAAGAATGAGATCAAACAAGACAGGGAAATTCACAAGTACTGTGAAGGATGCATAGTTATTGATGTGAAGGCAAAATAGCCCTTAATATATATGAATTTTGAAAAATGTTCAATCTTCTGCATTTCATCTTGACAGGAAGATCATGATACATTAGACTGATACATAAAGGCTTGCAAGCTCTCAGTTAGGAGAAAACAAAAATCATAGCAATCATCTTTCATTAAAGAGATATCTCCCTATTGATATTAAAAGTTGAAATATTTAATAGATCAATAGAAAAGGAAGTGAAGAAACCAGCAGTGACATTAGTTGTCAGTAAATTGCTTTAACTGTAAAAATTACAGCTGTAGGGCCATACAGGAAATTCTACACTGATTTCAGCACATGAAGAAAGGAGGAAAAGGTCAATATCACTCAGTGGGGAAAGAAAATGAAGTGTAGCATCATAGCACAAAATGGAAATGGTGATCTAAACTTCCCCATTTAGTGACTATTTTGGACAATATAAGTGAGAAAAAAAAACAAATTTGCAAATAAAATATTTTCCTCAAGCACAAAACTATCTCATTTTATATTTAAACAATAGGAATGAGGAAAGTCTTGACAGCAGACTAAGCATTCCTTAGATAAATACAGAAAATACATAATATAAAGACAGATTGAAAATATATTTTCTCATTTTGTGTTGGGGGCCTAGTTTCCAATAAAATCTGAGCAGCTTAGATAACATAGTTAATTTGAATGTGAACAAACTGGAATACAGCATAATACCAAAGAACTTGGGAAAACCACAAAATTAAACATATGTACATATATTTACATTTTATGTTTCTGTTTCTATTCAATGTATAGCTGATTACACCTGTCAATAATCCTTTTACTTACAATAGAAAAGAGATCTGGGTCTTGAAACATCTTTTTTTTTTCTGACACTGGGACAATGTAATTCTCCTTCGGACAATTTTGCAAGAAAAAAAACTTCCCTGCTAATTTATTTACCATACTTGGTCCCAGACCATGCCAGAGTAGCTGGTACACTAGCCCTCACTGACCTTTAGGAAAAAAGTCCCTACTCTAATCATAGAATCATAGAATCATTTTTGTTCAAAAAGACTTTTAAGACGATTGAGTCCAAATGTAAAACCTTCAGCAGCATACCTCCTAATCCGTGCGTCTCTGTAAGTTCATGCAGCTATATTTTCTCATTCTGCACCAAGCAAGTTCATTCAGGAGATTCTGAAGCATAGCATTAGGGAACATTACAGCCTTTATCATGAAGCATCTTGATTGCAAAACTATTCATTATCATTTTATTAATTCATTTTTCTATAAGTCTATAGCAAATATACACTGAAACTTCAGCACAGGGAATCTTGTGAAAAAAAAACAGAAATGGAAAATTAATATATAATTTTAGGTATTCTATACTACTTCTGTAATAAAGAAAATAGTATTTTTATACTGTGTTTCTGGTATCTGTATCTCAACTCCCTTTAGAATAAAGGAGGAAAGACATCATTAGTTCTAAATATCTAAAACGCAAAAGTGAAATCACTCACATAATATGCACCTTGACAACACAAAAGGAAGAATAATCCTGTTATCCTAAAGCATGCTTAAGGCCTCAAAGGGGCCTTGATAAAGGTCATTCTGACAGCCATCCCTAAAGGCAGACTTGCAGATTTGCCAATCTAATCAGGTTTGTCGCATTTAGACAGGGTGGCAAGTGCCTCTGTTTGCCTTATCCTGGCATCTGAGTATCTGAGGAAAAGGCTACAGCTTCTGTTGTGATAACTGCAGAGGTCACATATAGGAAGATAAAGGATCTTCTTTAAGTACTTAATAATTAAAAAAAGTATTTAGTGCTTAGCAACTTTTCTGAATTTTCAAGTCAAGCAGGATAAACACTCTGCAGCCCTAGGCTCAAGGATCCAGCACATAAATGGAAAGAAAGTATAATTTTCCCACAGACAAGTTCATTGCTTTTTAAAAATGACTCAGAAATTTTCTAAGCTTGAAGGTTTTAACGGCTAGTTCCATGGCATATAGTGGTTTTGTCTCTTTTTGTTTGCCTGTTTTTTCTTCTTTCTCCACAACATATTTGACTTTGGACCAAATATGCTGTAAGGAAAGGACTGTTTAGAGACCTTGTAAACTTGTAGATGTGATCTAACTGAATACTGGGAAAAACAAGGTACTACAGAAAGAGGAAGTTTGGATCTTTCTACCTTATGTTGTAACGCTCTGTCATATATTGTCTATTTTGAGCACCGCAGACTGGCAGGGGTCCCATAAGGAAGTGACAAAGCTAGTAGTTAGTATGCTAGTATATTTAACACAAGAGCTCCTGCCAATTTCAGTGAATAACTATTATAAATGGATGGCACTGATGTCAGTCAGTTGTAAAAAATAAAATAAAATAAAATAAAATAAAATAAAATAAAATAAAATAAAATAAAATAAAATAAAATAAAATAAAATAATAAAACAAAATAAAATAAATAAGGAAAAAAATGGAGGTGTTAAATTTACTCTTGAGGATAAAATCTGAGTCATCTCCAAAGTGTCTATTAGTGAACAAACCCATCTAAAATAGTTCAAGAACACATGCTTCTCACTCTGAGTTGGGGGAAAAAGTTAGTAATGTATGAATGTCCAGTGACATTTCAAAAAATGGGCACTGACTTTTCAAGAATGTACTCACTGTCTGTGAAGCAACTATCCATTCTGACTTCTCAAAGCTAGCACTACATCCTCTGTTATGTTCAGTGATGTTTTCTTTTCTATAGTTTCTTAAGGAAAAAAAAATAGAGGATTCCCCATGAAAATGTAACCACTTACTTTGGGAATTTTATTTTAAAGGAAAACAAACTAAAATCTCACACAGGATGCTGAAGTGGTTAAATAAATAAATGTATCGAAACATTCTCATGAATGTATCATTCTAAGTGTCCAAATATCAACCTCAAAAGCAAAATCTGATAAGTATATTTCAATGAACTAGTAAAACACTTGTCTAGTTTGAATATTTTAACTCCTTGAGAAACTTTGTTTGGAAGAACAGTTTGATACAAAATGAGGTGTGCAGACAAGGGAGGACAAAACAAAGACCTGGATCCTGGAACTAGGGAACCTCTTTGGGTATCACTCTTCCCAGAAGCATTTTGTGTCTGCGTGCCATTATTCTCCACAGTTTCTCCCTGTTCTCTCCTAACCCAATGATCTGGTCCTGTGACTCTCTGTGAGCCCATCCCACTTGCCAATGCAAAATACTTTTCAAAGATTTTAAACGGTATAAATCTTTAATTCCACCCAGAAGGTCCCTGCTCTTATAGAAAAAACTTGGACAAGGGAAAATCATGATTGAAGGGAAAATCAAATATTTGTTATTGCCACTAAGAGTCATTGACCTGGACAGAAAGGACCAATACTGGAGGATGACTTATCTGTCTGCTGCAGGTAGGTGAGTAGATTAGGCCCAAGTTCAATGTTAGAGGGCGCTATGCAAGAGTAATCAAGGTTATTTCACGAAATCTTACTCCTTTGCAAAATTCTGGCAGTATTTTGTTAGACATTCTTTAGAAATTTGATATACAGTGCTCTCTGCTCAGTAAGGCAATTATAAAAAGGTTTGATAAGCCACAGGACATTTCTAGAGCTCTCCAGTTATGTTTAAACTGCAGTTATTTATCAAAACTGAGTCAACAGAGTTAGTTTCAAAAATATATTACTATATATACTACAAAAATATCTTACTATAAAATATATTACTATAGTTAAAAAAATATATTACTAAGCTATCCTGCTTTTGTTTTTATCTTTATCATATTTTATTTTACTATTCACTACTATTATAACATATCAAGTTTCAGAGTCCTTCTCATTAGTGTCATGCCATGTCCATTTTACTGATCTAGTTATGAAGAAGAAATATTGGAAATGTTGAGTTTGTCTGAATAAAAATAGCCTCTGTCAAAAGTTCCAGCTAATGAGCTAAGAACATTGCTGAGGTAACTTGTATTTACTACTGAGCTGGAGGTGACCTAGGCACAGCAGGAAAGGAAATCTGTCCTCCCTGCAACTAGAGATTTAGGTAATGCAAGGTAGTAATCCTAGGCAATACAGAGTGAAAACAGAGCTCCTCAAGTCAACCTCAGTGAAGAGTCTGAAGAGGAAATAGAGGATTTGTGTCAGCATCAAACACAAGCACAGACCAAAATAAAGTGGTTCATTTACAGTTGAAAAGAGACAACTATTAAGGGTGATACTGCTCCCTTCCAAACACTTTTTTATGAGTCTAACTATCCCATAGGAATGACATGTAGTCCAGTATTTTATGAGTAGACTTGAGTAGCTAAGGAACTGAGTGGGAAAGTCCAAGGCCAGTTTGCCAGTAGTGTCAAAAAGCATGCAGGTAGGCCAAGTATCTTCCAACAACTTATTTTCTATCACCTTCCCGTCTCTAAGATTATTTCTGTACCACAGTGGCTATGTTTTAACATGGGTATAACTGAAGGAATTTTCAACATATTAACTCATCTCAAATTGGCAGGCCTAGAGGCTACTGGCTAATTTACCCTGCTTCTTGGGGTACCTTAGTTGTATGGTAAATTGCTCTTATATAGAGAATGGATTTCTCTATGGAGAACCAGACTTAAAGCAGCCGTTTCGACATTTGTGATTTTATCGTAAGTCTCGAGAGATTTGTTTACTCTCCCTCAGGCCTCAGCTGCTGGCATAAAGTAGACCACAGGAAAATCACAGCTTTCATTTCAAAGGAAACATAGCCCTCAGAGTTGGCAGGAGGAGCCTGAGCATATGATGCTTGAGGAGCCACATAAACACTGACCCAATGAGCACTGGTCCTGCCCTCATTCCCAGACTCTCTCCAGAATGCGTTTAAAAGAACAGTTTGTGTTCAGTCCTGCAACCACACTTTTCCATTTCCATGGTCTCCCTCAAGTTTACTGCCTAGGATTTCCTAGGCTTGCCACCCAATGCTGAAAGTGAAAGCTTGGCTGTAAGAGTTAGATAGTTGTGACCTCAGGCTATATGATTTAACACTGCTATTAATTTTAAAAGGCAGACACATCTATTTATTTCTTCCCAACTGATTATTTCTTCAGCCCTTATCCACTGCTTTGGTAATCTGGAAAGAAAACACTCAAAAACCCAAACAAAATGCTGATGTTACATCAGCACAGCATTAAGTTTCATTAAGTTTTTAATTACATCAAATAATTAAAGTTCTCTTGCTCTTCTCCTGTACTTTTCATCAGTAAATCTCAAAGCACTTTACAAAGAAGGTCAGTTTCATTATCTTCTCTTTGAAGGAGGGAATATGAAGGCTTAGGGAGGGGAGAATTGCTCATCATTAGGCCAGTAGAAGAAGCTGGATCACAGTGCTGCATTCCAGTGTTTCTGTCTCTGCTAAAAGATATCATCTTCTCCACAACAAAGTCACCCACACAAGAGCACATTGTTCCTAAATAGCACATAGCACATGTACCTATACATATTCATACGTGTTATGTATAAGATCTCAGGACAATATGGAGTTAGATCATTTCTTTAATTTCTTGTGTGCATTTATGGCAGAGTGTCTACAGCAGTAAACTGGAAAGTAGAAAATATGGCTTCAAATCTCTCTTGGTTCACAAGTTAATCTTGAGGGGAAAAGTCTTCATTTTTTAAACACTAACTTTCCTTGACAGTATCTGGGACTTGAATTTATCTACACTTTTTTGTTGTTGTTGTTAAAAAAAAAAATAGAGATCTCCTGAAAAAAAAAAGTAAAAATAACTAAAGGCAGGACATGTTTCTAAACAGCTTTTTTTAACAGCTTGTTGCTGTAAAAATATACCTCTATGTATTTATAACTCTTGAGATTTCAAAGTAAGCAAAACTGTAAAAGAACAACAAGCTATCTTCTTTAAATGAGCCAAGAAATTACTGTTATGCCATACTTAAATTTTTGCTTCACAAGCTTTTTTCTTGTAGTCATATTTATATCTAGGACTTCCACTGAAGCTTAAAACACTCTACAGAAAAGGCAGCAATTTCTGCCATGCAAAAGTGGTCAGACTTTTCTTAGTAGAGGACACAAGTTTTACAGATCTGCTCATTGAATGCCAAGACATGTTTTGGACTCTTTATTAAGAGGAACTAGAACAGTTTTCCTCCTTTGAAATGGTGTTTCTGTAAGGGAATCTTGAAAAAAAAAAAAAAAAGATCATCTCATATACTACTCAAAGTGCATTGTACTGAACTACATATTGTTCTGGTATTGCACATGAGTTTCCACATTAGGTTCATCATTTACTGCCTGTGTGGCCTTCAGAGATCACCACAGGGTTGGATCACCACACCTCTCACTTGCATTCATCTTACTTCTGATTTATACCTAGAAAAGTCTCCAAGCGACAGGTCAGAACTGCCTCCCCTAGCTTTGTACAATCCACCTCTCAAAAAAAGTCTCTAAGGTTCTAAAATGGAGTCTCTTACATGCTACACTTCACATCAGACACTCTGAGAATTCACAGCATGCAATATTATGTACTACTTTACCAGGTGATGGAAAAAAAAAAAAGAAAAAAAAGAAAAAAGAAAGGAGAACAGGAGGGTAAAAGTTAGTATTTTCCCACAGATATTGACATGTGATAATGCATATGATTGATAGTTTTATCTCTCATAGGTGCTTCTACATGCAAAATCCCCTTCCTCAAAAGATAAGCAAATCAGAAGAGATGAAGAGTTTTCAGAAACGTTCTTTTCTTTTGGCGTAAAAATT
>JAUBNY010000868.1:2875023-2888092 GCA_032275445.1 Crypturellus soui | reverse complement strand
AAACTAAAGCATCAAAAGTTCCACAGGAACTTAAGGAAAAATTTCTTGACAGTGAGAGTGACAGAGCACTGGAACAGGCTGCCCAGAGAGGTTGTGGAGTCTCCTTCTCTAGAGATCTTCAAGACCCACTTGGATGCAGCCCTGTGCTACGTGCTCTAGGTGACCCTTCTCTCACTAAAAAAAATATGTGAAGAAATAGGGGTTTTATCGTTTTTTGTTTTTTTTTTTTCCTTCAGAAAAGAAAAAGAAAATGCATACTTTTCACAATGACTTTGCATGTTCCTCCAAACTGTAGTGACAGTCACACTTCCCCAAAGCGGATGTCACCATCCACCCCTGGGATGTGTCACATAGCACTGCTAGTCATATTTGGTCACATTTGATCAACCACAAACTGGACACTGAGACAGTCCCTACATGGAGAAGGGAAGGGGAAGAGGAAGGGGAAGAGGAAGGGAAAAGGAAGAGAAGCTTCTGCAATCTGTAAAAAAACTTCTAAGGAAAGAAGTTTTTTTAAGATTATGGTATTGTCACTCAGCATATTCAATGATTTGTTATTGTTGTATTATTGTTATCCTTCAGTTACAATAGTCACCCTCATGGCAGCAATTATAAAGTTAAATTGAAACAAATCTGTTCCATCTCAGACTATAAAAAGTCCCAACCTACATTTCTTCTCACAGACCTCAAGTCCTGGATCCCATCTTACAATTTCCAAAATAAAAGTCACACATGTGTGAAGATGACACAAGTTTAGTTCTTGAGAACAAGATTGCTTTAGGTTTATTTTTCCTATTTGAAATAAAAAAAAAAAAAACAGTCTTTCTCAGGATAACTTCTTAAATTAACTGTTTATCCACACAAATTTCTGCAAGTAATTCACAGGCTACTGAAGTGCAGGGAGAATCCACAGGGGCTTCCAAAGTGTGTAAGGATCAACACATGGTCTGAAAGTACATTGTTGGTCACAAAAGATTAGCAAGAAATTAGCAAGAATATGCTTCAAAAAGCATTCAAAAAATAAAACAGTTTTATATAATGAAGGCATCTATTGTAGAAACTAAGGGTGTGAAAGTCCATCTCTCCTGAGGTGCCCATGCACCTGGAGCCAATTCTGTAGTGAATTATAGCGGTGAACCTCCGTTTTTTTTTTGCTTTAGCCACTCTGCAGTCCATGCTACTACACAGTCAGGGCCTCAGGAGATGCACTTGTAGAGTCAACAGAGGTCATGCTACGTGACACCTGGATTTCCAGCCGTAGCTGGCACTACAGAGGGGTTGGCATCTCACATTGTCAGGGAGAAAAGGCTCTGCATTCAATATTCAGGTTTAATTGAGTGCTGAGGGTATAACAAACAAGTTACTGAAGTTGATTAGTCCCAGAATCTGGTTGGGAGAGACAAAACACAGCAGTGAATTAGCAGAGGAACATTGCCCCAGCAGGACTAGAGGATCAGATCTTCTTCATGCATGAGTCAGCTCCAGTGAAATCTGAGCAGTACTGGAAAGCAGTGTGGCAGGCACTTAGTGCAAGGAAAAGAGCAGGGCAGCAGGAAGTAAAGAAAGCACAACAGCTAATGAAACTGGAGAGGAGATTTAATTCTGCAGAATTGCCCAACCTTAGGTTTGGCAAGAGAGGCAAGGAGAACGCCTGGACAGATGCAAAGAGGCTTTAGTGGGATCTTTAATGACCACACATGGTGAGGAGCATGATTTTAGTGACTCACCCAAAACACAACATCTTCCACAGTGCTGTGTACCCTGCACACCATGCCAGGTTGCTGATTCAGGGCTGACTCACGCGGAAGAGAGCCACCTTCTGAGTCACCACCACCAAATATTTTCCTTCAAGGCTTCCCAAAGCTACGTGGGACCTATTCCCTTGGGAAACCCAACCTCACAACCTCAACCTGCATGGCTCTTCTGCTCAAGTGGGAGGGCTGTTCCCTCAAGTAACCTTACTTAATAAAGTACTCGTGCTATGCATGTGACTAAAACACCACACAAGAACTTTATGTTTTGTGGTTGAAAAGTCTACAGTATCTTATAATAAGAGTATGTTATAGTCAGCTAAATATTTGGAAAGAAAAAAGGTTTTTTGCAGAAAATGAAGAGTTATACTAGCTCTGTATGGTAGCGAGAATGTAATTCTATTGATATTTCCATCTATTTGGGGTCACTTTTTCAAAGACTTATTTATAAGAATGTTTCAGTAACATTGAAATACTTTTAAAATTTGGTGGGGTTTTTTTGCTTTGTTTAAAAATTTGCTTAAAAATTGCTTTTGCAAAGCAATCATAGCAAGTCATAGGCAGAGGGAGAGCCTTGGTTGGAAATCACCATTACAAATTGCCTGGAAGAGCTGCAGCCACACGCAGGACTGGGAGGAAGCAATGGAAAAACACCATTGCGTTGGAGCTGGCTACCATTAGGCTGCCAACAGACATCAGCAGCCTGCAACTCAGCAGCCCTCACTGGCCACTGCCACTTTCCTGGGCCATTTCCAAGTGAAACCAAGTGCTATAAAAATTTAGGAAGTGGTAGCAGTGAGTCACTTGCAGTGGGAGGCTCATTTCCCTGTGAATCAGTGCTGTAGATGTGAGATGTCTCAGTGGGACATATCAGTAGAGAAGATGTTAAACCATTTGCGGTCAATTAGGAACCCCGTGCCTTTTTTCAACCTGGAGCTCTGGTTCAGCTTCAGGACAAGTCATCTTCACACCTATTGCCTGCCTAAAGCACTGATGTCTTTTCTCTCTCATTTCTCTGTCCTGAAGCACTCCTGGTGCTGGGATTCTAGCCACAGATGTAAATGCAAGGGTGTAGTCTTGATTTATGCCAGTCCTTGCTCTAAGCTGCACTATAACAGCTACAACAAAGAGAAATTGAAAGGAGGTCCAAAATACAAGAGCTTCTCTCTATTCTTTCACAACTATAATCAGAGACAAGATTGCTTTCTTTTGTTGTTTTGTGTGTGTGTGTTTTGCTGTTGTTGTTGCTGTTATTTGTTGTTTCTGATTGTTTTTCCAGACATTGCTGAATGAGAAAGATGATCTTGAAGTGAGTGCACCTCCAGCCTCATATGGATACAAAGAAATAAAGGAATTCCATAATTATGGCACAGGCCCTGTTTCTATATCTGGAGCTCATCCCAGTTCTACCACAGAAAATGCAATGGCCTTCAGCAGGTTACTTAATCATGGCTGCTTTGGAGCCCTGGAGCAGTAAAACACAGCAGGTGGAAGAGTAGAAAAGTCTTAAGAGATTTTTAATGAAATATCTTATTTGCTATAAATAATGCAATAGATAATGAGTACTTATTGCATTACTGCAGTACGATGTTTTCCTTGGACCAAGTTAAACAGACATATTTAACATTCACCTGTATATACTATTTCAGATGGTGCATGTAAAACTGAGCAGGGACGTATATCTCCTAATTTTTTCCATCCAAGCCAAGTGGTGAAGCCTTTTCCAAGTATCTGCCATGTAGGATTCACATCCTTTGCCTGGACTAGATCTGCTTTGCAATCCAGCCATGCCAATATGAAAAAGCTGTGGTCAAGCTCGTATCAACCCTGAGTTCCTGAGCTCCTTGGGAGCACAATGTCTTAGGTCAGCATGTGCTCCTCTGTTTAGGTTAATAGGCCAGGAGAAGTCAAAACAACTTGGGGCAGAAAAGCCAAGAAAGTAGGGATCACAGGCAGATCAGAATATAAAGTCTGAGTATAGCTTCACATTGATTTAAAAAGAAAATGTCAAAACCAGGAATAGCTACCTCCTGCTTGTACAAATTCAGACTTGCACACATTCAAACTCAGAAGGTGGTTTTATTATTTTTTTATATTTATACTGTTCTGTAGACTTCTTGAACATAGGCTGAGAGGGATCCCCACTGGGTCTCGGGGAGAATCAAGTACAATTTGGCAGGTATCTTAAACATAGAACTAGGCTATACACTATATACACTTAGTATTTGGTGTTTAGTAGGCAAACAGAACAATGGAGCTCTGTTTATTCCTCTGATATGTTTGTGAAAAGCAGCAGTCTCTTGGTGCCTGTATAAATGGCAGATGATATTGATTTATAGAAAAGAGAGCATCTCTGCAACACAGATCATAAACCAAGATATAAACTTAATAAGAAAAACCATCACACATTGTGTGGAGGAGAAACTATAACCCTAACACTTCCATAGTTCATGGAGTACTGAGATACATTTTTCCTCTCCCACTCCACTGTCATTGGGTTCTCACTTGTGATTAGTAAGGGCAAATGGTAGAAACACAATAGTCACTCCAAATAACAAGAATAAGACAAAAAAAAAATACATTGGTTGCTTTTACCATATGAAATATTTCTGGATCCTACTCTCCACTAGAGACATATCTTAATAGTATCATAAAGTAGCTGCCAACTTGCATTGATATTTTTCTTTCTTTCCAAATGAGACAGGAGCTTAATAACAAAATATATGCTTTCCCAAGCAAATATTACCTGTGAAAAATTAGTTCAGTTATCTATTCAATAATCATGATAGTCTAAAATACTTTAATAGTTTCCAGATACCAAAACTTCACTTTATTCCAGTCTACAATCCGCTCCATCTTAAACTGTTCCACATTCTAATGGCGATATTTTGCAGTCATAAGGCATGGCTTTAAACATCCAATACAGTAAATGCATTTCACAGAATGTCTTTTATCATCTTTAATAATTGTAATAATCTAATAAGTATAATAATCTAATAATTGTACTACCTGCCATAAAAAGAAGCCTGCTCTAAAATATCACAGATTTAAAAAGAAGGAACAACCAAAGACACTACTCCCAAATCACTTTTATAATAAGACTTCTATTGAATTAATTCTCCAGTGATACTTCCAAGCAGAGTAGGTTAATAGTGGAAAATCTGCGTCCACCTAGCAGCTCTTCCCAGGGTGAATTGAACGCTAGTCAGTTCAATGCATACATTGCTACACCCAGGCTACAAGTAAGCCACAGCCCTCCAAAGCTCAGGGGAACTGACACCCATGTAGCAGTAGTTAAAACATGACAGCAGATCATATCCCCCAGGGGAGAGCTAAATTATGCTTAAGGGAGAAATAAAGTTCTTCCTGGAATGCACAGATACAAATATTCTACAAGAAAAGAGTGATCAATTTTCCCTTTGTATCATCTTAGACATTCAAGAACTCTCTCCTTCCAAGAATCTTTATCAAGCTGTATCTTACAAGCATTGAAATTCCTTGCCTTGTTTTAAAGACCTTCCCAGAATTTCGCTATTTGGGTGGTTTGAAAATTTCTCTTGAATTCCAGTCTAAAATTATTCATGACCAATTTACACCTATTTGATGTGGTGCCAGTATTATTTTAAAATATTTTCCCTCCTCTGTCTTGATGTTCAGCCAACTTGAACATATTTATATATATATAAAAATATAAAAGCTAGCATATCACCTTTATTTAGCTCGCTGAAAAAGCTATGCTTTCTAATTTGTATTCTAACATAAATACTTGATTTCTAACATATTCAAGCAGCCTTGCATAATATGTGCTCTAGCTTAAGCTCATATTTTATCTGAAGGACACAGGACTACTAATCTGCAAGATCAGTACCTTATCAATACCTTAAATAAGGATATTCATTTTCCACATCTATATTAATTTTTCTCTCAGTTTATCCTAGCTGGAGTCTCACTTACTTTGCCTTTGATTACATTACTTGACTGGAACAGGCCTATTATTGGATGTATAGTTCTCTTTCATGCTCTCACCTCCAAAGACAAGAGTTTCATATAACAGAGAACTCAATTATAGATGCATACAATCACATTTCACCTCTCAAGATGAAAGAACTGTCCAATATTAGAAAAATCGATAATTTTTACCCCCTGAGACCCAAGCCATATGTGTTATAGGAAAACAAAATGAAATAAAGCAATCAAAACAAATCAAAAAAGACATGCAAGGAATAGTTAAACATCAGAATTTTCTGAAAACTTGTCTGTGATTTAAATTTTGAGGACACTGAGGAAGTTATTCAGGCCAACGCTCTCTCTGAAATCCTAAGTTCAATTCAGTGCAAATCTCTCAACTGTTGTAAAGTCTGAAGTTTCACAATCAATGGATTTTGCTGTCAGATTCTGGTTGTCTCTTGCACGAATTGTATTCCATATAAGACACACTGTCATCTCAGAAGGCAACAAAGCTTTTTCAACAAGGTTTGAAAATGACCAGTCAAAAATTTCATCAAAAAATTCCTGTCTTTTAGGAATGTATATCAGTAAACAGTAGAAAAAAAGAGATGAATTTAGACATGCTACCCATTTATTTTGAATGGACATCGTTTTCATCTCCACCTTTCACCTCCAACTCAATCATGTACTAGATCTCCCTTTACTTAAAATTCAGCTCTGCTTATTTTAATTGAAGGTTAAGAGGTTTTGCGATTTTTTGGAGGGGAACCAATTACTGATACTCAGTCCTTTTCCATGACCTTCTCCTTCCAAGAAAATTTCACTGGTATTCAGAGACAATTGAGCAGGGAAATAAGTTTACTGGATTAAGTAAGATATCTCTGAAAGTGAGAAATAGCTGTGCCCTGAGAAGGATTTATATCTTTCTGAGGTGAAAGATTTTTAAGCAAAAATTTGCATAGAAAAATGTTGTAGATAAGCTCTGGAATATATTCTTCAATATCTAGCTAAGACGCAAGTTATCTTTACAATTCAGAGGCACAGGGAGAGTCACACGAGTGAGTTTCAAGCTCCCTTCTCTCCGTACTCTGCACAGAGACAACCTGGGACCAGCACCAACAAATGAAACACATTTTTCCATGCTGAGTTTTGTATTGCCACACGGGGCAGCTCGTAGTGCCTGACCTAAGGCTCGTTTCAATGTACATATGCAAGAGACAGACATGACAGCCTATGAATGTCCCAAACACACCATCCATCTCTTTATCTGACTCAGAAGCACACTGAAGATCTCAGAAACACACAAACTAAGCACACATACAATGGTTAAGTAAAAACAGTACACAGGGATTAATTACCTAAGTTAGATTTTAAGCAAACTTAATTCCACTATGTCTATTTAGTGCCTTTACATATATTTATTCAGTACCATTGCCAACAACCTTGACACACCAGCAAAGCAGCTTTTACAAAAAGGAGTCTTCCTCCCTAAGAAGGGAAGGGCAAGAGGGACAGTTGGTTCCTTCTGTGGTATTTCACCCTCCCTTGAGGCCTCCTATTCTTGGCTTTTGCTTGTCATTCTTGATAACATAATAGGCAGTCCAAGAAGCAGGGGTTCACACCAATTTGTGTCTTTCCAGCTATTACACAAAATACATTTTTTGGCCTTTGGGTTATTTATAAACTACCTTCAAGGGCCGGCATGTTCTCTAGCCCAGAATTTGCTCAAGGGAGGTGAGCATTAGAATGAAGACCTATGACCCTCTTAGGCAAAGATAAAAAGCAAATTCTGCAGAGGTTCCTCCCTTCAGGCAGCATTTTTACTCTCTTCTGAAAGTTCTGTAGAGGTGTTCTTGTTGGCCAGTACACTGCAGTAGTAGATGCCTGAATAAATAATATTCTTCTCTCCTGGAAACTGTGGCAAAGTTGACAAATGCTATTCTGCAAATACACTGAAACATGGAAGAAGGTAATTTATTTAATCAAAGTCAGTCCTTCCCTCTAGGAACTGTGCTGCCTGCAATTACCAAGATAAACAAGAGTGTGCCGCAAGATTAGGTAGAAAGAGAGTTATGGTAAAAACTCGTTCTCAGACATTGATTAAAAAATGAGTGCAGGTGAACAAGACACCAGAGCAGGAAGACTGGTCTGAAATCAGAGTTGTAACTTTACTGAAATTGAGACTCTGTGGAATAAACATGCTGGTCTTTTCCTTCAAACTGTCATCTTTTGGGGGAAAATGTTTAACCGGCATATCGGAGATGAAGACAGGCAAATATTTTTCTCTCTGGGGGTATGTTGAGCACCCGACCACACACTAGACAAAAGGGCCTCTGTCCTCAGTGGAACAAGGCTATAAATTAGTAACTGATGCATTTTCTAACAAGTCTTTCTCAGAAAGATGTTTGGCACCACAAATCTTTGGCAGATGCTGTAGACTGCAGCTGCTGTCCGGTAGACACTCCTTACCCAGAATTTGCATTATTCTGACTTCGTACTTTGTCAGTTTTTAACCATCCTCCACATTGCAATTCTTTCTTACTAGTTACCTCGTGGAGCCAGCCACCACATCTGTCTTTTGCAGTTTCTACATACTTTACTTTAATGGGTACTTTGATCAATAATTTTCTGGAATAGGTCCTTTTGAAACTCTGTGACAGAATGGCAATTCTGAATAAGAGATGCATAATTAGAGCCTCACTTAACTAGAAGCTAGTTTCTCCAAATGTACATCTATTTTGCATTCATTTTCAATGAGCTTTAGCTATCATGCAAATGGTGTGAGAAAAAGATATTTCTTAAGCAGAATCAAAAGCCTGAAACTTTTTTTTTCCATGAAAACCTTATTTTCTGATTGGCAAAGTAACTTAGCTATTCTAAAGAACAGTTCCTCTTCATCCTGATTGTACCAGTAAAAGTCAAGATAGACATGCTTTTTATTTTTTTTCACACAGAAGAAGCAGTAATAGCATACAAAATACAGCTTCCATACCTGATGCTGTTAAATTACCTGTACCTTGCTACTGTACAATATCTATCATTCTATCATGGCTCATTGTTGAACAAGGGTGGAACAGAGCACAGATGGACCATGTAACTTACTTGGAAGCACATGGAAAATAGGAAATGAAACAAGGCTACTCTTTTTCACTGTCTCTCCAAAGTACTCACTGCTCTCCAGTTAACCTAGAATTACCTTCAGTGCAGTGACAAACCTAAGAAAGCAAACAAAGCATTCGTGTGGCCTTGGATGAAGAGCGAACACCCGCAAGGACTGAGACAATCAGGTTGAAATCCAAACTTGCATAATTCTCTTGAAACCAACAACAACCTGCCCTTGCTCACAGTGTCCCTGTCTGTTTCCACCTGTTTTCACTGTGTGTACTAGTAAACAGAGACAACAATTGTCTTTCTAGAAACTCCAGGCGACAATCTTGAGTCAAACAGGATCTGCTCAACGGAGTCAGGGCCAGTTTCTGCATGACGTGCTCCCTGCTCCAACTGAGCAGCAAGTGAGGAAGTCTCTGCAGAACTGGTTAGTTTACCCCTTAAGCTATTGTAATATCTGAACATCAGGGAAAATGTGTCCTGGCAAAGAGTTTGTTTGATCTCACGTTTGGAATTAGGCTGAGGGACAACAGAAGAAATGTCAGAGCTGTGCAACTAGTGAAAGCTTCTACCAGCTCTGAGCATGTGAGTCGGTTAACTTTGCTATTGGGCCTTAAACATTAAAGACAGGACAGAGCTAGTGACAGTGCAAGGCTTTCTATGCCATTCGCTGAACAGAGCATAAGTCTTTTCAAAATGAAGTATTTTGTATGTCCTTAAAACAATCAGGAACACTGAAATGCTTTTTCATCAGGCACAGCACTGGGAATGAATGGACATCAATGCAATTATTTCCTTGCAAGTCCCCACAAGCAGTGGGCACAGTAAAATCTGAATGCTCTAGCAGCCTCCTCTGTTATCTTGTGACTGAAGAAAGAATTTGATATTTTTCCATTGCTAGCTCACAGTATTTATTATCTCCTCTTTTATACCTTGTTCTGATTTAAAGGTTGTACTATTCAAGATCACTGTGTACTGTCAAGAGAGGTTCTATTTATACTATCTGTCAGTATCTAAATGTGAGTTTTGTTTTTATTGTTGCACAATACTTCAATTACTGTACCTGACATGACCACATCTTTGTTAAAAGAAGATGTTGCAATCCCTTTTCAGCTCCAGTTTAAGAGTATCAGTACACTCCTCTGGAAGAGCTGAGTTGCCTATACATAGTTGGCTATCTGCCTAAGACCAGTTTTACGTTCTTTGTTCCAGATTTTTTTTTTTCAACTTTGCTTTCTTTTCTGGCAAAGATGGTTTCAAGTGCTTGGATTTGTATTCTTGTTTTCTCATTTTATCTGCCCCTTAGGTTCAGAGTGAACTCCCCTTCTTACCTTCTACCTGCCTTTACTAAACATTGGCAAGAGAAATTAGCCCTCCCATCATTTTCACCTGGCAATTTGGGAAAGTAGTTCTAAGAACACAACAAGTCCTGAAGCTGCACAGCGGTGGCTGACACAAGCAGACCTTCTACTGCAGTACCTGGTCTCAAACAGTGGCTGGCAGAAAGTTCCTGGGAGAAAAGTAAAAGTATGAACAGTAAAAGTAAGTAACTGTGAGTAGTCAGATCACAAGGAAAATATCCCATTTATTTTTGTAAGTTAGATATTCCCTGTGTATGAGGAAGAATAGTCTTTCAGAAAGTTAAGATTCTTTTGTTCCTGCGCATTTGTGTATATTCTTTTCATTCCTATATTGTTCTTTCCTTGAGAACGTACTCAAAGCACTTATCCTTGGTTATATCATATAGCAATACAGAGATTTAGTATTTGCAGCACTGATTGAGTTTCTTTTCAACTTTAACATCTACCTTCATACTCCCGGCAAAACAAAATGTTGATGGGATCTATGTAATATCTTTGATCTTTTCATATTTCAAATTTGTACCATATTTATCATGTAATTTCAAACACATATATAGTTTTTATTTTTGTTTTGAATAGAACAGGTAATAGCCAATTATTTTTAAATTGCTAATGAGGCATCTGTCACTTCTCATTTTATGTATCCTTAAATTACAATTCCTGAGTAACAACTTAAAATTCTGGAAAATAAATATTCTTCATTTTTTCAAAGTATCACGTCTCAGAAGACTCTCTTGTAGCTTGCTGCTTGTTTATTTTTGGTTTTGTTTAAAAAAAAAAGTGATTCTCCTCCAAAAACACATTTATTTATTACAAAACTTCAATTACCTTGCTGGCAAATGTTTTCTGTTGAGTAATGTAGAAACACGAAGAAGGAAAAATTATTCCTTCTAATTTCAATTCAATTAAAAGGATTATTCTAATTGCTTCTAGCAGGGAGAGGGCACATTTAAAAATATTTTAGAGTTGTTCAACTTTTTCATAAGAGAATCTGTGTAACTCAAGTTTTTTCAGAAGAATGAGGAAAGATCATGGTATTTAGTAAGCCTGCAAAACAATTAATGAAGCCACAGCACTCCCACAGGAATACCTGCCTGTCCCAAATCTTTTGACCTGTGGGACCACCCAGTTGCAGTACTCCCATCTGATTGTCAGTGAACAGGGAAAGAAGTAGCTCACAACCACCAAGCAGTAGATAAGTGAGAATTTTCTCCTCTTATAGAAAATGAGATACAATTTCAAATGTTAAGGTAAAAATGGTTCATGTATAAGAAACAAAGCAAAAATTTTTTAGTGATGAATCTAGTCAACTGAAGATGATGTTAATATCCCACAGTTATAGAAGCTTTGGGATCCATTTTCCTGGAACACAGCACTGTAAATGCAACCTTGAAAGTTAAAACGGGTATTAAATAAATTGAATTGCTCCAATTAATAAAGGGAAATCTTTTAAAACATACATTAAATAAATTATCTTGCAGGAACCTGCAGTAGATCTGAAGCTTTCACAGATTTATTTAATGTCTCTTTTATGTTTCAAAATGTTAGAATAGCAAGAGTGAGTGAGATATAGTGGTTCACATCTTCTGTTCATAGGGTAGAGGCTCTTTCCATTTGGGATAATCATACTTCTCCAACAAAGGATATCTGTGCTTGTGTTGAGGATAGAGATTTTTTGTTTATCAGTTACGACATTTCCTGCCTGAAGAAGCATTTAAATTTCCATCTCATTTATAGAAATCATTTAAAAATCTTTAAAATGAAATTGGACCCTCATATCTTGAGAACAAGGGCTCTGGTATCAATGTTATTTTTCCCTTCCAATATAAGAAGTCACACTTCTTGTGAAATTCTTATTTTAAAATGCTTCCAACTTTTCGTTTGTAAAAATCCAGAATTGCCACCTTAGATTTAATGCTCTTTCCCCTTAGTTCATTAACTACAGATTTAATCCACATAGGATCCTTTCCCTCATGCAGTTTACAATCTCTAGTGCAGAGGAATATTGAATTATAGAATTAAGGAACTTAAAACATCCTTTGTTTTTATAAAAGGGATAAGAATTTGTCTCAATTGTCTATATTAGAAATTTGAGAAAAATAAAAGTAAGAGGATGAAGAGAAATGAATTTATTAGTTGATATTCAGTAGAGAAAAAAGAGATTTTAAACACATAATCCCTTACATCAACAAAAATTCTCTGTATTCATGCCACCTTGCTTCAGAAATAATTAAAACTATCAGACAGGAACACTGATGAATCAAATTACTACTATTGCTTAGAGTCAAGGCCTATGTGTTCTTCTGCATTAATAAAAAGACCTGTGGATGATAACAGAATTAATTCCTTTTAAATGATTATTTTATTGTGCATGCTTACGTACTTATTTTTGTTTGCATTTTTTTGCATTTTTTGGCCTTTCTTAAGTAATATATTTAAAATATGACTATGAAATTCTAAGCTGTTGTATAACCATCTCTAAGCATGAGCCTGAAGGGAGAGTGATGCCTCTTGGTTCTGACTGAAAAGAATGCCTGTTATTTGCAAATAATTAGAGCTGATTCATTAGAGCTGATTTTCTTCAGTGTTGGATGATTCAGGCTCAAATCATTTATCCAAGTGATTCTGTATTATCTGAAAAAGGAAAACAAAGGAGTTTTTCTTATTATTAATTATTGAGAATTTTGCTCATGTTATTTTCTTAATAGCTTCATATTTAGAAGCTAATCTTCCTCAACAGAAATTGGAGAAAACATCACACCTGTAAGTTTTGATTAGATGAACAAAATTTGTTATTACAGTAAGGCATTATATAAATTAATTAATAAAACTTGTTATGTTCTTGTATGGAATAGAATACTTGATAAAAAGAAATTTACAATTTTTACTTTATTTATTTTT
>JAUBNY010000868.1:2859483-2875013 GCA_032275445.1 Crypturellus soui | reverse complement strand
TATACATTGCTCAGTTGATAGTAGTAAAAATTCACTAATTTCACTGAAAAGAGTGAGCTACACTCTCAGAATAACTCCAGTTCAAACTACTTTCAGACAGTGAGAGATATTTCAATGAGTAATGGTGACAGAATTGAGCAGAAGTAAAACAATAAGCCCTATTCAGCATGTCACAATTCTTTTTTTTTTCTTTTTTTTTTTTTTTTTCCTTTTTAAGCTGGGGAGGCACAGATGGAAGGAGGAAGAGAATTCTGCATATATAGATATAATTATTTATGGTTCAAGAGAAAGAATAGTTCTGAATAGTTTCAGCATCAAAGTGCTAGGACTCACTGTCCTGCAGATCTTAATTACACAGTCTAAACTAGTCAGAGAAGAGTACTTCTTTAATTAACAACTGACCTAATGAAAAGGAAGATAAATATTCAGGATATATACACTTCCCACAGCTTACTGTGGTTTTCATCACAATATAATTTTTTTGAGATCACTTGCCTTGGAAATTTTTCTAAGTTTCTAAGTATTTTATATTGGATGAGGCTTGTTTATATACTCAATTTTACAGAGTGGAAATAGTTCAGATGAAGAAGAAAAAGCTAACTTATAAGAGCCTTTATTTAATAACACTAGTAAAGTAGCACTGGTTGAAGAAAATCTGTTTTTTTATGCTTTACTTAAAAATTGCAACTTTGAGCAGATATGAGAGTCTGGAATTTACTTGGAATTACAAACTTCATCATAGTTATGCTGCTCACTTAATAGTTCCCCCAAAATCTATCCTGACTCATAGGAAAAAAAAATCTCTTTCCTGTACAGATAGGTAGGTAATAGGCATCTCTGGAGGAAAAAAAAAAAAAACGTTACAAGAAATAAAGCATATTCCTCCTTGTACTGTTCATGTTCCAGTTCATGCTCAGGAGTATGTCAGGAGAATTTCTCTATGTCAGAAGTCTGCTTCTGCTTTGACGTCAACAACAAGGGCAGATGTGGGCTATAAAACATTATGATAAAGAGCAGTTTAGCAGATGGCTGCCAAGTATCTAGAATGTCCGCTCAGTTATATCACCCATGACTGTAGCTTGGTTTTGGCTGAAGTTTTCCCATTCAAAGCCCAAAAGATTTCAAAAATCATTATAAGGGTAAAATGTCTTTGAGACACACAGACACACACACACACACACACACAACAAGATGCAAAAGTTAAGTTAAAATAAAACTCTAAAAGGTCAGTTGCACGACAATATATTATAGAACACTTAGCATTTGTTGGCATAAGTGAGTAACTAAAAGGAAAAGAACAAAAACCTCAAATATAACTAGAACTTTGATCGCTAATGACACTGTCGTCGTAGTCTCTTGAACAGTAAAGTGTCTTAAATAAAAATAATAAATCCTGTGCTTACAGAAAACAAAAAAGAATCACTGAAGAATTCACAGCTGCACTGAGTAGAAGGTTCCCAAAATAAGTACATTGTCTATTTTTGTAATTCTAACATGTTTTTCAGTACTTGCAAGAAATCACTCAACTTGTTCAACAAGCAGATTTTGCCAGATGCTAAAGGCTTAAGTGATTGCTGTGGAGAGAAAGGAGGAAGCTGCCTTTTCTTTCAAGATAAAGATGACTACTTGTGTGAATACTTTGGCTTCAAAATTATATTGGGTATTCATCAACCCATAGCACGTTTTATCACATCTGCAATGAAAGATTTAACTTGACGTTCCAAATGTTCTCATTAGTAGTTTATTTTAAATCTTTTATTTATTTTATTTTCCTTCCTTCCATCTTTCTTTCTTTCTTTTTTTGAAATATTTTTGCGCACCTGAATTTCAGAAAGGTCCAAATCTTATATAGGACTTAAATCTCAGTTGTTCTTCTTCATTGCAACCAAAAATATTGTTAAAATTGGTTTGTTCTCTCCCATCCCCATTACTACCAAGTCCTTGTTGGAAGACTGGTTAGTTCATCTAAAAGTTCTGTAATATAATCTTAGAAGTATTTAATAAGCATATTAAATAAATATATTATAAGCATTTATATAGCTAACGTGACTACTGGGAGATTCCTCTTTCCACACACAGGAGTCTATATTATAGCATTTTACTTTGTAAAATTACAATGCTACTATTATTCTTAAACTTGTATTTTCACTTCTCTCTTTATAAAGGTGGAGACAAGGAACTAGACAGATTCAACAATGGCTCTTCATTCACATTTGAAGAGAGATTTAGACAGACTGTGGCTTAACTATGTCTTATGGGCAAAAACACTTGACCGGTGTAACCCCTGCATTTGCTTCCAAAATCCCCAAGTCATTCCTTGATTTTCATTAAGGACATAACTGAGAATCCGCAAGAGCACGAGGTATATTCAGAGCTTCATCCTGTGCTTCTCTATACCCACCGTGGTGTTTTCTTTTGCTGTTTAGTCTGTGCCTCTGCATATATGTACAAAGATGACATGTTTATTGTGCCTTTGCACATATTCTGCAGTGTCTGTAATCTTGCTCCACTCTTTGGAGCTCTGGGCTGAAGTCTTTTAAAGAATCTTCCATTTCTTAGAATTTGAAGACCCTCTAAAAATAGAATACATGAGTGGCCAGTATTAAAATGATATTTAGTTTGTATATCTGTAAAATAGAGGATTTAGCAAATGTAATTTATTGAGAAGAACGATCACTCTTCATAAACACTTTTCTATTTTATAAGAAGGTTGGTCTGAAGAGCTAAAAAAATTGGAAAGTGAGTTTTGGGAAATGATGGAATGGGATTTGGGGAGTTGGAGAGTGAGTGTTGGGAGAGGAAGTGGCATTGGCAACCTCAGTCCATTATTGTGTCTACCTCAAAGAAACAGATTTTCTTCCCTGTAGAGAAAGTAAAATGCAAAAAAATGGAGTCATCTTTTTTTATGATACACTGGACCTGACTTCTTAACAAACAGGCCCAGTTTCAGAAGTTTGGATTTTCGACAGACGGTACATTCTCTGGCCCCAAAGGAATTCTGGCTGTTAATCTATTTGGACTACATGATTTTGTTTCCCATTCTCCTTTATTGCAGAACTGATCTAAAAGCTTTTTTTGGCTGCTACACAACACAGTCATGCTGCAATCAGGTTTTTACCTTGCTTGATTGCAAAATCTTCAGAGTCTTCTCTCCATTTTGGGATTTTATGCATGTCCAGGAGAGTGCTAGTACAGGGTTTCACAGAACAGGGAAGAAGAATAACACAAGGAAGAAGAGAAGAACACTGAATCCAGCTTTTATATAGTATTAAATTACCAGGAAAGATATTACTGTTACGAAATCTCTCTCACGCACACACATACACATACACACACACATACACGTACACATACACATACACTTCTCTGAGCCTGAATCTGCCTCTTTTCCTTGTGACATAGGCTTCCGAATTTGGGGTACTGCGAATAGCAGCCGTCTCAATAGCAAAAGGATGGATGCCTCTCCCAGATGATTTATCTTCTTTAGTTGTGGCTTGTATTTGTATAACACCTGACAATATGAACTGCTGAAACTAACTTTCATATGCATGGGGTCAGGATGATGGAGGCTTGATGTTTCCAAATCAGCTGGATTGTCCAATCAGGCAATCTCGTCTGAAAAAGACTGATGTCTGCCTAACAGAGGCCCACTCTGCCAACAGCTTTACAGAAGAAAATAAATTAAAAAAAAAAAAAAAAAGGTTTCTATTTGCAGCTCTGCCCTTCTCTGGTGAGTTAGTAATATTTGCAGAAGAACCCACCTCCAGCTTTGCTGTAAATCCATCTCTCAAGAAAGCACTTATGACAAATCCTTCCATTTATCTGAGAGCACTAAAAGAACCCAAAGGCTGTCACAAGTTATAGTGAAACACGTCTTGTCATGACCCAGATTAGGACTCTTCCAGATTCTGCTCTGCTTATACTGGAAAGGAGTCAGACAGTAGGCACTCTATGGGCATGTTTACTTTGGCTGCTTGTGAGACTTGTCATGACAAGACAAGCTATTATCAAAAGTTATTATAGAAAGTACATTACCTTCTGTCCTTGGATGAGTTTCTTTTGATAAATTCTCATTTGGTGCTCTTTGTTACAGTATTTGTTTTACAAGTGAATATAGTCACACACAAATATGACCAGATCTGCAGATATAAATTGGCTTACTGCCACTGAACTTGATCTTTTATTTTTCCCAAATTGCACCAGTTGAAATGGTAATGTATACAAAGTGCTGGAGTTGATTATGGGCTTTCTTCCAAAGTATAATGTGAAGTTTTTGTCTTCACAGAATCACAGAATCGTTGAAGTTGACAGGGACCTCTGGAGGTCATCTAGTCCAGCCCCCTGCTCCAGCAGGGACACCCAGAGCACGGGGCACAGGGTGACATCCAGGCGGGTTTGGAAGATCCCCAGAGAAGGAGCCTCCACAGCCTCTCTGGGCAGCCTGTGCCAGGGCTCTGCCACCCTCACAGGAGAGAAGTTCTTCCTCAGATGAAGATTAAGCTTCCTATGTTTTAATTTATACCCATTAATTTATGCCTTGGTTTAATTTATAAATTATGTTTTTATAACTCAATCTTGTGTTTTTCCTTCTCTTGCTCCTTCACTTAAAGTGACAGAAAGTGTCTTCTTTGGTGGAACCAGTATAGGACTTCCTGTTGTTGCTGGATCCTAGAGGATGTTAGAAGTGCAATCCTTGTATTTTATATAAGTTCTAATGAAATCATTGAAGACTATCTACCACCTACATATCCAGTTGCTGGTATTAATGAAACTAGTGACCACTTACTGACCATTTAGTCTTTTGAAAAAGTTAAAAATATATCATATGGAAATTCAGAATGTATCTTAAAAAACATCTGTGTTCCCAGTGTGGATTACTACTTGTCAGTGAGGATATTGGTGAGGTAACTGTAAGGACCAAAACAAATTTTCTACAGTGTGAGGGAATCCCACACCAAAGTGTACCAGGCATTCCCATACAATGTGGGGCTCTGTACCTGGTGACACTGGTCACGGGAACGGAGTGCTCCATACTGACGGTCACATCTGCACCTGTATGTTGGCAGATGTGCCTTTGGACTAGACTCTTGTTTCCATATCCAGTAAAAAATAAAAAGGCAACAATCCCTGATAATTCCGTGTTGTCTAGCTATAGAATCAATACATTTCATGAAACAAGGCAGTTTGAAAAGATATTCTAAATTTAAAACAAAAATGCTTTTATTTTTAAGTATTATTATTCAAACCAGTGAGAGTAACCAATACAAAGTTTGCTTGACTATTCTTGTATTGGGAAGAATTTTCCTCTGTTGGAAAACAGTGCCGTGTCAAGAATACCAGTGGCAGTGCCGTTCCTATATAAAATAATACAAAATTACAGATGCCTCATGTGTTCTACCAATAACAGAAGATCTCAGATTGCTAAAACTAGAAGGAACTCTACAACATTTTTGTTTTCTCCTCATCATGTATATAATGTCAGTACATATCCAAACAACTTTTACAAATTGAAATAGGCTACGTTTTTATAGGTACTTTTTAATATGCTAAGGCTGTAAACATTTAAGATAAATACTTAATGGTTTGCTTATACAGACTGCTCTTTGAAGCAGGGTTTCTCTTTTTAGCATGTAAAAACATATATATATATTCCTCTAGCCTAACTGCGTCTGCTGTGTGATGGGGCCTCCTGTACTCAACCACAATGTTACAACAATTTTTAACTTCTATAGGGATAGTTTTTGGTTGCAAAGAAATCTGTATTTGCAGTATTTAGTAAGCTTTTCTTTAGACAGACATTTCACAGAAAATAGGAAGGAGGCTAATTAACATCCATCAGACCTTCTGGTCACGTCCAATTACTTTTACAACCTCCCATTTAGACATGCCAGGGGCCATGCAGCATCTTGCCCCTTTGGAGGCATCCAGCTGTGAAAGAGGATCTTCTTCACAGCTGAAGTGTAAAACTGAGGTGAGACACAGAGTTCTGGATGCAGGGACTTCTTGCAGAGTTTCATTTTACACAGGAGCAAAATAGGCGCTTTAGGGGCTGTCCATCCCTCTCCAACCATCTGGAGGGAATGGATCATCCCAAACTCCAGTCGTTTGGGACCAGTCTTTCCTTTTGCGTGATGTGAAGATCCCTTTAGTTCAGCCTTTGTGGCAAGTGCATAACCAAGTGCAATTATCTCATCTGTTTCATATTTTCTTTCAAAATTTTTGAGAGTAGCAAAGAGAAGTCTTCCTAGCAGAGTTCATTGTGGCTTTATGAGGTGGAGAGATTGTGAAATGTTATTCAGCTGGCTCTGTGGGTGTTTATTTATAGATACCTGCCCCTGTCATTTACTTTCCATCAAAATATAATTACTAGTAGCAGTTTTAATTGTCATCTCAGCTACCTGACAATTACCTCCATGCTTTTATGAGGTGAGGACTCTGAGTCTGAAATGAAACCAGGTGGCTCAGTTGGTGTTCCACTCTAGTGCTAGTATTCATTTGCACTATTCAAAACAAACAAACAAACAAAATTTAAACACAGTCTGTCATAATTAAGGATTGCCTCTGGCCCTGTGGACTACAGAGAAGTAGTGATATGACAGATGGTAGTTCACATTAAAAGAAATGAAAGATCTTCTTTCCTGATGTGTCTAGACTGTTTTCTTCAAAGACTCATAAGTACTAATTCAAACTGGATTGAGTGCAGCTTTTTTACTTCTCAGGAACCTCCAAAGTTTGTTAAATGTGTACCTATAATCTTCTCGAGCAAGTGTGAAGAATAGCCAGACTCTCCACTCTGAGAATATGCAGAACTACACACTTAAAATTTATGAGGCCTGAAAGAAATGACAGAAATAAATGAGGAGCTGGGAAGAGAGGGATAATGAAGCACTGGACATACGGAAAAGAAATGAAAAAAGCAATTATAAAGAGAGGAAAACAGTAACAACAACAAATAAACAACACCAATCAATACAACAAATAAACAATAAATAAAACAGTATGCAACCCTTAACTTTCCTGAAAGAAGGTGAAATATCTCAATACACCCCTTTGCATTTCATGATCATTAAATAAGTTTCTTCCAAATAATCAGTGACATAAAAGTTTATTTTGTGCATTATATCAAGAAAGAAATAGTGTTTCATTGTTTCATTCCTGTGCACAACAAAAGGACAAACATCATTGCCTCTGATTAAGCTAGGAGACTCTATCTGCTTCTTGCAGAGATTGAAAAATATAGTCCTTTTTTCATGGTACAGACAGAGCATGAACAAAGGGGTTGAACACATAAGCCCTCTACCTGTTCACAGATAGGTAACTTCCTAAATCTATTGTCTTTCACTAGAGAGAGAAAAGAGCAAAATTCTAGTTCAAGGAAAAGCAAGGCAGATTTTCTTCTGTCAGCAGTTGTTTAGAAGACACAGGAGATTGCAGGTCACAAATGCATGATTTGCCCTAAACTAGTGATTTGACTAAAAAAAAAAAGCAACACAGAGAGAACAAAGTGATTTCACACATGGAAGAGTGTTTGACTTCAGTTTGTATATTTAACCTGGTAGAATATTCATAGCAGTTAAGAGAGTTCAACATTTTACTTCTTTTCTCTTTAAACAATCACTTCTACTTTGTGAAGACAGGAAAAAAAAAAGAGAGAGAAATTAAATAACCAAACTAAAACTGAAACTAATATAGTTGTTAAAGTCAAGACATTTGTGAAATGTCTTGAAAATACACGTGCTTGTCACATCTCAAGTTACATATTTTTTGTTGCCTGGTAACAGGCATCAAACTTCCCTCTTATGTTTTATTTTCTTCAGTACCACTGTTTATAGTGCAATTACTCCTGTGACATCATAATCCCGCCATTGAACATCTGTCAAGGGAGCTATCTGCTGAGCAAATGCTCTTTTACAACTCCAAGTACTTCAGGTTAATTTACGAAATAGATCAATATTTGATTCATAATTAGAAGGATTAGGACATGGAAAATGCCTTTTGAAAAGCCTCCTTATCTTCCCAGGATTCAGGCACACCTGGAAATACTGTAAAACAAGGCATATTCATTCAAAGAAAAAAAAAGAAATAAACAGAAAAAGGAAAGAAAGAGGGGGGGAAAATATCTATACGTAAAACTCTGCCAAATACTCCTTGCAAATAATTTTGTAATGAAGAGTTCATCTTAAAAAATAAAATGACAAAGTATTTCGTATTTTGAATATATAAACTGAGCTGTTCTCAGCTTTAAGACTGCTTGCTGGGAGTGCTTTCTCTGTTTCTCTCACTACCCTAGCCTACAGTCTCAGGCAATTGTCAAGCTTGCAGAAGTACTTTCAGAGTAACATGATATACCCAATATATCCAATATGTCCTCATCCTGACCAGATTACTTGAATTCTGTGGCACTGTGAACAGAAGAGTCTTGTAGTAATCTTCCCCTCAAAGGGGCTCGACATCCAGTTTTTCTGAAAAGCTTTCTCTCCTAAAAAATTGAGATAAATGCATATTAAAAAAAAAGAAAAAAAAGTTAAATGGATGGCAAGGGGGCAAACACAAAAGTCTTTGCTGTTTGTTTGTTTTATCTGTTTAAACAGATGCCTTCATTTGCTAGGAAGCTTTGTGCTTTTTGACAACCACAACCTTGCTGCATCAGAGCTGTCAAGACCATGAATGGAATTTAAAACTCCTCCTCACACCATTTAAATGGCAACACTTCACAAAGGATTATGGAGAGAGCACAGAGCAGGTGGCAGCTATCACGAGGCTAGAAGGAGACACTGTCCTGCTTTCAAGCCTTCAAGACCATTGCTGCAGTGTGCTGTTTTTTTCAACAAGAATGAGCAGAAAAAAAAAAAAGTCTAATTGAACATCTGGCTCATGACAAGCATGTCATTCAGCGCTGTATTTCCTGCATACATTATTGCAGAAAGTATTTGTAGTCTGTCCCTACTGGAATGTCACGGCTATCAGGCAAACTCGCTGCTCAGCTTGGCCTGGTGTAAAGTTTTACGGTCACATTTCATCATCTATAAAGCAACAAACATATGATTGCCCTGGCTGGTCCCATTAGCTACAATGGTGGTGAAACTGGCATTCAATGCACAGACAAACAAAACATTTTTGTTAGCAACGGCCAACTGAGTGGACAGATCAGCAGTAACTGGACAGCTTGTGATACTACAAGCTTTAAGGGTAAATTCAAAAGTCTGTCTTCTAAATATAAGTCTTTGTGCTTAGTAGATTTTGAGAAACATCCCATAGAAATATTACTTATGACATCAGTGACTTGATACAAAATGACTTACTCAGAACTAGAACATTCTTACTTGGTATTAGGGTTATTAGTTGTTAGATATTTCCATTTTCAGTTGCTATGGTCAATTTATGAATCCCAAACCTTAGCCTTACTGTGGCTTCTTCTGTGACTAAATCTATGACATATACTTTCTTCTTTCAGGAGGAATGTTCAGAAGATAGGATGAGACCATGAGAAGGAAAATTCCAGAGAAATCAGGAGTTCCAAGTTGAAAAATAAATTGAGTACAGTGTGCATTTTGTATCAAAGCAAAGAGAGCAAATACCTTATTGTGTATCGATCTCTAAAACAAATAGTCTACCTTTATCAATGACAAGTGATAGAAGGTACTTTTATCAAGTTTACAGGTGACGCCAAGTTGTGGGGGTGAGATGACATGCATGGAAGCCGGGCTGTCATTCAGAGAGTCTTGGACAGTGAGAGGAAGGTGCTGGCAAGCCTCCTGTGGCATCGGCAAGCAGAAACGAGCATCTACTGTATCCCAGGACAGCAGCAACATGGTGAGAGTTGTTACTCCCTCTGTTTGGAGCATAGCTTTGCAGAACTGCTGACAGGTTTGGGCCCCCGACACAGGAAAGGCATCCACAAGCAGGAGGGGAGATCCCCAGACAATTGGGCCTGGAGCCATTGCCCTGCAAGGAGAGGCTGCAGAGCCAGGTTGATTCAAGGCACCTCAGAGCAGCACCCAGTACTGATAGGGAGGGAATGGGACTGACTTCTCGCAGTAGTGCCTGGTGGGAGGATGAGAGACACAAAGATCACAAATAGAAGTAATAGACCTTCCATCATCACCATCATATTACTCAGAGAGGATGTGGGATCTCTGATCTTGGAGTTTTTAAGAACCTGGAGAGGACACAATCCCGGGAATCAGATATAAATTCAGTCTTGGCCCTGTCCTGAGCCAGTGGTTGGACTAGAGAACTTCCAGAATCTGTAGCCTTCCAGCCTCTTTGACACTGATTCTGTGACTGGTATGACTGAAGTATCAGGGGAAACATCAGAATGTGGAAGCATCAAAAGAAATGGTAGAAACAGGGCTGTAAGCAGGGCAGTGGTTGATGAAACCTACGTTAGCACTTCATCGAGATTGCAGTCTATATGAAACTCTTCCGTAGGGTTGGGGAAAAAAATAAAAAGAGAGAGAGAACTAAGATGAAAAGAAAATTGAAGACTGGAGCAATAAATAGGTCACTTGCTTCAAAAGCCAGCATATACTTGTCAAGCTAAGGAAGTGAAGAGTCCCCCATAATTTGCGCCAAGTATCCCAGACTAGCTGGAAATATTCATCCTGCTGTTTGATGGCAGGAGAGAGAGTGTGTATGGGTGAAATCATTTTTATTTTGAAGTAAAACCACCTTTCCTTAGCAACATGATTTTGCTGTCAGCTCTTCAACATTACTCAAATTTCTTGCAGACAGAATGGCCAGGAACCCCTGGAAATCCCATGAAACTATACTTACAAACTAATGATGCAATATGGTCTTAAAAATTACAGAAAAATATTAGCCATCAGGTTACATGATAGTTTTCATTACACAAAATTTTTCTGAGAGATTCTGTTCAGAAGTTTTTATTCTTAAACCAATACCATGTACTATAGTGAATCTGAACAGAATATGACAAACATAACCTGTTAATTGTTAACTAGTCCTCAGTTTCCTTTTTCAATGCATGCTGTATTATACTTACTTGTGTCACCAACAGTTATATAGAGAAGACACTCTTGAATGGATCATAGTATATCAAAAGGTTCAGTGCACTAAGAAACAGACCTGTTTGAATGCAGATTAGAATTAGAGTCACGAATTGCTCCAGCCATCTTTTAATTTGACCGTATATTTATAACTTGTTGTGCAACATGGCCATAAAACAACCAAGAAAGACAAGAAAAACAAACATGCAAACAAAGAATAGAGCCCAAAGAAATGCCACATCATTTCAGTGACCACTCTTTTTTGTTGTTGTTTTTGTTCTTTCACCCACTAATTTAAAGAAATAAGCCCTAACAAGGATGTTCTTGCCAAAATCAAAGGAATGTCTTGAACTGCAAGATGAGAAGCTCAGAAAAAAAAGAATGATATACAGAAGGGAAATTTGAGATCAAAGTGGCTTTGGCAGCTCTGTAAACTGAGGGGAAGATATGAAAATATCCCTCCCATTTTTTTTTTCTGCACAGTTCATCATCATCTGCTCTGGAGTGACATTACCATTGGAACTGGATTTGCAAAGAGTGTCTAGGCAACAGAGTGAGAAACTCCTTTCCCCTTGATCCTTAATCCTTCAATTCCTCAGAAACACATTTTCTTTGTAAGAAAGTGTAGGCTTCCGTCCTAAATCTTGGCTGCTCAGGCATGCCATGAGTATATATTTTTCTCAATAGAAGTCTCCAGTGAAGCTGGAGAGGAAGAATATTTAAAAACAACACTTGATCTCTTGGCACTTCATCTGAAGCTATGCTGAGAATAGAATTACATTCTGTTTTTGTCTCCATATTTCCCTGAGGGCAGAAGGTTTTTCATGGTACAGTACAAACAAACAAAAGAAAACAAAATAGAAACGTAAAAGACAAAATTATTCTTTATCCTGAAACTGTTATGCAAGTTTGTTGAAAAGATAGGTAAGCCAATACAAGCAACATTTTGTCATATAGCTATTGGGAAGATAGTGAAGATGTTTGGGACTTCCACTTGAAGTAAGTTTCCCTTATTCAAATCAGAATCTATTCAATGCAGACATACCTAGAAAATATATTTCCCTAGAATTCATTATATGATTAATATTTACCTCTTTTCTTTTGAACCTCATCACAACATTTCTCATTTTCTTTCATCTAAGATGTCTCTGAATAACTCTGACATCATATATGCCACATATATGTAGAGTATGTGTCTAAATCTAAATTTTAAAAATAAGCCTGTAGGAGAACTTTAAAAGAGATATAAAAATAGGAAATTGAATACAAATGGGAAAGTAAAAAAAAAAATTAAAAACATGAGCATAGCATCAAATCAAATTTTATTTTTTTTTTATCAGAATTCACAATTAGCTGTTAGTAGCCATTGATCCAAGATCTTACTGCAGCCATCGATTTACTAGAATCCAAATTAGGACAAGATGATTTCATGAAGAACATAAAACACTAAGATGATATGAAATAAAAAAAAATACATATTGATTGGATATTCTATCCTCATACTATTGATTATATGCTAGTTTCCAGCTACTGTGAGTATGGGAAAAAAATCACAATCACTGAGGGTTGAAGGAGTGAATAGAAAGGGTGTTTCAGCTGCCCCTGAGGCAAATATTGATGGTCTTGAACTGAAATACATTTCTGTAAGAAGTGTGTCTTGATCTGAGAGGACAGTTCTTGTTCAGCAGATTTCCCCACACAACTTAATGTCACAGCCGTTTGTTCAGACACTGTTGAGGCAGGTTCCACTACTGTATACACTGGATGGTATGCTTTTTCAAAGATACAAAGAGTTTCATCTGTGTTGCTCAGATTTCACTGTTTGAGGTTTATCATATCTTATGTATCTATTTTAGCACTGTACTGTTCTAATGTGTCACGGATTCTGTTGGACTTAACAACATAGCTAGGGTGTCTTAAGCAGCCCTCTGCCTCATGACAGCATAATTTTCTAACTTTAATCCTCAAATTGTGTTATTTTTTCATATACAGAAAAAGCTCAATTTGGTAATTATGCTTCTAATTGTAGTATCATTATTTTAATAAAATAAGCTTTAACAAAGAAAAGAGTGCTCTGAAAGTGAATCTTTCCTCTGTAAGAACAGACATTTTCATGTATTTAGTACTAAAAGCATAAAAGTAAGATCTTGCCAATGTGTAATCTCCTGCTTTTTGTGAGACTAATATCACAACAGAGACATAACTGAATCTAAATTAGTCTGACACCAGAATGTCTATATGGGAAAATCAAAGTATCCCTCTCCCTCATAAGGATGAGATAATGCTAAAGCATACTGGTGGTTCATTCCCTGGCACTGACCAGCAGATTCAGTTTACAGAAGGGCTGTGAATCCAACATCTTTAAGATAAAGCACAAATCTTTACAGAAAGCTAAATATCCACACCAAAGGCAAGAAGGACAGGCAAAGTACAACCTCAAAACAAGCTGCGTCCTCAGCTTCCCCAGGGACACACCACGAGACCCAAACTGCATCACCATAGATGAACAGGGAAGGTATAAAAAGCTCGCACTTGGGATATTCATCTCAAGAAAATTTACTAAGGAATGTTCCTTTTTTCTTTTTTTTCTGGAATTTTTGATTAAGCTCTCCCTCTGATAGTCATATGCATTATCTTTATATACAATGTATAAATGTTGTGCTTCTACGACTCATACATGCAAGCCATCCAAGCAAAATCTAGAAACAGAAAGATCCCTTCTCCCCAGTGCACTGTTCCCTTGGATACCCCGTGTCCTAAAAAGAGTCCCATACCAAATAAGAACAGTTGCATGTTGAAGTAATGTTTGTGACTTTTTGGATCTGAAGTGAAAAAACACAAGGCGGCTTCAGGACCTTGGAGACTCAATGGTGCCAGGTTGATCCTTGGCTCCAAGTGGATCAAGGGCCACCATCTGCCAGGGACGGGCACTGGAATCCGTTGAGGGAAGAAAAACACAAAGTCCTCCTCTGAAGTGTTACTGGGCTCCCTCACTGCAACCCCTTGGGAGCCAGAGGAACTGAGAAGAAAAGAAGACCACACAAACTGAGATGCCATTTCCTAACTCCAAAGGAGCACATACGGAAAAAAAAAAAAAAAATACAGGAGAGCTCTGTGGAGGCCATTGTGGTATTTGCTTCTGGAAAACTGTCTTTAATCAGGTCCCCTGCTTTTGCCACTTCCACTGAGCCACGGAATCTGGACGTGTTACCAGCACTGGCACGATCTGTCGTTTTCTCAGAGACGAGAGATCAGAAAATGAGATTTATTCAGCGCCTTAGGGATTCAGGGCACCGCTCCTGCAATACCACACACACAGGCGCCAGATGCCACACAGAACCACAGAGAGATGGAGAGGCAGATGTCACCCACAAGGACCATGAGCACGGGGAGAAATCTTCTCCACGCTCTGATTAATGGTGGGACTATAGGTATGAATGCATGACTAATAAAACTGTGGTCATACTAGTCACATGCCTGAGCTGAAAATACCTGACCTCTAGCTTGTTGGCAACACAGGAGAAGCAGCACGATATAGTTTGGAGGGATCTGTGTTTTTAAATGTCAAAAACTGGCCTACTTGCCTGAAAATCACTTTTGTAGGCAAGCCTTACGAAGCAAAGGTGATCCTACATAGGAAGCAAAGGAAGCAAAGGTGATCCTGCATAGGAAGCAAAGGTGATCTTACATCCAGCTGGAAATCCCAGCTGGATGTATGGCAAGAAATTAAACACATTGCTTGTGAGATATTATTTCCTTACCTGGGAAAAAAAAAAAAAAAAGGAAGAAGAATCAAAAACATAAGCTGTAATCAGGCTTTATTATAGGTTATGTTCCTGTTTTGAGTCAAACTCTGATAGAAAAAATACTGCACTGTTGATAATATCCATGTCACCTTTAGGTATATGAAATACTATTGTGAAGTGATACATATGCTAACTTTTGTCATTTATATGGGGCATAAAAATACACGTAAATCCATGCATGCATATAGATCTATATCAGTCACTCTGTTGTTCTTTGAGTTCTCTTAATTATTTCTATTTCTGTGAGAGCAATCATTTTCCCTGGTCATTTTCATTGCAGCAGAAGGGATAGGATAATATCTGCATTCTCTGGCACGGTGGTCAGAGGAGAGTGATTAGTCTCAGTAAGTGTTTAACCAATTAGCAAGAAACCACTACCAGCTGTTTTAGCAGAAAACTGCATTCAAAAAATTCTAACCAGTGCCAGGACAGGGGACTGGGCCAAGGGAAACAGAGAAATAAGAGAATTCTGGATGTCCACTACCTTTGCGGTACAGATCATCACACAGAATCTTACATATAGTTTTTCTGAAAAATATCTGTGTACATAGGAGCTACGTAATACTTATTTTCTATTATTATGATGATTATTATTATTCACACTTTTGCCAAGCACATCCATAAACACCAAGACATTGTAAATATGCTATTTTCACCCATCATTTCTCTCCTCTCCTCTCCTCTCCTCTCCTCTCCTCTCCTCTCCTCTCCTCTC
>JAUBNY010000868.1:2825069-2858914 GCA_032275445.1 Crypturellus soui | reverse complement strand
TCTCTAAGTAAAATATTTTGGCACTCAAATACAATTGCAATCAATACCTCTGGAATGAAAAAAAAAAAAATCAGAGACAAAGATGAAGAAGCTAATGAATCAGAACAAAGGTAATTTTTTTTAAAGAAATAGACAAAAATGAGAGTGAGAAGAAACTGCACACACTTTCTCTCTCTCTCTCTCTCTTTTTTTTTAAACTGGGCATATTGTATTTAATAATACCATGGCTAAGCATTAGAAAAACAGGAGACCAGCCTCCTGAATATGCCATTTGATATACATTCCTTAAATTCTTGATGGTAATTTTTAGGCTTATTTCTATAACATTATGTTGAAAAAAGTATTACAGAATCACAGAATCACTGAATGGCTGCGGTTGGAAGGGACGTCTAGAAATCATCTAGTGCAATCTCCCTGCTCCGGTAGGGACACCTAGAGCACATGGCACAGGGTCACATCGAGGTAGGTTTTGAAGACAGAAGTTGGAAGTCCAATGTTTATGCATTGACTTCAAGACTGAGCTTTTGGAAGGACATTGAATTTTATGAGGATTGTGATAATTCGTTATGTCTTTTCAAAACGTGTTTATTCTTGAATAGCTTCTCAATTGATGTGAATAATAATTAAGATGATTGCCATTTTCTGCCTCTTAATGACATAAAACCTTTTCAGTGAAACATAATACAGATCTCTGAGGACCTTCAAACCAAAGTGAAATAAGTGAAATCATCTCCAATAGATTCCATTTCTCTCAAATCATTACAAGGATGGACATAGACAATTAACTTAAAGGCAGGTGTTTGTACAGCACCCATCTAAACAGCCCTCAAATAACCTTACTGTTTTATATAATTGGTCTTCTAGTCAAAAATAATAATCTATGGATAACAAATATTATTTACATTAGCTCAGATGATAGATAACTTAATATATACTGTTTTGGCCTTGTCTTTTCAAAATTTTTGCGTAATTAATGTATAATAAGTTTAAAGCTAATAGAGATGTCCAGATAGCAGCAAACACTTATTAAAATCAGACTATGTTTTTAATGGATTGTAGAAAACCATTTTTCCAAAACTAAAAACAGAACACTTCTACAACTCATAAGGATTCAATACATATTTTTCACACCATGTCAAACATTAAATGAGAGGCAGATGACTTAATTACCTTCTCTAATCCACTGTTAACATCAGAATCAGCAAGAAAAGTACAAACACTTGGCTTTTATTTCTGAATGTGTTGTTTTTTTCTTTAGACTGCTAGGGATGCTTGTACAACATTGTTTATCAGGACAACATACTTGGAAAGAGAGAATAAATAAATAAAAAAAAAGAGTCCTTTTGATGCACAAATCAATTAGAGGACAATCTACCCTCCAGAGATTTATCAAGTAAGGTTTTTGTCAACAATGATAATTCCTCCTCCTTATTGCAAATGGGCTGAGCCAGGTAAAATATCATTCAATCCATCATCTCTAACTGAGAAGTACAGGGAACTCAGAGAGAGTGTGAATTCCTGAATACTGTGAGTTACATTTCAAAAATGCCAACAGATTTAATAGCTACACCGTAAGTTTTGAGTGGGCAGGTCACAAAACTTAAAAGGCAGTTTATTAAGTTTTAGGCATGTCCTGGCACTATCCAACTTGCCACATAGCATTTAAGCACCCACTATTCTGTAAAAGCCAGCCTGTAGAAAATGAAGACGAATCAGATAAAAAACCATTTAGTCATAAATAAATAAATAAATAAATAAAGCACAGATGTAGAAACCATTCATGCTCCAGGACTTCTTGAATTGGGACAAGTATTAAAAAATTATCAAAAGCATGATTTAATTCCTAATTATTTGAATACCCTGACAAAGCCCCAGCACTTTCAACACTATCAGGCATTTTTAAAACATGCAAGCAGTCAATTTCTGACAACAGTAACCTCCTTCTCAGTTGAAACATCCTGAAGGTTGCTACAACCATGAGAAAAGGAAGCACTTTCAGACCAAGATTTATTGAATGTGTAACACAACGGTGGAATTATATAATGAAAGTAAATTAAATATGAAATAAAAAAAATAATAAAAAAGAAATCTTAACAAGCTAAACATCAAGAACAATTAGAGAATGCTCTATGTCTTGCTATTTTTCATGTCTTATTGTTTCTCTTTTGAAATGTTTTATGAATCTGGACTTTTTCAACAAGTTATTAAGCCCTACTGAGTTATTAGCACCTCCAAGAGATTTTTATGACTTCATCTACACAGTATTTCTCTCCATGGCAACAAAACTTTATTATAACAATACTATTCAAAAGTGGTGTATTTTGTTTCCTCCTTATGTCTTAGCAAAAGACATTAACAAGAAAGAATCATGTTGGAATGGTGACTTTGTTGTAAATCATTTCATAATCATTTCCTTTGAAACTCTATACTCATTCTGCTTTCAATAAACTTTACAAGAAATTTCACATCATAGAAAAGGCAAAATAATTAAGTGCATTGTACATATATGAATCATAAAAAAGAGGATTAGATTATATAAAATGCTTACAAAAGGATATTTTACGTTTTAGCATTGAAATTTGTTTTCTAATAAAAAATCATATGAATGAAACATAGCATTAGTCAAAAGGTTCTGGATGAGGATTTCCATATGTGGTCTGCTACACTAATAACAAAATCAGTCAGCTATGTTGATATCCACTTGCTGACAATATGTAGTTTTGCTTGACATTATGATTCTGAAATAACTGATTTTATGATTTTCTCATGTAATAGAAATATCTTAATATTTATTATTAATATAAAATAGAAATCTATATTAAATAGGTTTTTTCAGACCTATTTTGCCTATAGGCATTGGTAAAGGCAATAATTTCTGTATTCATACACTGAATGTGTAATAGGAATGATTTACTTGGATATTCAGAAGAAAAAGTATTCTTAAATCATTCATCATCCTCCTTTATAAGAAAGATGGAGCTCCTTGACATTGATATAAGGCATTTACCTCACATATATGGCCATTCTCTACATCACATATTTTAATGGCTTATGAAGCCAATTTATACTGTAAAGACAATATAACACTCTCCGTGTACTCCTGAGCCATCATACTTGCAGATATGGTGTAGTCACAGTAAAACATGTGATAGCACTAAAATAAAGGATCCCATATATCTCTCTGTGCTTGTAGATATCTAAGTTTACACCAGGTATTCTTCTGCAGCTAGCAGTATGTCTGTGCTTTGATCCATCCAGGTTTTGAAGGGCCATTTAGAACATCCAGTGTTCCAGTGCCTAGTGTTCAAATCAGGAAATAGGAAACATAGTATACTCCTCTGCTTGTGTCAGCTCAGTTTGCCGTCCTGAGATTGCAGTTTTGACTCCTACACTCCAGCTTTTCTGAGAGTAGATTGTTTCTGGTTACTTGAAGCTGCTCTTTTCCATATAGAATAACTAGGCTTACTTGACAAAGAGAAAGAGGAGAAATTAGCAAATTTTTGAGAGGAAGGGAACTGGGGTCAAATCTTTGCAACCACAGTTATGCTCTATTTTAATATATTAGACCACCCCAATGTGTCTTCCAGCCACAAAGCAAAGTTGAATATCAGCATTTCCTTATTATTCTCTGAACTAGTTTTACAAGGAAGACACCTAAATTTAACTAAAATCTCACAGGAGTGTCTCAAACCTCACTCAGTTTTCTTGGATTGGATTTGGATTACAGCCTAGTCTCCAGTTTCTTGCAATATTCTTGGGTACCCATGTCTTAGAAGGTATTTGTACACCATCTGCCCTGCCTTACCTGCTGTCATAACTGTGGCCTACACAACTTCCTTGCTACATGATGCTTCCCTTCCCTAACACAGTTATAGCGACAGAGAGAAGTAAGCCTGGAGCAGCCACATGGACTAACTGGTAAGTGCCTAATATGCAGCATAAGCACTGGTTTGGTAGGAATGAAAGCTAAGCACAGAAAGGCTGTTACTCTCGTAAAGCAATGGAATCATTTTCACATGCTATAGGAACACGTCAGCATTATGGTTATGTCTGTTAAGTGACACGCAAAGCTCTGAAATGCATTGCGTAGGTAGATCTGCATCAGCAGGTAAATAGCACCATTCCAGAAACAATGTCTGTGTTCAGGCTCCTTCAGAGATAATGTCTGTAGTAAGCAGAAAGGTTTAAGCTAGTTTTACCAGTGCTGGAAAACAGATATTCACACTAAGGCTTGCTTCTGTTTTGCTCCATGATTTCACAGCTCTATTTGCAGAATCTGCTTACATTCTCTGTCAGCAGAAATAAATGTAAGAACCATAATGGGAATTTGCTGGGACTCTGCATGCACAATCTGTAACCGTTTGTACACATATCTGTATCACATGTAACCCAAAGGAGCATTTTGTATTTAAATGAAATATTGTTCTTTCCTAAGCCTAAGAGTGGGCATAGAACACCCCCTTGCAACAGTAAAGGAGCAAAACAACAAAAATCTTGCAGCTGCAAATTTGGTCACGGCAAAGAAAAGGGGAAAGGGAAGGGAAAGGGAAAAGGGAGCTAAAAGACCTGATATCACTTGATCTTTATAAACAATTTTAATGCAATATACATAATTCTGCATTGCGATAAAGCAGACTTATCATATTTAATGAGAAGACTGTATCATCCACTTATGGTGAAGTCTTCTCAAATTGATGACAATGAATGCTTCATAGCACAAGACCATCATCACCATCCAGAGATGCTTCCATGCATATTACTTCTATGACTAAAAAGTAGACACTTCATTGCAAAAGTTTTGCAATTCCTGTCTTTTTGAAAGACATCTGTTGTCAGCCAGACCGTTGCATCACTTTGATGAAATAGAATAAATCTTTCAAGCAAGAAATAAGAGTCCTCTGATTTCAGATGTCACAAGTTTTAACACCAGAAAGGATCATTACAGTCACTTATTTCAGCTTCCTTCATAACACAGGCCATAGGATATCACCCAATAATCCTTTCACCAAAAGACATAACTTTGTCTCGAACCATATTGGATCTTTTAGAATAATATATTTCAAAGGAGATTGAAAGAAGAGATTTTAGCTTCAAGAGGGAAAAAGTAGGTGGTTTATATGTCCTTTCATCACTGACCTCGATATATAAATTGAACGGAACTGGACTTAGTACAGACCTCCAGGGGACAGTGCTAGCTACAGGCCTCCAATCAGACTTTGCACAAGAGATCACAACATTTTGAGTTCTGATATTCAACCATTTGTCAATACACCTCACCGTCCACTCATCTAACCCACACTTCCTAAGCTTGCCTATGAGGATATCAAGGAAGATAGTCTCAAAAGCCTTGCTGAAGTCAAGGTAGACAGCATTCACAGCTTTCCTCTCATCTACCCAGCCAACATATCATAGAATTCTATTATATTTGTTAAGCACATTTTTGCCTATCGAATCTATATTGACTACTCCTAATCACCTTCTTGTCTTCCACATACTTAGAGATGCACTCACACTAAGACCCCTTACCCCATTTCCGGTGTAAGAGGAGTCTCTCTCAGTTCCTGACTCTGATGGTCTTGAGCTACTCACACAAAATTTTTATAATCTCATTCTTACTGAAAGAAATGGTGATTTTCTCTTTTTTTTAATTCTTTCCATGGGAAACATCACAAGAGACAGTGTAACTGCAGACCACAGAACTTCCAAATTCTGGTTCATTTCCTAGTCATCCATTTTTGAAGAGTTACTGAGATATCTGCCAGTGCCTGATCACCACAGTTTTGTTCACAACCATTACTGTAAATCCCACCTTTATTTTGTTGATCAGTAATGGAAACCAAATGGTTAAATGAAATTTTTTTTTCAGAAAATATCTTCTATTGACTAAATCTGTAATCCTGAAATCACTCCATGTTAACAAACACGCAACAAAAAAAAGGGCAGAAAAGTGGAGATGCAAAGGAGTCTGAGAAAAATCACCTTAGATGCAATATTTTCTTTTAAAAAGAGGAGATCTGTACTCTAGGCTAAAAACACAGGACAAAGACTCCATGTGATTGAGGTCTATGAAATTAATTCTAAAGTCTATTCTCCTCTAGTTTCTCCTGATTTGAAACAAGACTATACCAAATTAAACCCACATGTATTAGTTTCAAAACAAATGGAGGAAACTTACTTGTTATGCAATATATACTGTGAAACTACTTGCTGCACAATGCTAGTGATGATGAAAGATGTCACACATTAAAAAATAAAGGCAAAAAAAACCCTTATGAAATTAATAGAAGAAATATCTTTTAAGGATTATTAAACACAAAACCCTTACCTCTTGTTCAGGATGTTCCTGATTTTTAAATTTATTGAATACTGTTGTCTGGGAAGTCCCATACTGTTCTTCTTCTCTATATTCCTCCTTTAGCACCTGTACTGATCACTATTAAAAAAAAAGATATTTTCTCTAAATAGTCTGATCTGTTTTCACTCTTACAAAACTTTCTTCTTTAATCACACTACTGGATCACGCTGCGAATTCTAGAGCTGTTCTGAAGAAAAAACATAAACTCCACTAGGATCTTGACCAATAATTCTTGCTCCTTAATGATATTAATTTCTTGGCTGCTTTCCAGCCAAAAGCTTGGTGTCTTCTGTAGAATTAAATCTGAGGTCAGATTTTGAAATAATTCTCATTTAGATGAACACAGATGAACTAATTGCAGTAGTTGGACATAGGTGAATACTATCTGTGCTTAAATGTCAGCAAAAAACATATTCAATCTCTTAAGAAACAAACATTGCGCCTCTTAAATTAGCAAACAACCTGGCTACTTTTTTTTATTATTATGATATGTTATATTCACTAGTTTAGATTACTCACTTCGTGTTATTTGCTCCAGTAAATACTTTTTTGAAAACACGTATGATTCAATATCCAAGCCATCAGCCTCAATCATTCAAAAAAGGCTTTAATAAAATCCAGTGTATTTCCATGGAAATATCATAGCTTTGCTGAAAAACATTTGGGTTTCTTAATTTGCAGATATAATTTCACTCTGCCCTTTATGATTTGCCTATCATCTATTTTGCCTTCTTTATTATTTATTCATTATGGAATCTGTGCAAGTATCATACAAAAAAGAGAACCTGATCTAGGTATTGAAATATCAGCAAGACAAAATTGTGTAGTTCTAGTTTTGTACTGCAAATCCTTACTTATTTAGTCTATCAGAAATACTTCAAATGCTTGACACACATCCATCTGGAATGAAAAACCTGACAGCTGCCAGAAAACGTAGATTCTTGCAGCCAGCTTTACATACTGTAGTTCATTTGACCACAGGGATAAAACACAAATATTTGCTGTCTGCCATTGTGTCTGTGACATTGAAATCCATAATTACAAGTCACATTTCAGTCACAACCAAATTGTCTTGAATGTTACTGTGTAAAACCATCACTTAATAAATTAAATAGAACCTTGAAAGCCTTTGATGGAAAGATAGGGGGTTATAATGATATATTGGGCTTGTATAAGGTCATCTCTGCCCCATGGGAGACTTCTAAGTCTGAGACGAGTAGTCTCTCCTCTGATCAGAGGAGATTCCTTTTTACCACAGAACATTTATTCAGTTGTATGTGGAAGATTAATTTACTCTCAAATCTGCTTGTCTAAATACAGATCTTGGAGAGAGACTGAGCACCAACAGAAGACTAAATGATGCATGAATATTTTGGTGAACTCCACTCATCTATGTACAAAAGTACAACTGTTTCAGCACAGCAGCAGTTGCAACTAGACAGAGAAAGAAGAATTTTTTTTCCTATCTCTTTACCTATGGAGTTGGCAGCAGAGCTCACTGTTATGTTTTCATGACGAAACCACAGATGCAATGTGTACAAGGCATCTTCATGTGGCAGGTGGACTTATCTATGAGGCCAATAAATAAACAACAGATTCTTTTCAGTGTATTACTCTGAAAAAAAAAAAGAAAGAAAAAAAAAATTTGAGGCCCTTTCTCTTGGGGGATATTTATGATAAAGATGAAAAATGAGATGGTTATGGCAGGACCTTAATGTAGCACTGATACAGCAGCATCTCTGAGCAGTTTTGTGGCAAGATGAGATGATGATTCTTGTCTGTGATGCTGAACCAGAGACAGGTCTATCACTGGCATGTCATGTTGTAAAACTCAAATCCCCAGGATGTAAGCATTCATTCTACCAAGATAAAAATTTCATTCTATGGTAAAGTTAAGTCCTTTGGGAACATATGCAGTTCATGAATATTTCATGTATGTAGGAAGACTTTTCATATCTGGCACAGTGGGCTGGCAAAGTAGCCAAGAAAGTTAGATTCACTCAGATCAGAAATCGCCCTATTTGTTAAATATTTCAAATAAATTTTTCAATAGTACTCAAATAGATGAAGACTACATAAGTTCTGCTCCTTATGGACCCAGGAAACTTTACAAGAAATTTTAAATGGTAGTAGAAGTGAAATTTTAAATAATTTTAATAAGAGCATGAATAAGAATAAAAATAAAAAGTGCAAGAACAAACACAAGAATAAGAATGAATAAGAAAAATAAACTAACTCAAAACAAGAACTACTGTTAGAGTTGGTCTCAGTATTTGTATAAAATCTTGGGGTTCTGTTGCTGGAAAATCAGTCAAATGGACTTTGCATCAAAGGAAATTTGGGTAGCAGATACAGCTGGTATCTGTGTTGCAGATCCAATAGCAGTCATGTCTGGATTCAGCATATTAAAAGACACCTCAGAGCTTTTTGGTCTTCAGGGCTAGAACATGTCAGGACTTTGTTGCAAAAACAGAAAAGCATAACTTTAACGGAGATATTGTGCTTCCTTCTGCAAGAATCTGGCAGTTATAAATGCCCTGGGGAATCCAATTGCTGGGAAATCCTAGCATTAAAGCTTCTGCTTTAACAGAATAAGTCTAAAAGCCCAGAGAACCTCGATAACGACTTCCTGGACCTACAGACCCCACATCACACACCTGGTCCATGAAATTAATATTCTTGTCAGTCTTCTCCAACTAATAGTAGAGATAAAGCTATATAATTCTTTATCCTGGATCAGTTATGACTATTGAGATTTTTACACGTGTGGGTCTATAATAACTAAAACTAAATTTTAAAGGGTCTATATCTAAATGCTGAATTTTGTGCAGCTCTAAATATGGTCTAACTGAGCAGCATCTGTTCTTCTATATCTCAAAGCTCAAATCACACAAATGCTAAGTTTGGACAAAACAAATATTTCCAAGGAAAAGCTCTGCTGTGTACTGTGAAATATCTTCATATTAGAATCTTATAGAAACATGTTGAAGAAAATCTTAATGAAGGGTATTTCTGTCAATATATGATATTAACATTTCAGATATTCATAAAATATATAACACAACATATATTCATAAAACAAAACAAAATAGTTGATTAAAACATCTGTCAATCATCAAAAAAATTTTTGGATTATAAATCAGAACCTAATTCAGAAAAAGACTACCTAAAATGAATTCACAAAAAGGTCCTCTGATGCAAAACAGAATAAATTTCTCTAAATCTTTAAAAGTTTTAGAAAATTAGAGTTATCACCTTCCATTTATCCCTAAGCCAACTATCATAAGGACGAGCAGAAACAGCCAAATCCTTCTTTCTTTTTCTTTTTCCTTTTTTTCTTGCTAGCAACATCATAAAAGCATTCTTTATTAATTAATAAAATAATTATAATAACTTACAGAGATGCCCACAAATCTTAATATAAACATCAACACATAAAAATGATTTATAAAGCCATATTCTATGTGTCTATATATACACATGTCATATATAGCCGCAGTAATTAAAAGAGTTAATGTGAGGCCTTTTATTACACTGGTAACAACCCTACATCAGGTAAGATATGTCAGTAGAAGGAGGCTGAAGATTTGCTTTTATGCCTTACAAGAACATCGTTTCTGGATATAGACCTGATCCACTGAAAGGTGGCATTATTATTTCAGTCCAAATGTCTGACCACAAAACCATGCTTATTCTTGCTGCTGTAATAATGCAGAAATAGCTTAGAAGATGGTGCCAGATTCAAGGCCAGAAACCTTTCCTTTACAGAAAGCTGGCCAACAGAAAATGACATATTATAGCTTATCATAGGAATGATAATCTCTTGTAAATGTGACAAGAATGAAACTCTCATCATACTGGAAGTTGTCACTTTGATTTGCAGAGATTCAGAGAATTTTTTACATCAGTTTAGCATTGCACGTTCTTTCCATTTTCAGCTATCGCCATGCATTTTATATTCTGATGCCCTTCATTCTCTGTTTACACAATCGTTAACCTACCAAGCAAAATAACATCTGTAAAGCCATGAGACTCGTGTCTCCTACATAGCACCTTGCAGATCAAGCTGAAAGAATAGCACTGTCTTATAGGATGGAAAGGGTTGCGTTACAGAAGACAGAGGTCTTCAGCAAGCCCATACAAACTGCAAATACAGAGACAAACAATAGCTCCCACACTGAGAAACCAAAAATATTTAGGTCAACTCTAAACGTGAAAAAAAACAAATGTATTTGGGTCACTCTTACCCCAACATGAATAATGGAGCTGAGCCTATCCTAATTAAAAACAAACTAACAGGTCAGCAGTAACTATGTGTGGTCATTGCCATTCCTCATTGTTTCCAAGACAACAAAAGAAGCCTATGAAACTATGAAACAAAGGAAGGTTATGAAACTATGTCAATTAAGAAATATCTTATTCCATGCTTGGAGTGAGGTACAACACTATAGCTAAGGGAGAGGCAGAACTACCCTTGCCTTGCCCTGAGGATCTCTCAGGAGTGGCACAACCTGCCAGAGGCATCATCCCCTGGGACCCAGAGGCACTGCTCTTTCACTCTACCCTTCAGCACTTTCCCTTTCCACAGCACTAATCAATCCAATTTTAATCAACTGTTGCAGGAAAATGGCTTTTTGGTTCTAAAGGCTGCCACTGGCTGATATCTTTTAAGTTGTCTTCTGCTCTTCCACAAGACTTGAAGAGACAGAAGCTGACAGGATGGCCTCTAACAGACCAAAGAGAGTGTTTGCATTAGCAACACAATAGTCGTCTTCTCATTGCAAAAACATGCATTTTTTAATACGGTCTTTTTTACTGCAGTTCTGAGGTGAAAGCTATTAGAATCAAATAGGAAAGCAATTTCATTTTCCTCCAAAGTCCATAATGTAAACAAACCAAATGTTCCCCGTGGAGATCTGCAAGCTAATTGTCGTTAAGTTGGAGGTGTTGGTATGACCATTGGAGGTTAAAAAATTCTCTATTCTTTTTATTGCCATTTGTCGCACACGATCAGGAAATGCAAAACAAACAAACAAAACACAGTATTTGTTCACCTCAATATTATTAGATTGGGGCTTATATTGCAACTGAATCTGTTTCATGCAATTATAAAACTTACTTGAAAGTTAGCTTTGCTTCAGTCGAACAAATACATTGTGAGTGGAATTTTTGTTTCAAACTGTTTTATTTCTTTCAAAAATACATGAACAACTTATTCTGTTGAAAAGAGATGTCACAAAATTTCCTGTGATTAGATTGTGAGATGTCATTTGTTTTAGCTATAATTCATGCCCATTTCAAACAAATTTAATGCTCCTTTTGTTGAGCTGTTAACCATTTACCTTAAATATTACCATTAAACAGAAGGCAGGTAAAATAACCATTTAAATAAATTGGTGAATATCTGTGACGTTTTCCTATGACTCTTTGTTAGACAGAGTGTTCCTTGTTTGAGTATTGGTAGTATATGAAATTCTCTGAAAAAAAATGACTTTTATTGTCCTGAGCTCCATTTTAACTAGATGTTGAAATGAATGTGCAGTTAAAAACAAAAATGAAAATGTAAATGAAACTGACAAACAGTGTATAAAGAGCAAGACCTTGTCCTATGAAAGAGTAATTATATTTCCATAATCTGCTTCAACTATTTGCCAGTTGCTCTATTAACTGGATTTTAATTGTAATTTCTGGATTTCCGAAATCATGCATCTTGATTATGTTATTGCCTCTCATAATCCTAGAAACAGTTGCTGTTGACAACCTAGGCTTGCCAAAGTTTGACTTGTCTCATTTCCAAGGGTTTAAGGATAATTTTATGAGCAATATTTCTGTTCCAATATCAAACCATACACATTTGACATTTCATTTGCTTCTCCCACCCCATCCCTGAGATGAAATATAATTTTGCCTTCCTTTGAAGGATGAACAGGGAATTCTATACCAGTTGGGCAATTCAGGAAGAGAACTCGAGAGAGGAATATTTGATTATTTTGAATAGAATTACATATTTTATTGCAATATAAAACTACTGTATCTTGTTAAGCTTGTCTTCATATCCATTCCAGTGGAGAAATTCACAAAGTAATTTTCTGCTCTAAACTAAAGAAGGTCAAATAATTTATCACAATATAGTCTCCTGTTTAAGTTGTTTTTTAATGAAAAATAGTGGATTTTTGACCAAATTATTTTTTCATCTGATGTTACATTTGAAAAAAATGGAATTTCTGATTTGGAAAATAATAATAAAAAAGTTCCATATTCTCAACATTTTTTCTATAAAAAATTATTTTCCAGATCTTTAGCACTGCTACTTTGCCACTGTAAATAAACAATCAGGTATAGAATTAGGTTTAAACTGACAGGTCATTAAGTAGTTACATCTACCTTTTAGATCTGACCAGCTGATGGTTGTTCAAACATCTTGCATCATATACACAGGACTATATGATTCACAGCAACCTACCCACAAACATCAAATATATTTTTTTTTAGGGGGGGGGCAGGATTAAAGACTTGTCTAAATATTGTCTCTTTTCCTCCCAGATTCAAAGATTTTTCCAAAATTTATCTTGCTGAGTATGAAATAAGCCAGCCTGTTGCAGTTTATCTAAGCTATTTATTAATAATTTTGCACTAAATATATAAGCACTGACATTTTCTTTCTAAATTTATTAGGTCTCATAACAGGAAGTAAAATTTTAGAAGTTACATTTATTTGGTATTTAGAACCGCTACTTCCAGAAAACTTTTTATTTTTTTAAAGAAAAAAAATAAGATTTGTGTTCAGCAGTTTTTTTACAACATTCCTACTTCAGACCATTATTTTGAAATGAAGAATTCCTTTTATGTACAAAAGAATGTTAATTGCATGCCACACCAAAAATATGTAGTGCACACACACACACACATAGAAAAGCATATATTTGGAGACCTAACCTGAAACCTCAGAAGCCCCAAAACTCACGAGTTAGTAAGTTGGAGCTGAAATTAAAATAAAGGAAAACAAACAAATAAACAATGATCTCCTTACAAAACTTTAACATGAATTATGATCTCTGAAGAGCTGACAACTCCCAAATTCTGCAAACTAAGAATCTCTGCTGGATTACATTGTCATTGAAGTCACAGGGAAGGTCGATTATAGCTTCAGCAAGCTTTGCAGAAAGGAAGGGCACCATAATAGGTAATATGATCAGAAGTATGAATTAGAAGATGGACAGAGGCTGTTCAAAATACTGCCAAACAGCTGATGTGAAAATTGATGCTTTTACCCTTGTTTTCCTAATGTACCTCCTGAAGTTCCTTAGCTTCAGAATGAGAACAGAGCATTATCTTTGCAGGGGCACTGTACCCCAAGAAATGAAGCACGTACATTTATAAATACACAGAAATGTCAGGGTATATTTACTTCATGCAGAAGTAAACTAATTCTTCTAATACATTTCATCCTGTTTAAGTTATTTCTGGTGTTTTTTTTGAGAAGTTTTATCACTTACATAAGTCTTGAAGTCAAACAAACACTTAAATAAAATCTGGAATATATTCTTTCTTTAGCATTTCTCAGTAATACAGCATTCTCAGGAACATGCTTGTTATATTTACTAAGTGTTATTCTTGAGCTATATGTAAAGATCTCTTGAGGGTCTTCATTCTATATCTTTTTTTGTGTGTGTAGTTTTAAAAAATGGAGTATTTAGTACAATAGTTACTAAAATATCTCAAATTATTGCCTTAAAATGAAATTTTTAAAAACCCTCAGACTTTGTATCCATTTCTAATCTTTTTTTTTAAATATTATTTTTTAGAATATTTGCTTGTAAAGATGTATAGGGTGCAGCAGATTTAAGCTGAAAAAGCACTGTCAAGTCTATTTTTTGTACTCTGGAATGTTATCTTGACACAATAGCATTATAACCTGTTCCCATTATTTAATACAGGATATTGTGGATCTAGCGACAGATAGTATAACACTGTTTTAATATTTATCCAGCTTTTCTATTACTAGTCAAACATTTCCAGAAGATATTTCTTCATTTTTCATTTCTCTTATCCTTTCTCCCTTTTCCCATTTCCAAGAAAATATGTTCTTCCTCAAAATAAATTTTTTCTCATAGCCTGAATGGCCACAAAGTTTTTTTTTTTGTTTGTTTTGTTATTGTTATTGTTATTGTTTTTGTTCTCAATTAGAATATGCAATTACTTTTCAAAAAAAGACACTGCAATTTTTTTTTTTCAAGCAAGGTATATATTTTTCTCTTCTAGGTTACAGAATGTCTGATGCACCCTGTGAGCTTCAGAAGGACTTATCTTTTGTGCCTGTTATCACTTTGGCAGCCTACCATTGATTATTCTGTGGCGGGAGTCACACTCCTCTGCAGTGCCCTGCTGCTGCCAGCATTTGAATTTTGTGAAGATCATATTTCTGTAAACTTGGTATCAGACCTGGCATAGGCTTTGGGGATAGGCTTGAACCCCAGCAGCACCTTCTTCACAAAGAGTCTCCTCTGAGGACTGACTCACTCCTTTCACAGGATCAGGGTGAGACTTGTTATTAGAACCAAAAAAAAAAAAAACCCTCAAAATGGGGTGGAAGGGTAAACTGTGTGTGAACAGGATCAGCATCTGAGAGACCTAAGAAAGAGGTGAAAACTACTCTATTAATAAATTTCATGACACATGACAAGAACATCAGACATTTTTGAAAGCAAAGTAACTTTAATTATAGCTTTCCTGCTATGATTATCAGGAAGGGAGGTGTAAATATCCAGGACTGATAGGCTGCCAAATCATAGCATACAATTAGACAGGATGCAAGTGTCAGGAGATATTTGGCCAGAGGTGAGAGCAGAAAGCAGCAGGGAAGCGTCCGCACTTCTAGCAAGCGTCACACTGGGGAGCCAATCTGGTGAGAACCAGCCTTTCACCATGTCCCAAAAGCCTCTAAAGCCATTGGGGAAAACACCCATAGGAACGTGTTTTGATGAACGCAAAATCTTTCACTTGAGTTACTTTTAGAATTATTTTCAGCAAAGAGATTTTCAAATTAAACCCTAACACTACATTTCTCAGTTAAAATGGCTTTAATATGACAAACATTCATTAAATCTTAAAGGCTCTTTGAAGGAATAAAACTTCTGAGGGCTTGGCCAAGAAGTGTGGGTCAGCCTTGAATGAATGAGAAGACACGTTCAAGCCCCGCTGCAGGCTGAACTGGAAACAAAATCCTTGTTTAGAATCATAAACAGTTCTAGTAATTTTGACTTCTGGAAGAGCACGTCCTTCTCTCAGCTACTCTAACATGAAAGCACACAATTCCTGCTTTGGGAATTCCTGCTTTCCAGTTGAGGTTTACCAATGGCAGAAAATAAAGAAAAAGAGAGCTATGCATTGTCTGTCTGACTGCACAGACTGCAGAGAGTCCAGATGAACAGATCTGCCTGCGACACTGGGAAATAGATCTTAAGAGCAGGGACAGAAAGAAAAAAAATTACTTCTTAGAAATGTAATCAGAAAAATAAACAGATAATATGCAAACATCTACTAGTGAATATTCTGAGAAATTATTTTAGCTTTTTTAATAAAAATAAAAAGTTTCTGTCTACTAAAACCATTGTTCAACAAGAAAATACTTGATTTCCAATTTTCAAAGTCCCATCCCCATGTACCAGAGTCCCATCTCTGTGAATGTTTGTGTGTGGTGAGGATGGGCGATGTTTCCAAAACAAAGAAAAATTACTGAAAAAGTTTGTTTACTATTTTTCCTGATGATAAAAATGGAAGCCTAAAACAATCTCTAACAAAATAAAAATTGTCTATGAAAAAAAAACTGATGAGCTTGACTCAACTTAGAGACCTCACACATTGCAGGGCACTAGAGCAAAATAACAGAATTAAAACTGACTGAAGCAAATAAATAAAAAATAAAAACTTTTAAAACTGAACTCTGATCAAGATAGCAATTTTAAAACATACTCAGAAATCTAAATTCAAAATAAAACTTTATTCATCAAGGATAAAGATAAGCCTAGAAGGGGTGAGTGTCAGAAACTCGAGGCTTCCAAGAATAAGATCTTTATTTCTATTTTCTGTTGGATTGTCATGCAGGGAGGCTAACAGCCCCAAATCCATCTGTATGATGGTAGCCACCACGCTGATAGCTGGGAAGGCACCAGAGGCGGTTCCCCAGGCCGTATCTCAAGCCACTTGCACTTTTCGCTACCTGAACCTAATTAAAGTGTCATGATCCCAACACTTTTCACGGAAGAATGTTTGTCCAGGTCATCCTGCAAGGTAATCTTCTCTCAATAGCACCTTCCTTTCCCCTTCTTGTGGCACAGCCAGGACAGCGGAAATGGCAAAAGTCATCCTTGCCTTGAGCACACAAATCATGTGTGGTGACCAACGGCAGTGCAGGGCTGTTTTGTGACTTGCAAGTGCTTGAATCATTTAGATAAGGGTTAATTTGCAAATTCTGCATGCTTGACAATTCTGCCTTTGACGGAGGAGAAAACACTTCCTACAGCTGCTGATGTTTCATAACCTCCTACCGAAGAGGTGTTGTCATCAAACCGCTGCACCTTTCCATGGCAATGTGGGTTCCTCCTCATCAGTGTAATTCAGGGTAAGAGTCTGCAAAGATCGGTCTTAAGATGAAGCTCTTTGAGCCAGAGCAATAGCTCTTCCCCAGGATTTGGGCCAGGCCTATTACTCCTGGCAGAAAGGAAGGCCACACACTTGTGCGTGGATAAGTGACAAGCACTAAGGTGCACTAACACGTGCAGACATGTCTTTGGCACCAAGGCCCAGGTCAACAGATACGTATGAGAACTTAACTGGAAGCAGTCTCTGTTTCCTCTGAAGCTCTAACACCTTTCACAGAAATTTTTTGGTCTTGCCCCAAGAGGTCCCATCTCCAGACAGGAAAGGAAAAGAAAGTCTAATGGCAAATTTGGAACCTGAATGTTCAATGCACATGGCCTTGCATGTTCTCGAAATGCTCTTATTTCAAAGGTCTCTTTTTTCTTTTTTCTGAAGAAAGATAGTGATGAATCTGAATGAGGCCAAGAGGTAAAGAAAGAAGACCCCGAAAGGAAGACAAACACATACAAATGCAGCAGCTCACAAATCCATTAGTTTATTGGTGGTACCACTAGATGGTATCCATTCTCCAGCTTTCACATTTTTTTCCTATTGTTTTGTTAACACATACTGGCACAAAAGCACTCATATTTATCGTAAATATGCTTAATGTATTACATTGAGGGTAATATAAGTATATATGTAAATGCATACTTTTTTTTCCCTTGTGTTAGGCCTTTTATTCATGACACACAATACAGAAAGAAGCAACTCACTTTATCCATAGTGTCTGTCCCAACTACTTAGTACAGAACGTCCTATGAGGGAACAGGAATTCTGTTTTAACAGCCACCTCTGCTAGCACCATGTTTTGGCCTCTGAGCACTTTTACAAGAGCCTGGTAAACATGCAAGCTGAGGATGACACATGCCTGTACTGTGTAAAGCAAGAGGTGTGTGAACAGACTAGCCCTCGACCAGCAGCAGGGAGTCTAAAAACGTCTTCTAAGCCTAATATTCACTGATTAAATGCAAAGTAAGCAGCCACAAATAAAGTCTTTACTTTCTTAGTAGAGATGTCAGCTAAGAGAGTGATTGAGGAGTTATTATTCAGCTGTTTTAGATTACAATGAGCAGCTTTCACTTCCTGGCTACTCTATTAACAGGTGGATTTTGATTATTTTTTCACACTTTACAGGGAGATCCCATTTGGAACTAGCTCTAAATTTCACTAGGCTTTCAGCTTCTTTGACTTTAATGATTTTACTTGGAAAGTAGCTTTTTAAAGTCCTTCACCTTAAAAACAGCATAAGGAAAGGCTCTGTCATTCTAAGTTATTACAATATTCTGTTTTGATACCTGGTGTATTTTTTTTCAGAGCTTTAGCACTTACCACAAAGTGATAGAGTGCACACTTTCTGAAAAAATGTTGACCTGAAGTTATCTAGACACTTCGTCATCTTGTAGCTATATTTTTAATACTTCTTTTCTCATATATCTAGATACTTTCCCTTGCTAATGGAAGCCTGGAGTCAGACAGTAATTTGCTTTACAAATGTGTGTTTTTCATAATAATAAAATGATGACAAGAGTTAATCTGTCTGTTATTCTGGCAGTATAGTAAGAGACTCTTTAATCTTCATTGTTTTTCTGAGTTCTGTGATTCTTTTTCTAGGTTCAGCAGAAAAGAAGGAAAAAATAGCTCCAAAAAAAAAAAAAAAGAGTGGATGCAACCACTACTTCACCACTTTGCTGAAATCACAGGAAAACACTTAGCCTTCATTTCTGGAAACATAGTGCTTTCTTACTGTGGACTGGGTAGAAAGAGACTAAACCCTCCCACTAACAGCATCATTCCTATGCACTTCTCCCATCACCTAGAACAGCAAGAAATTGCAGTTGATTATGGAAGCACATGGTGGTATCTGATTCTGGCAAGTTAGGCAAAAGGAAGGTTTCACAGAGAAACACCTGTCAGAGCATAATTAGAGGGAAAATGTTAAGTTTAAGTAAGAGATCCCACAAAATGCTCCAGACTCTTTTGTGCTTAAAATTTATCTTATTTTAGAGTACCACTTTATGTTTACAACTTCTTGTGTGTGTTTACATCTATTACGTTACGTATTGAGCACACACGATATAGAGGTGCCTAGACAGAAAACTGCTGTTCTAAGCAGGTGTTCCAAACTTGAAGAGTTTACAAGCAGCCAGGTTCAATTTTATGGAGCACATGGAGGGTTTCAGAGTTCAGAAAGGGTTTCAAGCTGTTCGGTTCTTTTTTATCTCCAATAGAGTTTTCCATGGAATCACTTGTGACCTGGGAGATGGTGTAACAGCCTACTTAGTATTTCAATTGATGCTTCTGGTTATGCTGCTCTCCAGAATAATCAAATTTTCCTCAATAGATCAACAATATATAAATGTTTTAAAGTATAGTTTAGTTTCTTGTCTTCGGTGTACTAGCATAACCAGACATATGGTGACCCTGAAAGATCATGAATCATGGAGAATCAAGTTTTTCTGTGGGATGCATAGAGCACATGAATTTGTTCTGAAAATAGCCCATATCTTAGTGTCTGGGGAAAAAAAAAAGAAAAAAAAAGTTAACTTGTGTGATGACTCACAGAACAACATTAACTATTTATTCTTAATTACATATTTGGTGTCCTGACAACATATAAAACAGGAAGGAAAGCAGAACATCATACAGAAAAGCAGGCGGATGTGACATTTAGAATTCACATTTTTCTGAGGACTTGTTTGACCTGTAATCATCTGTCTCAGACCTTTGCTATTAATTTTGCAGACAGAAAATCATATACTTGCTTATCTGCAAGCTTATATCCTTGCACCACAAAGTAAGAGTGAGAAGAGACCAAAGAAGCAAATGGTTTCTTTCAAGTGTCTCCATCAAGTCCTACAAGGACCCTAGTAGGTCTGTGATGATCTATACCAGCTCTGAAAAATGTTATGAGACTATGTGATAGTGATAAGCAGTGACATATGTTAACTAGCAAACAATTCCTCTAACTAGCCTAAATCAAATTTGTTTAAAGACTACTCGTTCATCAAAGAAGCTGAAATCCTTTCACAAGCTTAGATGAGTAAAAGGCATGCTCTAAATCTTTTTCCAAAATTATGGACTCCTTTGCAGCCAAGACATTTGTTTCCTCTCAATCTGGCTCCTATGAGAAAATAAGCAAATGAAACAGAAACAAACGAAAAACATCATAATTTTCTACATGAGCCTGATGAAACCTCGGTTCTTCTTAATTTGCAATTCTGTATTGCATTCTTTGATGTCTAATAATATGCAGTCTCCAGTTAAAAGCTTTCCTACAGATGGATTATGTGTGGAAAGTCTTCTGTGATTTTCTTCTGACACCTAAGTTGCAACTTCCCATTGAAGCTCTGAAGGTAGCATTTGTCATACTCAAATTTGTCTTTCAGCTTCACAAGGCAACTTCACTATTTCTGAGCATATTACATCCGCAAGACTTCCAACTCTCATTGTCAAATTTGCTTAAAATTGGCTAGTGCGCTTTGAAATTCGGTTGATAAATATGCAGACTGATGTACAAAGAGACAGCTAGGCACACACATAACAGGCTTATAGATTGGTTATAGACAAGACTAGACATAAAAGTCATTTTGGTTACTCAGAGCATAATTAGACTACAGAACACAGAACAGAGAACTGCCCTACTCCAGTGACATGGACTTGGAGTTTATTGTATACTGGGCATCTGTACAAATTTACTTAGCAGAGTGCAAGGCATTATGAAAATGCGGTCCAGACTCTGAAGAGCAAAACACTTATAGTTAGTACAAGACAGTGAATAAGTTTTTATACAGGAAAAGAGGAAATAAGGAGGATACAACATCTCAAACAATTTATTTCTTTGTTTTCCTGAAGAAGGCCTACATCTTTGTGTTAAGCCACAACTACACCCCACCTTTCTATTCGTTTTTCTTTCTTTAAGCTGTTTATTAACATATATTTACAAAAATCTTCCTCAGATGAACACATAAGGCTTCTATGAATCAATGTAAATCACTCTAGATTCTCTCCAGATAACCTCACCCATTGAAATTGAAATTCTAGGATTTAATATGGGCAGGTATAAAGGATAGTTCACTCTTAGCTCTTTCTAGCATTAAGTGATGGCAAAAGAAAATGGACTGAAATACAAGGAAAAGTTATTCATTATATGTTAGTTCATATTTGCTTCGTGTGCAGCTTACTCTGACTTACCCCAGAGTCCTAAGCTCCTGCATCTTAAATAGATTTTGAAAACTCTACATTTTCAGCTAAAAGATTAAAATGCCTTGAGGAATTACTTGGCCACTTACCAATTGCATTTTTTTTTAAAGATAAATAATACTGCCAGGTGATCCAGGGCTTCCAACAAGGAAACAATTTGTATGCTGGATTTTAAAAGGGAGCTGACTGCACGCCAGAAACAAATAGTCTGTACTTATCTGATATATTACTCCTGAAATGGATAACTTGACACAACTTAAAGAGAAGATGAATATGATGGACCACACAGACTTAAAAAAGTCAAGCTGTACTCTCCCTGTCTCTAAACAAAGGTGGGATATTTCACCCTGATATATTTCAGCCCTGTGCCAATGTTTCACTCAACCACATCTACCAAATGCAGCCTGAGGGTGTCAACAGTGAATATTAACAACAATACTGTTGTTTTGGCATTCATTTTAAGTTGTTAAGTATTTTTAGGATGGGATGTCTAAAGATCCCTGTAAAGATTAGAGGATAAACAGCATAAACAGTGTACAGCTTGAAAAGGTCTAACTATCCATATCATAAATATATAACTCCAAATTTCAGGTGTGGTGCCTGCATTGGTCTACAAAAAAGCTCTGATACACACAGAATATTAAAAAGAAGATTGAGACGATGTGAACAGCAGTTATGTGAAAGATGAGATGGTTTCCGATACAAGATCATTCTTTAATCAAACCGATAAAGACCTAACAAGATATAACAGGTGAAGCTAGACAGATTCAGACAAGAAATATTAATTACATTATTAAGGAAGGATGATTAAACACTGGAACAACATAAGTGTTTATGGTAGAGGTGTCCTTAATTGAAGCTACAGAGTAAAAATCTCTCTCCAGTTGCAGCCATCAAGAAATAAGAGTGTTTACTACAGAGAGGCATTCCAACTTCGAAAGAAGATACAGAGAAGCTAGGGGGATCTATGAAGCATAGTTTTCAGGAGATAAGACCTTCTCACTGTGGGGAGACAGAGGAGCAAGAACCACCCAGCAGCCCCCTTCTCGGTCCAGGGTATTTCAACAAATTTCCCATCAAATCCCACCCACAACCCAGTGAGCAATCCTGGGAAAGGGCACTCTGCAATCTTCTACAGGTGCCCTCTATATCGTCACATCTCTTTACTTTCACCAGATGGTCCTTATTAACCTTATTAACCTATTGGATTGTTGTTTTCATCCTTGGCTATATCAACCTTTCTTCCTATATGTTTTCCCATAGGTCATCACAGTGGTTTTGTGTTTTCTAAAACTCCTGGAATAACAGATAGCCTTTGCCCTATTTGCAAGCTATTTCTACAAAGAGGGGATATGAGAGCAAAACACTCAGAGGACTCAGAAAGATGAAATAGCTTCTCCATGATCAAAAATAGAGATCATCATCTGAACTTTATCCAGACCTCATCTCTGTTTGCTCTTAAAAGCGGTGCTGCATATGTCTACCTGCTTTGTATTAAAGCTTCTTGCCACTTCAGTAATTAGCCTCCCATACAATTTTGTTTAAAAGCTGAGCAAGATCTGTTGTTAACTGATTTCTAATCCATTGGTAACTATATCCAACTCAGGCTCAGTATTTTGTTCCTGGGCAAATTACATTCAAACACATTTTTATCCCTATTTCTTTGAAGTGCCATTCAGACACTTTTAGGAACAGTGTCATGAGATTTTAATTTGCTTCACATGCAATATTTAAACACACTGGGGTTCTTCATGAAACTTGATAATCTAAATATTAAGATAGCATATTGGTTCTTAAGAGAACTAGATCCCATCTTTGCTATGCCCCCAGACTGTGCTGGCTCGCCTCGGGCTCATCATGTGAGCTCCCTTTCTCCTCAAACCCCTGAATTATCCTGTAGACTAAGATATATTTATGGGCTTTGCAGTTGTGCTACTCTTTGCAGCCATGGTAGTTTAAGGTGAATAAATACTGAAGTCTATAGGGAAATGGTAACTTTGATCAGCCAAGCTTGCATCACTGGGAGAAAATGAATGAATTTTCAGGAAAGTTTTTACCTCCCTTCTACAAGTCAGATTCCAAGATGATATTTATCTGCATTGTTATGGGCCTAGTCCTAATGCCTCACAAAAAAATCCCTTCCTAAATGCTGTTTATGAACACCATAAAATGCCAGGAAAATTATTTTTGTGCAAGTAGTCGATTTGACAAAAAGGGTAAGACCCTGATGGCGAACCTTAGCTTCTACTGTAACACCAATAACGGGCTCCAGTGTATTTATTCAGGGCTATTGCTGCAGTCTTGTCAACACTATTGGATCTGCATGTGGATGTGTTTACATAGTACCACACTACTCTCTCCAAGGGAATATTTTAAATGAATAAAGTAGACTTGTCTTAACAGAGCCCTTCTCTAAAGGTTCCAGGAAAAGTCTCCTATGGAGACACCACACAGCACGTTAGCCAGTAAGATCTTCCTGTTGTTAAAATATGTGGCGTTTTGCAACCAACTGACTGACTTTTGCTGCCATTAGAGCTAACTTCCAAAACAGAATTGAGCTCTGCTTTGGAAGAAATGATAGAACTTCCCTTGAGATGAAACTCTCCACTTAAAGGAGTTCCACGCTAGAGGACAAACCTAAAAGTTGAACTGACCCCTTTCCCCATTGTTGACCTTCAAACAAAAGAATGATAAAAATCTCAAAGAGCATATTTTTGTTCTTTGTGCTTAAACACTCAGGCAGGAGAGAGCAAAAGGAAATACAGGGTTACTTTCTCTTTCTTACGATCTTGCACATGAGACAATAGGCTCCAGTATATCCAATATGTGGATGTAACCTTGTCTCTACTGTGGCCCACAGAGAGCTCCCCATGAACTTTTCTTAATGGAATCTGCCCTGCAACGGCAAGGATGTCCTTGAGAGCGGCCAAACACAAACTTGAATGGATGTTTCACTCCTAGATTTCATGCAATTGCTTGCAGCATTTTACAAACTCAAAGGTTCTGTGTGGGTGGCATTCTGCACTTGCATCCTATTAAGATGAATCATCACAGCAGTGATAAATGAAGCTCTGTGGGAGAACTATAAGTTTCTACCCCATTTTCTGCAGCACAACGGCCTTTGCTAAAGAACTGTGTTGACTGTTGTGGGTAGTGTCAGCATAACCTAAGTAACAGAGGGGGAGTGCTGTACCTAGGTACATCTGTGGCCAGAAAAGGATGACTCGCAATTTACTCTCTTCTCTCACTTTTGACACAGCTATAGGTATTCAGTCCCATTGGGCACCATCCTGACTGTCATTTTGGCAGCTAAGCTAAGCAGTCTGTCATGAATTAGCCTTTCTTGTTGGTCAGTCCCAAATTCACTGGAATTTTCATGTCCTTAAAATTCCCAGTGAAACTTCCTAACATTACAGATCTTCTGGAGTTTCACTCCAGCTCTTCTCTTTCTCCCAACTAAATCAGCCCACAGCTTCTCTTTAAAATCTACAAGGAACAATCAAAGATCAAAGTTCAGTAAAATGAACTTAAATGTTTTCCATTCATACATGCTTCAATTCCTACTCCCTTCTGGAGTTCTTTAACTCATTTTCCTTCTTTCAGATGCCAGGCACTGAGTGCTACCCCTAAAAGCAGATGTCAAGGTTCCCAGTCTTATCTTTACACTGCATTTCTTCTATTCTTATTTATTGCTTCAAACAACTCGGATACTTCCAGACATCTGAGCACTGTGGCAAGAATTAGCAACTTCTGACTTCCATTAAGCTCCTTCTTTGTGAGGGTTACGTTTCTACTCTGCTTCCCAGCTCTATAAAGGCTTTTGATAGCATTATTACTGTAAGTATCTCAAAAGAAGGGGAGTGATTGAGGTTACAGTGCTCAGTTAGAATCAGACCTCTATTAAAAAGTTGAAAAATTGTGCTAGTAAGGTTTTACACATTTCTCCACTCTTCTTATCCTACCCTAACATATGCTTTCGGGGAAGCTAGACAGTCTTGGTGGCACCCAGGAGTACTGGGTTTTTTTTCATGCAAGTTTCTGTAACCAATTTAGTACCTAGTTCGAAACCCTCTGCATGGATGTGTGTTACAAAAATGAACCCTAAATCATTTCAGAACCTGCTAGGTACTTACCATTATTTCTGAAAATATAGATTTTTCATTTAAGGCACTGGAGAAAGAATACTTTCCATATGGCTTTGCCTTCCACAGCAGAGGGCCTTCTGTCATCTTCCAAATATGCACCCATCCCTTTGTGTCTATGCTGCAAAATGAAGCCAGAATATGTTAGCTGCTCAGCAATAAAAGAAAGTTTCATTATTTTTTTCTCCCCACAAACTGTTCTTATGATAAAATGTGTTCTTTATGGATCTAGCCAAGTTCCTTTTATATAATGACAAAAATTTCCAAGATGTTCTACTTTTTTTTTTCCTCAGCATAGACACAAGCCCATTCTCAAATCAGAGAGTTCCTACACCTTTCTGGCATATGCAGAATATGAGAACCATACCACCTCCAGAGCTTTGTGAGGAGAAACTAGGCTTCTAAATACCTCAGTGAAAATCTCAACATCAGATTTTTGCAAATGATTACAGTGCATAGAGCTTAGTGCACCCGTAAACAGCTTTTTAGCTTTTATGAAGCAGAAAAACAGAAATGTTGAATGAAACATAGGGATGAAAAGGTTTTCTGGGCACCTCAGTATGAACTTGCATTTCTGTGTAATTTGGATTCACAAAATTACTTCAAAAACTTTTTGAAGAAGGCTCAAGAAAAAATAAATAAATTGGCACATGGAGTGCTGAAAAGCAAGGACCGTTAAACCTTTTTTGCACCTATGGACAATCACTCTAGTAATAAAAGTTATTTCATTCACTAGATTCACAACATTCAGTGTCAAACACTGCCCATCTGAAAAACTATATTAATATCACAGGACTGTAATCTGTCACATGGAAATTGACAGTTCTGCTCAGAAGACACGATTCCATTAATGGCAGATAGCAATAAGAGGATTTTATAATAGTACATAGAAGTCAGAAGTGTGGGACAAATTGTGAGCTTGAACTATCCCTCAAAGCAGACCGTCAGGTCTCCATGTCAAACAAGGCCCTCCATGAAAAAGTCGTAGTGCTTTTCCATGACAGAAAAGAAGCAAGGGAAGAAGTGTGGTTTATTCTCATCCGGTATTCAAAGGAGTTTGCCTGTATCTCAGTTAATTATCAAGAGGCTAAAGCTAAAATCTTGCACAGAACATAAAACAGAGCTTCTAGTGTTATTTCATACAATGGTAAAATTCAACTCTTAGGACATTTTTTTTTGGTTTTGTTTATTTTTATAGCACTCCACTATTTCAGAAATACTTGTAAATTGTCATACCCCCAAACTATGCCAGAAATGAGTGCTTTTTTGCCTGTGGCTGATTCCAACCACAGAACATAAAAGCCCATATCTACAAATGCTGGTATAGCAATGCTCCAGATGGGACTTCTCAAGAATGTTACTGCTTTTAATGTGATCTTGTGCTGGTAAAAGAAGTCTTGGAAAAAAAAAATAAAAAAGGGCTTCCCTGCCCCACACCCTCACCCCCAAAACAGAAAAGTCATACCCATAAAGGACCCAATCTGGAAAAGCTAAAATCTCTGTGTCTTCAAAGCAGACCAATGCTTTCCTTGTATGTTGGCTTGTGATGATTGCAACTATCTTCCAAAATACTCCAAAATATATCTTTCCTATATCTTTTAGCAATTTATGGTTGGGAATGACAGAACAGATGTAAAAAACAAAACAAAACAAAACAAAATATATAGTGATCTAATAAACAGAAAGAAATTAAATTCTATCCTTTGTCCCCCTTGGGATATTCTGTTAATTATTCTTGGTTATGTGGATATCGAAAAAATATGTTTAATGTTAACAGAGCATTTTGGGTAAAGCACATTCTTATTGCAAAATGCAGATCTAGCAGGAGGGAAACCATTGTGGAATATACACAGTGGTGCAGGCCACATGAGTCCATTGGCTAGTACTAGAAGATCATCTATCACAGGAGTTACAGCTTATGAGTTTAGCCAAGATATTTATGTCAGCTTTTTGTGTTGATTTATAACTAAAAAAAATATGACTAAATTGAGGGCTTGGCTCAGCATTCTTATCTTATCTTTCACATATTAATAATTCCAAGGGACTATTTTTTTCTCTTTCCCATCTTTTGGGGGATGGAAAGGGAAGAGGTGCTGTAGCAGGAGGGTCAGTTTTATGGAGTGATTCAGCTCTCTGAATTTACCCCACCAATCAGAGGATAACATTTCAAGAAATATAATGTTGTTTGAATAAAACAGAAACACAGTTCAGTTAGTGGAGAGTATAATATGGACCAAGTTAAATCTTGGAGCATCTTGACTTTTATCTGTCTTGTCATGATCATGAACAGTTCACAAAAGAAACACATACTGACATACACACTCATAAATATGTGTATGTGTGTGTGCTTATATTCAGCAACATTTATTCCCTGAAACCAGTCATCTCTATGTCCAACAGTGAGGTTATTTTAAATAATTCTCCTTTAATTTCTATAACCTAGTCTTTTTGATACTGAAAGTAGAAAGTTTGCGTTTATCTTAATTTCCTGTTATGTCCTCAGACCGATTTTTTTCTTTGTAGTAGCATGAGTGAAATGAAAAAGACTCTTTTTTCTTCACATTTTATTCATCTAATTTTACTAAGTGTTTTTAGTTTTTTTAATAAACAGCAGTGTCTTAAAAACTGCAAATAAAATTATTTCTGTCAAATGAAATGCGTGCACTCATTTGCCTGCTTGCCTTGAAAGATGACTGCTTTCCTCTATTAAAGAATGAAAGGCTCTGTCCAGTCTTCACAATGCTGTCTCCCTACAAAGTGCTGAAAGTTTCATGTTTCAGAAAGCTGTCAGTTTGATGACTTTTAGCAGCCCTCAAGATATTTCAGAAGCCTTACTTATTTTTAAAACCCGTGGATATAAATTGCTGATCCACACTTCACATCATTACTTTTTTTGTTTCTTTCTTCTTGCCTAAAATAGACTGAATATACAGTAATATTTAGAGCAGCATAACGGGGGGCAGGAGTGCATTTTAAATCTTTCTTCAGTGAGAGCCATTTTCATTCAGAAATACAAGTGAGTTGGAAATTATCAATTAAATAGTCTCTTCAGGAGATCTAAATAATTAAAAATATATAAAGTACATGTATATATAAACTATATCTAAAGTATATATAAGAAATCTGATTTCAGTGAGCAGAGTATACAATTACATTGCTAGGAGACCAACAGGAGGGCAAAAAAGATAAAATTAAGAGATTAGGGGATATAATGTAGGTTGCAAGTATTGGGAAAATAGGTACTGGGCTGAAAGATATGTCCCAAACCAGAAATCTGACAGTATACCAAGGGAGTAAATAAGCAAGAAATGCAGTTTAAAATTAAGATACTGTTTCTGTATCTCATATAGCTGTGACATCACTCACTGGCAAATGCAAAAGAGGATTTTGTTGTAATCCACCCAACTCATGGTGTAATATTGCAGCAGCAATCTGGTTCAGATTTGCCTTTCAAACATACTACTAGGACTTAGCTTCTTTATCTTTTCAAATTTGAAAAATAATGAAAAAAACTCTGAAATAGGACTTCCTGAAATTAGGAAACATGTGCAAATAATGATGTTGCCTCAGCTTTTGTACCTACTTTTACACAACTAAAAACACTTGGAAAAAATATTTTGCATTACATGCTTTTTCATTTATGTCTCTGATCTTTTTTGTCCTTCTGTCACTGATAAAATGCATCAGCTACTAAACTGATATGAAGTATCTGCTGTTCTGATCATTTTGCTATGACTACACAAGCAGAAACAAATGTGCTATATATGTTTATCTTCTCTACTATTACTATGGTTATCACCTCAACACATCAGCTGCAATTCCTACAAAAACAACTAGAGGTTTTTCTTTTGCATTATTCTATTCTGAAGTAGCAAAATATATTTCACACATCTCCTGATGTACAACCTCAGAAAAAGAGCAACTTTTAGAAGCTGGAGTAACGCCAATCTGTCAGTGGTCCTCAGATCCTCTGAGGCAATCTTTGTGGGGTAGAATTTAAAAACAATAATCAGATATTTCAAGAATGTTATATTTTATAAGTAAAATATTGTCAATTATTTTCAAGTAGACAGCCATTTTTAGCCACTACTGAGTTCAATTCGCAGATCCCAAAGAAGCAAAAGGAAAAGCATTCCATATTAGATATCTTTTATTTTTCCTTATACAGTATTTCTTTGTATTTCTACTATTTAACATTTAGAAATTAGCCTAGATTGTCTTAGTATGCTTTCTCCATTGCCCATGCAAACACATCAAGGAATACCTCTAAATTTCAGGATTGGAATGAAAGTGAAAAACTGGAAAGCCACAATACTCTGCTTTGTAAGACACGCAGCTGCTCTTCAAGGGTTTTCTGTCGCCAAAACTTTCAATGTATGCATTTTCAGGATTAAAGAGTATGGCAAAATCATAACCACAGTTCTTACATGAACTATTCTGACCTTCCACAAAGACCTTTAATTTAATATTATATTTAAGGAAAATGCAGTTACCTGATACTGCTTCAACGCCGCAAACAAGTTAATTAAACTTTCCTCCTAGGGCACACTTACATGTTAAATAACATAGATAAAATGTTGCTAGCTTTCGTATTGATCAATTGAATTATATATGTGCATGCATTCATATACACACTGTTTTCTTTCATAGTTGCGCCCATCAAGAAATCGAAATAAAAGGGTCTTTTGCATAATATTCTGTGGTGCTTAAAACACAAGATTTGCAATATTTTTTGCACTGATTTATGTTTACATCTCTTCCCTCCATTAAAAAAAAAATCTTCAGATATTCATGAATTTTGAACACATGTAATTTTTTATTTCAAGTATTTTAGTTGCTTTCTCCTAATTGTTAACATCTATTAAGTAGAATCTAAAAATTAATTATACTAAATGTGATTATATACTAAATAGATAAACTAAATTATACTAATTATACTAATTGTGTAATTTATCTGGGGTTCTCCTGTCAAAGTCAAAGTTTACCAGAGAACACTGCTAAATAAATAGATACACTGTGAAGGATAAAATGTTCAGAAATAATAGTGAAGGTTATGTAAAGACTGATGTCACGTAAGACTTTAGAAAAGAAAAGTGAGCAACCTCTAGCACTATTTCTGGTATTTGATCGCCAACAGTTTTGATCAAAAAAAGTGTTTTTAGACTTATTTATTTATTCATTTATTTATTTATTGAAAACCTGGGAATATACCACAGAGGCCCATGAATATAAAAAAATCCTTCAAGTTAATGGAAAAATCCATTACCTTCCTTAACTATGGAGTTGAAAATGGAGGAGCAAGCATAGCGATGTGTCTAATAGAGGCCAGTGCCTTGGTAGTAGCCAAGGAGGTATTTGTAGAATAGACAGATGTGGGAAGTTCAGAATAGGGTCCTGCAAGATGTTTCCGCACAGCACTTCATCACCAGCTCCAAAATTGTGTCATTCACACATTTGATTCCCTGCTAGATAAAAAACTTGAGGGTGACAAGGCACTGTGGAGACTACCTTCAAAGGGAGGTACAATATCCCTGGGGGATGTGCCTAGAATAAAAAGAAGGGCAAATACCCATCAGAAGAACTAGAGTCTGAACCTCATGGGCCATAGAGGAGTTACTTTCCTTTTAATTACTTTCCTTTTTTTTAACATCATAGAAATAGAGACTGTTGCAAATCAAGGAAAGCCTTTGGAGAACATGATGGTAGTTTAAACTGGATCATACCTATGTACATAGTAGAGCTCGTACATGTGCTCTACTACAGTGGTTAGTGCTGCTGCTTCAGTAGTAGTCCCCCCGCCACCACAGTCAGGAACTCTACATATCCCTGGAATTAATTATGAGTGATGCGTATGTAAGTTGGAAACTTATTTCTGTGGCAGAACTGAAGCTGGGGTGTGAATTGGATTTGGAGCCAAGCTTACAGCAAGCTTGTTTGGTTTGCCTGTCCCTGCCAAACTGAAAAAAAAAAAAAAGGCTTTCCCAAGAAAATCTTTACCAGTTTTAATGACCCTTAAGTTCTACTGAAATTTGTCACAGTCCAAAAGTTGGAATTTGAAGTTATCAGTGATTTGTATTGAGTTACTTCCAGTAAGAGCCTGAAGTGCTGTGTGACATAACCGAGAAGATAACAGTGAAAATCCTGCTTTTAATCAAATCTGGCACATGAAACTAGTCATAGAGCTGCTTTTCCAGGTGCCAAAGGGAATGTGCCCTCTTCTTAATCAGTTCCACTTCTTCCGTAAGCAGTTATATTCCTCCAGAGTGATGTTATGCATTTCTGATGTTCTGATATTCTGTTTTTGAAAACTGTGTTCTGAAATTTGTATTTTTTTTTTTTAATGACAAAATGTTAAATGCAGATGTATTTGTTTGTGATCATTCTGGAATTTATACAAGGCCTCCCAGAATAAGATGGTGATATTAAGGAACATAAGAACAGAGTTCTATTTCTAGTGTCACTGAGTAAGGCTTTGGACATGACTTTCAGCCTCTCTGAACTCCTTCATTCAACTTGAAGTTATATGTGATGCCCTCCATAAGCCTACTTGACTTTTGGTGTCCTGCCATGTTTAGCTTGCAGCAGATCTCATGCAGGTTGAAGTCTCCCACAGGAACCAGTATTGGTGACCCAGAGATGACCTTGCCTTTTTTAGGGAAACTCCCCCAACGTGGGGTGGTTGGTAACACACTCCCTGGTGGTGTCAGCCATCCTCTACCGACCCAACCTAACAACCCTCACCCCACTGGACTCCTGCTCATCAGAGCTGCCACCCCACATAAAGGGCAACGTTGCCTCTTCCTCAGGCCCCATGGAGTTTCTGTCCATATCCTTATGGGTTTCTACACTTGAGGTGTAAAAAGGTATATGACCATACTGGAGGTGTCTCCTATTCCTCTTACTCTTCACCCTTTGTTTTTCAAAATAATCTATCATTCCTTCATTTAACTATGTTTTATCATCTCCTTCTCCTGCTGCCAGGAGACCACCTTCTGATCAGATTGGGCAGCATGCACAATGGAATGCCAGATATAAACCAATTCCAGAATATAAGAATTGTAGGGTCCCCTCCAGGCCTTTGCTTCTAAACATGGCAAAGAAATGCTCTCCTTGCTCCCTAAAGCTCTTCATAATTTCCCTTTCCAGCCTCATCACATGTTAATCCACCAGTGAGTGTGTTTTCCCCATTTACTCAGCTCTGATGAGGCTGCACCTGGAGTATTGTGTGCAGTTCTGGGTTCCCCAGGACAAGATGGATGTGGAACTTCTTGAGAGAGTCCAGCATAGGACAACAAAGATGATTATGGAACTCGAAAATCTATCTTATGGGGAAAGACTAAATAAGTGAGCTAGACCTGTTTAGTCTGAAGAAGAGAAGATTGAACAGGGATCCTATCAACAGCTACAAAGACCTGAGGGGAGAATGGGGCCAAATTCTTTTTGGTGGTGGCCAGTGATAGGACAAGTTTCATCTCTAAATGAGGGGATGCAAGAGTGACAGAGCAGTGGAATAGATTGCCCAGAATAGTTGTGGAGTCTCCTTCTCTGCCACCCTGTGCCACGTGCCACCCTGTGCCACGTGCTCTGGGTGTCCCTGCTGGAGCAGGGGGGTTGGACTAGATCATCTCTAGAGGTCCCTCCAACCTCAACCACTCTGTGATTCTGAGTGTCTTAGAGGCTCACTCTGGTCCAGGAGTCCAGAGAACATGAATTTGTCACAACCCTAATTAGGGAGCTTCTCTCTTAAAAGCCACTATATTTTAACTCTGAAGAGCCTCAATTCAATCCATGATGTAATCTGGGAAAGACAACTATTTCACATTTATATTATAGCTTATTTATCTGTGCACATTTTCTTTTTATTCCTGCCCTCTTCTCATGTATTTCTCACATTGAGAACTTACACAACACTCTTTTATCCAGCTTTTAAAATTTTAAGAAAATTGATTTTTTTCATCAACAAAGTTATGTTAGGCCACTATCTTGATTTTTTTTCATTATCTGGGCCATCCACAAGAGTTTGAAAGCTTTCTAGTAGGTGGAAAATGGGATACTTTATGTTGTTCTACTAATGGCAATGTTACATTTAAAAGACAACAACTTTTCTTTTTGCATTCACTCCATGCTTATATAAGATAATCCTTTTTAATAGCTCCAGTTTTTTTCTATTTTGTCCCAGGAGAAAGCTAGTGTTTGGCTCTGATTTACACTGAATAATGTAGTAACATCTTTTTGATGAGTGTGAACATGATGTACCTAGCAGAAGTTACCTTAAGATGTAATATATAGTGTATTACCTGGTAATTTTAAAAAGCCTAAAATTGCCTTGCTTCTGAGCTTGCTTTGAGATTGACTTGCTTTTGAGCCTTAAAATATTTAAAGTATATAACTTAAGCATTAGGAAAGAAAGGTATGAGGAAACCTTTTGATATATACACGTCAGTTTTCATATTTAACGACTTCCTCTCCCTTACTGCCCCCCCCCCCAGAACAGTAAACAGTATATA
>JAUBNY010000868.1:2793824-2824969 GCA_032275445.1 Crypturellus soui | reverse complement strand
CAGTATATACTGAATTATCTAATTCCTTTGAAGGTGAACATTGTGTCACAACGAACCAGACATCCCCCATGTCACACTGTGAGCTCAGGCCCTGTTGTGTGAAGCCAGTCCTCCAAGGATAACGCTGGACTTGTCATGGAGAGATGTTTTGGGTTAGACTGGGATTGATATGGGGTTCCAAGTGAATCTAGTGACAACTGCTTCCCGGGAGATTTTGTGTGTCTCTTCTCTAGCAACTTTTGACTGTCTTGGTCGTCCTGATGAATCAACCATATTCCTCTTTCTCACATTTCTCCCTCTCCTTGAAAATGCACATCACATCATTCATTTGGCTACTTTTTCCTCTAGATCATGACTTTTCTGAAGCTGATACTGGCACTCAGGTTCACAGATAAATAGAAAACAGCATGGTCATTTATTAAACTGACACATAATTTCTACCCTTATTGAATCCTTGATTGAAGTCCCCTTTATTGAAGAAGACTGAAGCCAGAAGACCTGAAGTTCTCTCTCCCAAATCCTCCATCTCACTTTTTGCCACTACGTTTTTTCAGAGTTTAGCAGAATTTCTCAGGAATACAGCATTTGAAACACTGATCATACAAACTTTGTGATAAAGGACCTTAGAGTTATGTTCCTTTTCCACTCTCAAATAAAAAAGAAAAAAAATGAAAACAAAAGAAAACAAAGAATTGGCAGGGCAAAGGTGTTCAGAGTTTGTTTTATTTTTTCTTACTTGTTTTTTCTCCCGAGTTTAATCTACTCACTTGGGTCACTGAGGATTAGTATCACAGCTGCTATGGACAAATAAGCCTACAATAAGAGCAAGGGAAAAAAACGTAACATGGTTCATTGGTTGCTTCAAAAATTGGGGTAGTGGAGGGAAGGGGAAAGAAGGCAAATATGTACGCTACTGCTTTCGTGAAAAAGAAACTAATGGCATATGAAATTCCTTTATTCTGTGTAGACAAGGTGAGGCCAGAATCAATATTGGTGTTAGGTAAACTGAACAGATGTTTCTCATGAAGTTGTGTTAGTTGAAGATTGGCAATGTCAACAGATATATGAACTACTGAACATGCTAGTACGCTGCTCCTTTATTTAAAGTGACAGTCCTTTCTACCTGGGGGTAATATCTGCATGTTCACAGCAAGAAAGGGAGCTGGGTTACTCTTCCCATTTCCCTCCACCTTTAATGCTTGGAGTCTTCTCTTCATTGTGATTTATTCTGCCATAAAAACTTCTTTAAGGGCCTCAGCAGGTGTCAGGAAATGACAGTCAGAATTTGTCAGCAAACTACAGAGCAGCCTGTAGAGCAATTTGAAACCTCAGTCCTGCCGTTCTCATTTGCTCTACCATTGGGGAGCATTGATATCAGCTTGGGAGTACTCACCTGTGCTCCAAAGGGCCCCTCTCCCATACAGAGCAGTGCAAGGTGTACTCAACACTCAGAGATTTGGGCTGACTGCTGCTAAAAGAGAACGTGAAGTAGTTTAAGAGGAAGGATATTTAGCCACCCCTAAACCAGAATATTTTAGTTAAAAAAAAAAAAGATGCAAGCCTTACTTTCACTTACAGCCGTCCATATCTGCATAACCCCACACACCCTAGTTGAACTTACTATCCCTTTTATGCTCTAGAGAAAGTTTTCCTTAGCACAATAAGAACCTTATCTGGGTGTTGCAACCCTTCCAGCCCTTTCCAGCAGGATTAACTGTTCTCTGCGTGCAAGACTAAGAATAGGACCAAAAGACCAAGAGGAACAGCCCTGCTATGAGCTGTGCTACTGTGAGCACGATGCAGCGTTTCCTGCACTCCTAGTTGTACCATCAAAAAAACCCTTTCTTTCAGGTACACCCAATGTTCAACTGTGAGTCTCCTCCAGAGGCAAAAATGCAAGCCCAGCTGTGTTCAATAACTTTATTAGGAGTGGAGAAAGCACCCCCAAAACTCCATTTCATAGCTAATGGTTAAGATACTGAACAGAAATTTGGCTGTATATTAGCGAATGATTCCAGTTGGAAACAATTGTGGATTTCCAGAACTGTTCTCTTCTCCTATGGTCCATGAAATGGGGCTGAACACAAGAGAAGCAGAATGGGCAGTTCCTCAGTGCCTTACTAGCTTGCAATGCTACAAGCCTGATCTCCACTGCAAGAGGAGGCAGCTACATCCATCGTGTTGATACTTACGCATAGTGCCAGCCTCCTAATCCTGCCCTTTGCACTTGCTCAGCTGTGCATGTTGCAATTAAATCTTTTACTGGTCCCTTCAGGTAAGAAGTGATAGGTAACTTCAGGTCTAACAGCCTTTCCCAACATGTTGCAATGAGCAATCAAAAACTCATTAAAATCAGTCAAGCCATTTTCCCCATTCACATCTATGTGTAATGGTGTGCCTGCACACACTGTGGCCTTCCCAGATATTTGAATTAGCTGATTAATCCTTTTGTTTTCCCTTTTACTACCTGGTGGATTGATAGGTTATCTTTACTCTGATTTAATTCAATATCTGATTCACACATGAATCCAAAGACAGAGTAATCCCTGCTGGCAATAAAAAGCCATGTAAGGATCCCCTTTCCTCACAAGAGTTAAAAAAAAAAAAAGGAACAGCAGTTTTAAGATAACCCTCACAATGTCAGGTTTTGGAGGGAAAAGTTTTTCCATCAGAATATTTCATTCTTTGAGAACAGAGCATATTGTGGAACAAAGACAGTGCTTTCAACAAGATCCTGTTTTAATAAGCTTGTTTCATTAAAGCATATGCAAACAACATTTCTTAAACTACTGGAAAAAGCATTTATTTCAGATACTGATTTCATATGACTACATTTATCCTTTTTTAAAAAATAATATGTTGAAAAGAATACAGAAATTAAAGAAATGAATCAATAAATCAAAATAAAATTGTCTGGTAAAGCAGCAAAAACTGTAGGGAGAAAGCTTTTAATATTTGTTTTTCTGAAAAAATATGTTGATATTCCTGAAGAGGCTAAGACAGGTTTCTGATCAGTTTCCTCTTGAAAATTTCAGATTATTTTGGTAAGATTAAAATCTGCCAGGGAGATGGCATGAGAGCAGCAGGAGAAAAAGATTCTTACAGGTTAATCAAAAACAGAGAAATGAAAGGGACGGGGAGAGGAAGAAAAGGTGTTGGTAGTCTTCATTCACAGTTTTTAGTGCTCGACAAATATTTGATGATTCCATTTCTCATTGCCTAGGCATTTCACTTATCTGCCAGAGCTAATACATATGAAGTGGTGCGAAGCCCCATCTGATTCTCTTCTGGTTTATTCTATTTGCCAGATTTTGTTCAGGTGAGCTCCCCCTGGAGCTTCTGCCTTGTGATCACAATCACACATCCACCCGGCCTTCTGAAGTCTCCCCATGAGGAGTTACATCCAGGGTAGGATTCCCATTTTAATCTGCCAGAATTACTTTAAGACCTCACTCTCTCTGAGCAAATGCTCAGAAGAAAAAAAAAAAACTCTTCCTTTCCTGGGAATTTAGCTCACTGGAAGCTGGCTTATCTCTGCATGTGTTCACACCAGCGAAATTGAGGTGGTTGCTCTGGCTTTCCAAGCAGCTAATAGATCCCACCCCTCTGCCCAGTGACCTATAAAAATGCCTAGATCTATCATGAATATCACCCAAAGAATCCATTTCCTACCATGACAGGGTGAATAAAAAGGTTGAGGTTTCAAGGTCAGGGTGGTAGTCTAAAGTGGGCTAGTGCTAAAGTCTAAAGCCCAAAACCAAAGTGAGAGTCAGCAAAAGAAATCATTAAATAATAATAATAATACTAAAGACTCAAGCTAGATGCAGTAGACCTGGTTTTCCATTTGAAGAAATTTGTATTTTGTTAAAAATATATAGACACATCAGGATTAGGCCATGGAGAGCTTCCAAATACACTATATGCTATTTTTAAAGGAGTTCCTCGTTCCTCCCTCCATTCCTCAGCACTGTGTCATGGGACACTTTTAATATTGATCTCAGTCCTGTGAATATTTGATGAGAAATCACGCAGCTTTTAAGAAAACTGCACCTCTAGGGGAAGGTGGGTTCCTGAGTGTCCATTATTCTCCTGTTTAAGTGATATATTGAACTGATTTAACACTCAGTGATTATTTTATTCTCTTCCCTTCCCCTTCCCCATAGAAACAATCCATACAGCGTGGGATTGCAAAACAGAATTTGTTTTGTTCCTGTTCAAACTCTGAATAATTCTACTGATTGAGGGAGTCATAATCTTCTGAATGCTCTTGTATTGTTTTGAGGGATTATGATAAAAATGCCCCCAAAGTTCAAACAAATATACAATGTCAAGCTTCACATCTCTAGGAAAAGAGATTTTATCATATATGCCACCAAATATTTAGGTAGTAAGTCAATATAAACATGCACTTTATTTTCCTAAATTTACACAGCATTGGTCATCTTTTCAGAGAAAAGTAAACAGAAAGTATGTTTGCTTACTGTACCTTATCATAATATCATCATTCATGGGAGAAACTATTTAGAACAACTGCTAAAAGTACATGCAGTAATCTCTCACTAATCATATGCACTATGCTGGGTTTTCTCTCTCCAGTAAAATGCATTCACTTGTTGTCCCCTCTTCTGAAGAAAATCCATCAAGCTTTGATGATTCAGATTTGAACTCTGAGGAGCGGTCTGGCAAGTGGTTTGGGGACACCTTGCCAAATGTCCTTCAGTCTCTTTGCCCTGAAGCAGGAGTTATCTCGGTGCAGAAAAAACAATCATCTCACAAGCTACAAGACCTTAAAAACACCGAAGTACTGAGTACCCACTTTCGCCAGGGAAACCAAACCCTGCAAGGTCACTCTTCTTTAAGAAGATATATTATTATATAATATGTACAATTCAGAAGAATTTAAAAAATGCAGACAAAAAGACACTATATGAGTCAAAAAAAGAAGGAGAATATGAAAAAAAAAGAAAATTTTCAAAGGGGTCAAATGTTCTGTTTGGATATAACTAGTTAATTCTTTTCTGCAGCATGATGCACATAACAAAGAGACATGTTGCAGTGAGATTTGCCATACTCATTTGCACATTTCATATGAAGCTCCCCTCATTTCTGCCTGGACACAGATGACCTGCCCTCTTCCAGCACACACCACCAAACTGAAAACAGTCTTATAGCCCAGATGATAGCTGCTGGGAAGCACACGGGCTGCTTGTGTTTAGTTAAAAGGCCATCAGCTTTGGTTTTGAACATTATGTTTTATTCATCACTGCTCTGGAGAACAGCTTTTATGTGCTTAGTTTAGCAGCATGGCCAATTAGACATCTATATTTGCCTCTCTGTGTATGTAAATAAACAGAATTAGATGAATCAGCAACAGAACTCTCACACACTGGTCAAAAACAGATTTTAGATCTCTTATTTTTAAAACAAACAAACAAACAAACAAAAGCCCCACCACGTTTTAAACATTAAGCCAAAGTTATAACCAAAGCCAAAGTAAGGAAAAGAAGAAATAACAATAAATAAAAAAGAAACACATTGTAACTTTAAACCATTCTTGACTTTAAGCCAAAGAGAACCCTATTGAAACAGATTGTTCCATCTCTGCGGAGAAAACAGTTAGGATGTGGAAAACCAGAGCCGTTCACTGGGGACTGGCTGATGATTGCTCGTGTCAGCCCTCACTCCCAGCAGGTGGATGCACACAGCCAGAGCACCTTCCAGTAGACAGCTGGCACCTCCGCTAAATATTTTGTGGCGATACGTGAACGCAGAGATGACCACAAGAATGCAATACACATGCTGCTCTGTGATCCGATTTAACCGTCCGAAGCCAAGAGAAGCTCCGCAGAGACTGCTGAGGACACGCGCGGCATAAAGCAGCTTTTGACTGCTCCGTGACTCAGAGGAAAACCCGGGACGCTCATTATAAAATGTGGTAAGATCACTTCTAAAAATGGATTTCCTCCTTCTCTCTTTCGCTTTTCTTTCTCTGTCAGCTTGGTGCATGCTCCTCTGAGCTCACTGGGACTGCTCGCTACATCTGAGGCCCCAGCTGCTGTCCCCTGATGGTGCTGGCCCTTCCCCACTGTCAGGAACACCCCTAAATAAACATAGGTTCAGTGGATCAGGACTCTGAGCGGAACATGCCACTCTAGCAGTGACCATCTAGAGACTAGAAATGTCTGGGGTTTGAGAGCAGTTCCCATGCCAGGGACTGGAGCAGGGCTGGAGAGGGCAGTGGCTCCTTAGTGCAGTCTATTTTTTTATTGACTATTTGTTTTTCATTCATTTTTATTGATTATTTGTTTTTTCATTTGTTCATTTACTTACTTAACCCAGAGTATGGTGGATTGCTGCTAAATACCTCTTGGTGTATTCATGTGCCTTTGGATTCTTGGCCCTAGGAATGTTCTGGGTGCACAGCCCTCATATCATTAAAAAGTTTGGTTGCTGTGAAACCATCTGTCTTTAGCCTAATCTTGCATTTCCCTTTTCTGCTTACTCTGTGCAAATAAAAGGAGGAAGCCACAAATCCAGGCTAACTTTCCTGTCTCTGTTTCTACACTCTTCCCCTCTCCTCAGTCTGCAGTTTGCAAGAGGCTCCACACAGTTCAGGAAAACTGGTATATCAGTTATACTGCAACAAGACAGCAGCGCGCTCAGCAAGGAAGGGTTTAAAACATGGACTGCTGCTCTGCTGTCGGCAGATCTGTCTTTTCTCCATCTGGCTCTGCAAGGAAACCTCCTGCTGTGCTCCAGCAGTTCCCTCTAAGCACATTCAATACATGCTCACCTTTTACTCTGAGGTAATTTCTGCTACAGAGCTACTCAGGCCCCTTCATAATAGCTGAGTAAAGGCTTAAACTCTCACAGGCAAGTACAAAAACGACTAGAGCTTTATGTGGGTCAAACTGCTTCCACAGGTAGGCTGACCCATGAAGTCCACATGGGGTGCCCATCACCTAGTTAATTCATGTGAGGCAAAGCTAGAGTGGCTTCAGCCTCTTGCCTTTCCTCCTTGGTCAAGCAATTTTTGGTGCTTTTATCTGAGCTACTTGCTCTGGCAGTGCTGAATTCACAGGAAGGAATGAAGGAACAGACTCAGGACACCTTTGCTATCTAGATATACTTGTACAATGCACATCACAGAAAAAAAGAGAAAAGGTGAGGATGGGTGAATATTAGGTAATGAAGTATTTTTGCTTTGTCTTCCTGAAGTACAGTCACAGAATAAGCTTTTCCCAGACCACTGTCATCATTAAGATGATGTCCCTGAAAACCATTAGCTTTCTATGGCCCAGGAGAAAAACTGCAGTGAACTCAATTCAGTCCAAGGAACTATAGGTCTGTGTTTCTCAAAGGAACAAACTTTCTACAGGTTACTCATTTATAGCTTGAAGTAAGAATTCTTCTCTGCCAGCTAGAATTAATGTACATAGTAAAAACAGGATGACCATCATACACCAATAGGCTTTTAAGTGCATCTTAGACATTGTTTACTTTTCTAAAAAGGGTTGTCAGGACATAGCAACAATATATTTTAGAAATCTTTTTTGCTTAGCCCACTCACAGCATACCTCAAGCTTCACTTTGAGGCCAAAGTGAAGGAGGAAATGCTATATGCCAGTGGTATGTGAACTGTTTTTTCCCTAAGCATCACCAAAATCATTTTTAGACCACAACCACCTTACAAGTTTGGTACATGACCTTAAACAGTCACTCAAAAAATATAAAAAATAGTAGAAGGCCAGATTGTGAAATCCATGGATCTTCCCCAGTTGAGGATATAGTACACATTTAATATACATTGCGGTTTGTTTATCTATCTAAGATGGGTTACAGCTTGACATAATCTTGCCAAGATTGTCAAGTCATGGAATCTAAATATTTTGACTATGATGATTAGACTGCTAACATATTTTATTTTTCTAATAGTTTCTTAAGTTTCATATTATTACATTTATACTGTAGGGAATAATCTTACATTGGCAATGGGAGTGACATGAAGAATTATTACTTTAAGATCCTCTTCATCTCATTTTTCTATTATTCTAAATGGATATAACTTTTAATGTATCGGAGAGTACAAGCTGTAGCTGATAATAGTAGACCTTGTGTTATTTTTCTCTGGGGCTAAAAGTCAATCAGGCAACATTCTTCCCAAAGTGATTTTATAGCTTACAAATCTTTGGAGAAAATGAGGAAAGAAGGAAAGGAAAGGAAGAGGGAAAAGGAAGAGGGAAAAGGAAGAGGGAAATAAACAGGTTCATGGAATAAACATTAGTGGGAGCAGTTATTCTGCAGATGGACATTGTTTTAGGTAGTCAATCAAACTTGTATATGTATATGTATATGTATAAATATAACACAGTTTCTGGATGTCCGCAGCTGCTCAGGCAGTTGCTCAGGTCTTCTGAGATTTTCCTGCCATCCAATAAATACAACCCTTTGCCCTACCAAAATCCTAGGTGCACTCTAATGCAAGTATATCAGAAACAGAAAGAAACAACACATTCAGTACCAGTTGGTCCTGATCAACACAGATTTGGAAAACTGATTTCCTAGAAGACAAGTTATCTCCAGTAGTGCTTAATATTTATACCTGTCAAGCTTCAGAAGAAGTACTTTCAAATTCTGTAGCTTAGTTCAAGTATTACAATGTCCCACATAACTCAGAGAGCAGATAGTGCTTTCTTAGTATACGAGACTTCAATCAGCTCAGCTATTATCATCAAATGAATCTTCTTCACCACCAGCGAACATTTCCCCACAGTTAACACTTTTCAAATTGCGAATGTACTTCCTGTGAGCAACCTTTTCCAAGCCAGGACTGTAATTATGGTTGCAGAAATCAAAATGTACCTCCTTTCATCTTCTCAGACCAACTGGAGGAAGAATTTGGTCAAAACTTGCAATTACTGGTTAATTATCATTTCAGATCTTTTATTTATTTATTCCTGTCATTACCCAGAAGGTCTTCCTGACCTTCAAGGAGGTATTAATAGTTAGCTGGTCCACTTCAAGTTTCAACAGACTGTGGTCTGACTTCAGATACACTGAAACCACCAGCTGTTCCGACTGAACTCTACTAGTTACCACTGGTTACTCAACCCCATTTGGAAAATTCCCTGTTTATCTGGGTATTTTAATAGGGATTTAGATGCCAAACATTACATCTTACCTAGCCAAAAACCTTGCAGTCAATGTATTACAGCACTACCTCTGTGCCAGTTCTCCTTTGGAAATGCAGATGCAAGAAATCATTTGTTTTTGCAAAAGTCCATCCTTCTCCCAATGCAATAAGCATGGAGCCAGGTATGATAACATCAGGCACTCTGGTGGCACCAAAGCTCTGCTGGAGACCTGCCCTTCCAGCCCATCATGTCTGGAGCTCCCAGGACCTCCCTCTTCAGAGCAGCTGAGAGGAGTGACATCCTTGTCGCTTCTGTCAAAGACAGCTTTGCTAATGCCAAAGCTAATTTCGCATACGACAGCAAAGGTGATTGCTAATGCAATTCCATCATGGCCGTATATGAGGTTGGGTTTAGGGAAGAGAAGGTACTTCTTCTCTTCGCCTTTCTTTCTTTTTTTTTTTCTAGCTTGATTTTCTTCTGGAGTTGCCTCCTAAAAATTCAGAATCTTATCTATGTAGCCAAGACAAAGCAATTTATGTCAGGCAAAAGAAAGAGGAAAAAAAATGTTTGCTTTCTTATGTCATTTATAACAAATCAAAGAGTTATGAAATCTTTCAAAAAGTACAACAGAAGAGTTTATCCTTGGAATTGCTGTAACTCTGTTTTCTCATTTCCAGGGAGAATGGGAAAGACCTCTCTATCCACAGACATATTTTTCATTACTCCAAGTTTCACAAGAAATCTCATAGATGAGATGTGTACCTTTTGGAATTGTGTAGAAAAGAGATTAAAAAGCAGAGAGCATTGAGGCTCATCAAATCACCAAGACTAAAGCGTAACAGCTCAAATTTAGTAACTGCTCAGGGTGAGTCCCTGCAACTGCTTGGCAGAGGCACATTGCACAGACATTGCAAACGCTCCCTGGCCAGCACTGGGCAACTCTGTCCACTACCAGCAAAAGCTCAGCACCATTCAGCACCCCCTACTCTGCAACCGCTATTTTCTCAAGCGAAGAAGAACTTCCAGGTTTTGCTCGTTTGCAAGCTGTCCCATGCAACAGTGCTTAACGCATTGACAGCCTGATGGTTCTTGGTATAGGCAATAGGAAACAGAGGGCAGTTTTCATGTTGGCTTGTTTTGGAGGCCTCCTTGAAAAGAGCTGAGCTCTGAGTAATATTTTTGTATTTTTTTGCTTTCTCCTCTGTAAATTGTTGATCTGCTGCCATTTACAGTGGTGGTTTAGACCAAATCACAGGCAGTTAATAGCATCTGGTTACCTTGACATTAACAAAGCATATAAATATAAACATATAAACAAAACTTATAAGAGTAAAGTCAATTTACTGTGGCATTGTATGAATCATTATCTTTAAAAATAGAATAATTAAATAAACAAACTCTGCTCTGACCTTGATTAATGCTCATTTTCCATCCTGTGTAGTTCTTAGTTTAAAATAATGTATAACACGTATTTGATTTTTTTTTTATTTTGAGTCACATTTTAAACTAGTATAAAAATCTGTACTAAGTTTTTGAATTTTCCATCAAAAACATTTTTTTCTAAAAGAATAATGATATAAAAATCCAATAACAATGTTTTATATTGTGGAAGCAAATAGCAAAAGTAAATAAATAGGAAAACAAATGATGTACTTAAATAAAGTAATTAAATTTTTTCTCATGTATTAAATAACCAATAATATATTTTGTTATTTTGGTTTTCCTCCTATATATTTCAACATCTGAATTATGTTTCCTTCAGGTAAACTAAATCAAAAGAAAGAAAAGAAAAATTTTGAAGATGAGTGTAATGTATGAAATGGAAACAAAGTCAATACAGAAAATAATCTGATATGTTTAGATAAAGGAGTCTTAGGATATGAATAACTGAATTCAGAATAACTGAACCATATTCTTCTTTAGGTTAATAATCTCATATAAGCCAGCCTTTCTTTTTCACGATACAAGCCATATGTAAATGTTCTGTCTCACATGGAACTCTTTAAAGAAAGCTCTGTTTATTCCTTCATTGTCACCTGACCGCTTTTTCCATATATATAAAATTAAATATTGAATGTTAATTGTTTCCGTGCACAAAGAACAATCATTACCACAACTGGTCTGGAAAGACTTACTTTAGATGAAGGCAAGAAAAAAAAGAACAAAAGGAAAATCTCCATGAGAAAGAACAGAGAGGATAGACGTGTCTGCATGGTGCTCCTCTAGTCTCTGACCAGAAGGATGGTTGCCCCCTTGAGACCTCCTGAACTCGGAACAGCAGTAAAAGAGCATCCAGGACCATAGTAGTTACATAGCTGACACATGACAAATCTACTTGTGTGCTTTTGAACAAGATGGAGCAAAAATAGAAGCAAAATAACACATGCTTTTAGATACGAGTGTTTTTTTTAATTAGCAAACAGAACAAGAACAATTAGAATAAATAAGTGGCTTAGCATGTTAAATATTAAACTGTTAGAATAAAATCATTGTCTCCCTTAGGCATCTGGGAGCACCAGCCTCCAGTCATTTGCTGTTGTAAATTCAGATGCCGGTCTGCACATCTGCAAGGCAAGTTGCAGTGTCCTCAGTTTATTTCTTGTTGCATTTTACTATATGTTGTGGCATGAAATAAATACCAACAGAAGTTCAGAATTTAATTTTACCTGCCAAAATTGCACACCAAACAGAATTTTTTTACAGAAGCACCCGCAAAAAAACTTGAATACTGTGCTGTGGATAGAGAAGCAAAGGCACTTTTAGAGTTCAGCAATGTTTATCTGAAAGGACCACAGCTTGCTCATTCTTCAGGCTACAGAATCCAGGGTCTGGTTTCCAGAGCAACTTATAAAAGTTCCAAAATACACAGAAATGGTGCCTCAAAACAGGCCAGCAAAAGAACTTTTCTAATGTAGGGGAGGTGGAAAAGGTCTGTCCAGCTATCATAGCTCCAAAGGCCCAGAGAAGCCAAGAAAACTTGGAGCTGCCTTGAGGTTATGGGCGATGTAGATGTTGTGGTGCTGACTTGAGCAAAAGACATATTTACTGATACACTCCTCTCCAGTCAAACTCTCCCTTTATCACTAAGTTCACTTGAGTAATGAACATAGCATTTGAGACCAGCATAATGTTGCCTTACTCTGTGCCTCTCTCACTTACCTGTCCTGTTGGTGGATTGTGAACTGCTGAAGACCATTTATGAATTTCCAGTACCATTTCCATTTTCCATTCGGGACACTCCCTGGCCTGCAAAAGAGTGTTTGGTGCTAAATCACAGCTACATCTCTAAGACACATCCCAATTCTCTCTGATGAGTTTGATGAGTTTGGCTGCCCCACATCCATGCACTGCAGCAGTGCGACAGAGGCATCCACGTGCCTGGAGCGAGTGTTTTGCCCACGTAGTTTAACAGTGAAGATTGCAAGACAATGATTAAAACAGTTGCTGATTTCCAGGTAATGATTTCATTCCAAAGCATTTCAGTGTTACCTAATTTCCATCTGTCTTGCAAAATACCCAGCCTATCTCTATGTAGTCTCTTCTATTGGCAAGATTAGCTCTGCTTTCCTAGGAATGAGCACAGAACACTTGCCAGCTCCTTCACTACAGAGATATGAGTCTGACTGGGAACATATCACCTGCTCTACCTGCTCCTATATTTCCTTCATACTGAGGAGCAACTCATTTTCCTCAGTGCTACTTGAAATCTTTAGCACAATCTAGTCTAATGTAGCTGCCAGTGTGCTTACTCCTAATTGCAGGAAAGAAATGAAGATGCAATATCATAGTTGCATTCTTCAGTACAATTTCCTAGGAAGGAAGGAAGGAAGGAAGAAAAGAAGGAAGGAAAAAACTCCAACATACTCTTTTATGGAACAGAAGCTCTTAAATACATCATCGTACTCTGTACAGTCTTTTTCAGAAGGAATAATGAATATTCTTTTCCTCAAAGCTCTTTTTACATGCATCATACAGAAGACACTTAAACTTCAGTGAAAATGACAGAGCATAAAATGACATTGCCTTGAGAAGACTCTCTTTATTAGGAAACGTTTTTGTTTTGTTTTGTTTTGTTTTGTTTTGTTTTGTTTTGTTATGTTTGCTTACTCAAAGAACACTTGTCTGAACAACTGGTTTCCGAGGGAGTGGAAATATGTTCTTCCAACTGTACCAAAATACACCTGCAAGTTACTGAGCAATGCAGCCTTTGATGATGATGAAGATGGGCATTATTCAAGATACTATTCTACAAAGAGATTATGGAATAAAATTGAAGGAATTGATGCTGAGTACTGAGCATGATGGATGCAAAAACAAGACAGTTTTACTGAAAAACTTGTCTGAAAGTATTCAATCATTTAACGCTTTAATTATCGCTCTTATAGAGGGCTAATTTTACCTCTAAAAAGTGTCAGTCAGTCTATTTTATGATGTAAAAATAATTCAAACAAAGAAAAGCCACAGAGATGTAAATCTTTGTGTATTATGTTTGCATAATAAAAATACTGAAATTATCATCTTTTGAAAAGGGCCTAGGAAGAAAGTTGAACCTACCTTTCCTTATTTATCCACTGCACGTGAAACTTAGTTTTTATTTTCTTGAACTAGCTGCTTTACTAACAGTTAAGCAGCTGTGCCTCAGAACAAAGAGAAAGGTGGGAAGTTGTTGGCCTCGTCAAAGAACAATTTTGTGTTAACAATGACAAGATTAACAGCACGAGAATCAGAGGAGGAGCTTTTTGAAAGCTTGTCAGATCTATGTCTCACGTAAGCAAAGCAAGGTGTGGGTGGTAGAAAACCAACCCTTGCTATAGGCAAATTAGGAAATTCAATTCCAGAGTTAGAGATCAGTTACCTACATTATTTTTTTTGTCATACCAGTATTATTGTCAGTGGCTAAACAAAAATCTGAGGTATATAATCCATCTGTGGACAACTAGTATCTTCAATCGTCAGTAAAGAAACTCCAAAATCTTAAATATGGATTGCGCTGACCATCTGCAAGTTCATCCATTCTCTTGCAGTTGAACTCGCTCAGTTCTGTCATCAGATTTGGAAGGTCATGAGATCGTTGTGCTCATGTTATCACTGGTGCTTTTTTATTGTAGCTAGGGAAGTACTATCATTAGACTGTAGTTTGCTTTAATTAATTATTGTAATTCACAGAGGGAGTGCTAGAGGTGTTTACCAATGTTATGCATTTCCTTAATAGCCATACTGATGGACTTCTGATTGTTTCCAAATTGAAATTAGGTTGTGATCTGTAAGATTGACATAACTAATCCATAAACATAACCAAATCTCTCTAATGTTTAGGCTTTGTTTGAAATTGGAGGGTAGGAGCTGTGGTGATTTTTCTTTCCTCTGAAATGAATCATCCAGCATTAGTTTACTTCATCCACGTTTTTGTTTTCCTTCTTCTCAGTGTTAGTAGAACTTTTGAAAAATTGAGCTTTTATATGTCTAGATCAGCCCTAAATACTGGCAATTCCTGAGAATATAGTCAGGTATATATAGTTCAGTAATTCCCTGGAAGTCTATAGTAATACTAATGTGTCTAAATCTTGGCCAGATTCATTCCTGAGGCACCTTAAGACGCCAAATGATTTTCTAAAGAGCCAAGCATTTGGCAACTGCAATACGGCTCAGCAAAATGGTGTTGAAAAGACAGACATTATCCCCAAAATCTCTTCCTCTCTCACAAAAAAAAAGAAAAAAAATCCAAGAGCAGTGTGGAAAATCCTCCCAGATAGCGCAAGGACCCAGATCCTCAGCTCTTCTGTCACTCCTTTCCACTATCTTTACCTTCTCCTTTGGGTTTGTTTTCGGTCCATCTGTTCAGCGTGTCCCTTTCCTGCAGGCTCCAAGGATAGGCACCATCCGCCAGGTCCAGCTGCTAGGAGCAGAGCCAGCACATTTCCACCAGAGCCACCCTCACGTCCTCCACAGCCCAGCACACAACAGACCTGCATTATCCTACACGTGGCGCTTCTGGATAGGGCTTACCCAAGAAATTCTACGTTCAATGCAGCAAAATGTTAATCAACACTTGTAATTAATTAGCGTCTATACGTAGGGCCTGAAGCCTTAATTAACATTCCTCTCTGATTAAATTATCACTGAGGATGATTCCAAGTCTCAGGTGAAACTGAGTGTTGGAAGTTTTTCGTGCTTGATCTTCCACCCCCCTATCTCCCAGCACTTCAAAGTGAGCACGAGGTCAATTTCTTAAATCCAGTGGAGCTTTGCCATGCCCCTCTTATTTTCCTGGACACATTTCCTGCTGTGAAAATTCTCCACTTGGCAGTTTTTCCTGTTTCATGGTCCCTTTATGTCACCAGATTCCTGCTGCCCGGTTTTCTAAAAAGGTTGAAGATTCCAGGCCATAATTTATCATTGTTAAGAGTCACTGGGTTTATTTTTGAGGCGTTTCACAAGCAAAGATGAGAAAAGACATCTGCAACAACATAAAAATAATTCCTAGTCACATGAGTGAACAAAGTTCACTCAAATTTTTATTATCCTGGCATTCCAAGTCAGTCTCTCTGCTTTAAGAAATATAATTTTAGTGTATCATTGTCAACACTTATATCTTCTGCTGTACTCCTGTTTGTTATTCTCCCTAAGGGATTAATCTCCTGAAAAGGTGACTGTAAATCAGCCTAAATCTGTGTTCAGTACTAACAGGCTGTTTCCTCAAAACCAGTACAAAGTTTAAAACAGCCAGAAATCATAAGGTGTTCTAAGTTATTATAGAAACTAGCATGCTAATAAATTTCACTTTTCTAAATCTGGGGCTGTTTTTTCAAACACAAGGATAGACATAATTCTGCCCAGCCAGCTCATGCAACCAACAAATATGTCCAAGTCCTGGACAAGCTGCTTGGAAAACTACCAGACTGAGATGGTGAATAACAATAAGTATTTACTTTTGGCTTCTCAGATAAGGTTCTTCTTTCCAAAAAAATTACAGTGGTTTGATAGCTGACATCAAGCTTTGAAGTCTATTATTTGATTAATTTATATTATTACATGTGTTATCAGCCTCTTCAAGGTAATCTGCTTTGAGTGAAACCGATCATAATGAGTCCCTAACATCAGATTTTTGGAGATATTGAAGTAATGGGAACCTCCAAAGGCCCTTCTCCTTTATAAGGTCAGATATGATCAAAAATACCTAATTTCATCTGAATAAATTAATCCAAACTGAATAAGCTAATCTTAAATTTCCCATAACTGAGATTTCTTTCCCATAAAATGAAGACAACAGCATACCTCTTTATCTCTAAGATGAAATGCATGTGGAGAGATGTGCTTGGGTATTCACAGGAAATTTGTTACAGATATGCAAAGATTTTTGTATAAAAAGTATGTTAATTTAGATAATTATTTTAGTAAATTGTGTCATATATCTATATATAAATAAAGGAAGATTTGATCTAGATAAGAACTTCCGCTGATTTGCAGCCTACTAATATTTTTGGGATTTTGATTCCTAACCTTGAGCTGTGAAAAATAAATGTTTCAAAATCTTGTAAATTTGCATAAGGTGGGGAGAAGAATTTCCTTCTCATCTCCTCTGCTTATCTCTGTGTGATTTGTCATTCACTTTTTTTCATCTTTATTTTATGTGTTTTTTAATCTCTTCATGCTTTTTTGAAGTTACCTAACTTTAATAAATTTCCTGTGTAGCTTTATCCTGCAGCTCAGTATTAAAAGGAAAATGAGTGTAAGACCATATTAACTGATAGCTTGTATCAGAGGCAAGGAATGCAGCAACCTAGCACAAAATCCAGGTCAAATAGAAGGCTGTATCTCTAATTTCATAGGGTATCACTTCAAATACAATTAGTAAACAGTATCATAAAAGATTTCTTTTCTCAGAAGGTCCTTGCCGAGAAAAGAATGAAGAAATACAGGAGACATCTAATGATGATAGCTGATACCTTTGAATGACATGGATCGCTAGGAAAGGCAGAAGGACAGGTACAGGCTTCTGAGCTGTGGCAAACAGTTGCAGAAGTTAAACAATGCTTGTCCTAACGTTGGATATGAATACTCTGATAAACAGATTGAGAAAAGAGGTATCTGAACTCATTTTTCCTCCCTACACAGAGGAGAAAGACCTCATATCTCTCTCAAAATTAAGAAAGAAAAATAAAAAAATGTATTGCAGTATGGACAATGTTTTTGAGAATTTCATGAATATTTTGCCATTGTATGTTTCAAAACTGGCACATGCCAAAAAACCCTAACCAATCATTTTTCCTTTTTTTGTACAGTTTTTAACCCGTAGTTGCTAGTAGCCCTATTTAGACGTGCGCTCATCTGCTGGGGAAATACAAAGTTATGCCGACTATTCTGATTGATCGATATTCTCATTCCAGCAGTGCCCGGAGCTTCCTGATGTTGCTCTCCCTTTCTCCACTCCATCCTCCCAATTATGCAACAAGCAAAGAACCAACAGGTGCGGCAAAGATTCCATGGAAAACAGAGGTTCAGGGAAAGGATCAAGAACAGAAAACAGCTCCATGTTGTAGCCCCTATAGCTCAGAAGTTCCTTCCTCCATGCAAGCATTATCCTGTCCCATTAGAAAGATATTTGGGGTCATTTTCATAGCTTACCTGCTGCTTGGGCATCAGGAGAGTAAAAATCTGTCAAGCAGATATAGTGGGAAAGGAGACAGGTTTGCAAGATTGGAGGGAAACTGGGTGAAACAGAGGGACTTGCTTCTTTCAATCAGGGCCTGCTGATGGGATTTTTGGTCTGGGCTTTGAAAAATTTACAGTGGGAGGAACAGAAGTCATTTCCCCTCTTTCACCTGTGACCTGAAGAAAATAAATAAATAAATAAAAAGATGTTACTTGCAGTGTCTCCTCAGCAAATAAATACAGAAAAGTCCTGATTTGGACAACTCTGCATCCTTAACTCCAGCTGGTAATATCTGACTCTGATACAAAAGGCACTGGACTATAGAGAGACTAGTGGGCTCTCCAACTTGGCTAAGGGTTTTTGCTATGTTCTTCAGGCCCCTGCAGCTTAGTCTCCTCTTATGCGATAATACCTGTCTGTCAGGTACTCATGCGTGATTTTTGACAACGCACTTTTAAGGCTATTGGCGACAGTTATTCAGCAATCACCTTTCATAGTAAATGTTTCTTTAAAGGGCTTGAGAAGTAAAGCAAAACCTGTCTGGCATGTTCTGATTAAGCCTCCTTGTTGCTAAAGTTGATTGATGAGCAGTCAAGAAGGACACAGAACCCTACTCCTCCTTCACAAGGACTTGCTACATGATTTCTTTGGAGACTTAGAAGTTGAGTCAATGTTGTATTAAGAGTCACTGAAGCTACAGACCTCAGCTTACAATGCTCATCAATCACAAGCTAAGAGCATTTTCCATCCATCTCTGAACGGGCAAACATGAAGTACTCTTACTTCATGTGCTAGATCCCTAGTCAATTCTGAGTGCAACTAAGGTCAGATACTAACTCTTCTCGTCAGAAATTGATTTATGCTTGCCTAACAGAGAGCTATAACTGGGCTAAGGAAGTGCTGAAGAAAAATGAATAATAAAAAAAAGAAAGAGTAGATGGCAAGAATGATCCTTCATATCCCCCACCCTTACATCCTACACTGGAGAATAATTAGTAATTGGCAAATACGAGACAGTCTTCTGTTATGCCAAAGCTATCACAGGACTCCCTCAAGGCAGCCCCTCAAGAATAGAGAAAAGCAAAAAAGGCAAATTGTACTACTCTGCTCCACCTCTGTCCCACTGAGATTTAGGGCCCAACAGAAATAAATGTTCAATAAAATGACTATGAATGCCACTGAGGTACGGGAAATAGCAGTCAGTTTGAATCACTTTGCTATCCTGCTGCAGCTCATTGGACAGCACTTTGGTTTGACAGCAGCAGACCCTGGTGAGATGCCTGAAGACATCCATAAATGCCTCCTTTGCTGAGTAAATATTTTTATTGGACTTTAGGATGCAGTGATATGATGGGTTCCATCTGTGATCCAAACCTGCCGGCACATGGGTATGCATGATTTTCCAGGCTTTTTACACTAACTCAATCATTTCCAGCACACTCGTTGGGTGAAACAGCAAGACCTACACATTTGCCTGACCTACACAAACTGTTCTGGAATTCCCTAGGTCCCAGCCCTTAAAAGTTAATTTCGTTTTGCCCCTTAAATCTCTCTTCCATGTTAGGACATGATCTGCATGCATATTCGCTATATTTTACCCCTTTCTTTCTCTGTTCCTTTGCCACGTATCTCAGATATTCCCTAATTTATTACCAGGAAACCAACAGGTGCTTGACAGATGGCAATTTGCCTGCTATTAATTGCTGGGAAACTGCTCACTCAGAGATCTTATCCGTTCATTTTCTACTTCTTATACTAATTGGCATTCCTGATTGGTGATAAGGAGGAAGAGTAATTAGATATAGATGGAGCATTTTGGCTGATGTAATCCACACAGCAAATACCTGCACAGCAGCAATCACAAGTGCGCGGGAGCTGGCAGGAGGTGTTGCATGGAGGCCGCGCATGCTCTTCGGAGATGTAGGGAGCTGGTGCATTGCCATGTGTCTTTTCAGAGCCACCTGAGGTATCACTGAGAGTCAGAAGGCATCGCTTCAGAAGGTGTTGAAGAACACGGGCATTGCCAAAGCCTTTTGCGTGGCCTCCATGCCTGTGCCCACCCAGAGGTACTTGCCCATCCCCAAAGCCACGCTCGGGTGGCTGTTGGCCAACGCTGCTGGTCAAGACCCACTTCTACAGGGTGTTTTATCACCTTTTTGCAGCTAGCAGTAAGGTGGAAAAACAACCGATTCATCTACTCTACTGACCTCAAATCCTTACTCGGCAAGACAAAAAAAAATGAACAACAGATGGGGCTGTTCAGGAAAAGAAATATTTCTCCACAGAAGCATTCAGAAATACTTATTTTATGAACAAAGATTAGGACGCTTTAATTTGTTATGGAGAAAAATGAAATATTATCACATTTCTAAAGTGTTTCAGACTTGTCAGCTATGATAAATAGATAATGAATAAAGATCTGGAATTAGTCTAGGCTGGACAAGAAAAGTTTCCTGCTTCATAACCCAGACCACTGGGTTATGAAATAAAAATTGAAGTAGTGTAAATTTTCATGGGGTTTTCAAAGGAAATGCTACATGCCTTTATGGTAACAACTGTGCAAAGCAGAAGACCCTCCTGAGTAACTAGCTCATAGATCTGTGGAAATGCTGCCTCAGATGGCTGAAATTCATTCACACTTTCAAAGGAGTTTCCTTTGCATCTGTTCAGTTCACAACCTCCTTGTTTTGGCTTTCTGCAACTCTTTCACTGAACAGCCTTACAGAGAAAACATTCGCCCCTGAAGTGAAAGGAATTTCAACAGAACACCACATTCCAAAACATTTTTTCAGGTATATTCTCACAAGAAAGTGGTTTCTAAGAGCTTTTTGAGCACTTATGGAAATCAGAACACAGCACGAGATTATGCATAGTTCATCAAAGCATCTCACATGTTACATGCTGCCTATTAAATATCAGGACATTTTTACAAATGATTTAGAAATTAAAAAAGAAAATAGTTTTTTAGAATGATGGAGGTAACCATTTAAAAAAAACGAAGGGACAGGACTCTGCTTGCTTCAGTTCTCCATAGAAACTTTCATTGAGGAAATTAAGAATCTATTACTGTCTTTCTTCAACATTTTTAATTCCCCATTTGCTAATGTCAGGAATCCGTCCCTCCACAACTACCAAGACAAGAAAATAACTGTGCTTTCATATCTTTAGCCACACTGTTTTCCAAAACAGACAAGTTTATGGGCTGCTATAATCAGTTACAGAAAGCAAATGATTTTTCTCACAACTGGATCTAACAAAGTTTGATAATTTTACCTCTTCAGTCCCTTCTTTTCTTTCTGTACTTCTTTACTTCCCCTTTCTTCTTTTAAATTATATTCCATACCCTGTAAAAAGGAAATAAAGAATGCAAGAAAGAAAGAAGAAAAGAAAAATTCATAGATTGTTCTGACTACATCAGAATCCAGATGTTAAGAATTTTATTTAAAAAATATGTGTCTAGCTCTTGCGATTCAGTCCTACAGAAATCTCTGTGTCTGTCAATGGTTTGTGTAGAAATCCTGTCTGACTAGGACTTTTTTACTTGAAATAACTAGGTTTGGCTAGTACGTAACTTATTCCCAATGATGATTCTGAAATTCACATTTGTACTACTGGGGAAAAAAATAGTTAAAATAGCCCATCAGTTAAAAAAAGATTTTTTTTGGTCCTGTGATCTTGCACTGATGCTATGTGATAGAAGTAGAATAGAAAGTCCGATCCTCAATATCTTTAAGGATCTACAAGTCCAAACAAGCATAGAATAAAGTTCCCAGTGAGAGAGAGATGTGCAGATCTGCAATTCCTTTCAAGTGAGATAACCACTTTTCATATTTATTCAATTTCCAGGAACACACTAGTTTAGACCCAAAGTCACCCACCTTCTTCTCACATACATTTAACATTCATCCTTGCTTCTCCTGCAGAGACATTTACATTTGAAAGGACCCATTACGTAGAGTTCCCCAGAGACTTATTCTCTCTGGAGACCAGAGTCCTAGGCAATGGTAATAATTTGTATGTAGGATTCTTAGTCAGATGTGGTTGTTCTATTCTTGGTTTATCTGTCCATATGGGTTTTAAAAAGAGAAGGAAGCAGTGTGGTAACAATTTGCTTGGAAAGGCCACTGGTTTGTTAATCTGAAAGTTTTTGGGGGTGGGGATTTATTTAATTTTCATCCAGAAGTTTTTTTTTTTCTAAAAAAAAAAAAAAAAAAGAAAGGATTTGCCAGGCAGGATAATATTAACCAGCTCTGACTGGTTGCTGCATTGCTGGGATAGACAGGCACATGCCTGAGTTGTCAGTTTCAGTTTTCTTTCAATTTCCCTTGATTGTATCAGTCAGGACCGGTTCAGATTACAGCTATGCTGGCAGTTGCAGGCTTTTCATGGAAGTTCTCTTTTCTGCATGATTCTAGGATTATGAAGTGGAAATAACTTTGACAAATGAAAAATACCCTCCCACAGCCCCGTCTTCCCAGTCTGTCACCTAGTGATGAGCCGAGGACGATGTACTCTGAAAAATAGCAGTCCGAAGCAGCAGCAGGCAGGAGCGGGACATTCATTAAACAACTAAAAATGCGGTGAATTAGAGTTCTACTCCTCCTTCAAAGGGATTTAAAAAAAAGAAAAAAAGGATGAAATGTTTCAGTGATGATCAGATTAAGTTCTTTATACTGGTGGTACAATTATGAAAGCCTCATAAAGTCTACCTGTGCGAAACCAACACAAACTACTTATTTTTAAGCATCTTAGTTTTCTGCTGTTTACCTCTTTGAGAGGTGAGATGTAATCTCAGAAAAAGTGTGTCTGTCAAGATGCAACAAACCAATCCTCCACACTAATCTTCAGATATTTAGCCATGTAAATACAGGAAAATGACATTTAACATCTAATTATCAACTAATCTTAAATCCCTGATCTACAGATAAAGAGAATAAATGGCAAAAAAAAAAAGCTTCTCCTGTGCATTTTGACTGATCACTATGTGCAGATAATTATTGCTGTTGTGAATTAGGTCATTACATTATTTCTTCCTTCTGTCCCAAGGAGCATGGAGACAAACAAAATAATATGTAAGGAGAAATGAGAAGTTCAAATACAAATGTTTGTCCAGGCTATAGGGAAGAAGTTTTTTATTTAAATTCTTTTCCATCATTTAATTCTATTATGCAGCATAAGCTACAGGTATTGTGGTTAATATATCACGAATAAGTATTATATTCTAATATTCCTGGCTAGCAGTTAGGAGACTGTGTTATCTCATCTGCACTAACAATAAAAAATATATTAAATGGGAATAGATGAAACATTTCAGGCTCCCTCTTTTCTACCCCACAAATTTACTTTGGCTTTGTTCATAGCAATCCTTGGGTGTTCACTTTCTCTATACACTTATGCAGATCAGCTTTACATTTATAAGCACAGATGAAAGTATTTGTAAGGTCACACCTAAGACTAATTGAAGTTTAAGAATACTAAAAAAAGATCCTGATGAAATACCTACATATGATTTCACCTAAACTAATCTCTTTTTCCTGGATGATGTTGATTTCCAGAGATACTTCACCCTCAGTGAAGTAAATATTTAAATTAATATTTCACATTGAGATGGTATTACAACATTTTGTGTTGATATTTCCAGAGCAACTGTTATTTTCAACTCAAAAGTTGTCTTTTTTTTTTAATTAGTCTCTCTCTAAAATCAAATGTATATTTATATATACATTGGGATATATGTATATTATAAACATACATATAAATGTATATTGGGTTATATGGGGTATTTTTTGAGCATAGCCAGTATTCTGCTATTTTTTCCCACAATAGTGGATCTTCTCTGGAAGATAAATTGTCACTTTCTAAAGATCTCTGGCAATCTGGATCACACTTTGCTAAAATATTACTAGCATAGCAATTACAAAGAATCTTCTGACTGTGTGAATATACTACAAAAAATATATAATTGTGATATTCCTTCGTATTGTAGTTGCTTAAATACTATGCAAGTTGCTGGACATAGTGAAAATATAGTCCTTAGAGCCTGATATTGACTTTCCTTACTGAGGTAAGTTATGCTTGCATCTCTGTAAAGACAGTGCTGTAAGATGGGATTAGCTGGTCATCAGCAAAGGAAAAAAAAAAGAAAAAAAAAGAAGCTTGTGTTTTATATTGTAAATTAAATCAAGCAGAAGAAAGAAATGTGAGCATTTACAAAAAGCAATTTGCAAGTAAGAAATAAGTTAAGCTGTGTTCTCCTGCATTTTGCAAGGAGGGAAAACCACATTCTGTGCTGTGCTGTTCTGTTCTGTTAAAGAACACGTGGACTTGCTCGTTCCTGCTGGCCACGCAGACGGAGCCAGCTCCACACGTGGATCTGTGTTTCCATCAGATCCTGGGCACTGATTGATCAGTTGCTTCGGCATCCTGCAGGAGACAGACCCTTTTCCTTGGCTGCAGGAGACCCAAAATGCAGCCCTGCAAAGGAGGGCATGGAATGACTTTGGGAATTCCTCCCCTCTGCAGCATTGAACTGCTTTTTGTCTTCAGAATGCAATATTATGTTCTGGTTTATTTGGTGCAGATCCTGTGTATTAAGCACAACTGAGTGCTTAATATAAAGGAGAGTGTGACACAGTGGATCAAACCCACATTCCTTCCCTTTACATAATTAAGTGGAAGTTATGAAAGGTATTAAGACACGAGAACATTTGTGGATTCTTGTAAGGTGGCCAAGAATATCTGCACATTTGTTGTAACCATGGGGAATAGCACAGGGCTACGTATGACAGCAAAACAAACCAGGAACTTTTATGAGCTATGAAAAGTGCTTTCAGCTCATCTTTCTTTTTCTTTTTTTTTTCTTTGTCTATTTATCATTAATCAGCAGTACCTCAGACTATGAAAATCTCACTCTTTTGAGAGACAGGGAGGAACTAGAAATTGTAGCTGTGTGGCTTCTCGAACTAGGAACAAAACTCCAAGTCTACCCTCCGAACCGCACAGACCTGAAGTCCTTCTCCTACAGAAGGCATCACTGATCTCAACACTCTTTCATCCCAAAATGCAGGAAACAAAGACAGGAGGAAGTTATTTGCCCTTGTACTTCTCGTTTCTTAATCTGTCCGGAACAAGGAAGCGCAGAGAGAGGTGTGTTTTAATAAACCTAGAAAAGCTATTCCCTCCATTTAGGAGCTTTTCCTTCCCCTTGTCTTTTTGATTCTCCATACTACCTGGCAAGCTGTTCTTTCTCCCTAAGGGGCCATTAGGTTTGGAAGTACCTGAAATGCATCAGACTTGGCCAGCTCTTGGAATTATCTGGTGATATAAATTCTGCGTGCTGAAATATGCGGGAAGAGATTTCCAACAAGAGTCTAAGCAATGCAGGATTATGAAAAAAGACAGCACATTCATTGGCACAGATCGAGCGCCTGTGACATAGGAAAGGAATGAAGCATTCTTGCTGTCCAGTTTCGTGTTGTTTACCATAATGACAGACAATCTCTGGATAGACACTTAGCATTATTGAAAACTCTGGCATGGATTATCAAGCAACCACAATCTTAACAATATATATATTTCTTTCTTATTGCTGTAATGACATTGCTAATATTCATAGTTAATATTTGTGATCTGTTATCGTATGGGTGGACCTGGAAGTTTCTAAGGCTTCTACTATCTACACTTAATTTTTCCCATTACGGCCATCTAAATCCTCCCAAATGCAAACACTTTCGCACATAATTAATTTTCAGCCCTGAAGTTTACAGACAGGCTGTCACACGTAAAGTTAAACACAACTGTAATGCCACGCAGGGTCAAGACCACAGATAGGAACCTAGAAAATCTGACCTGCCGCGAAGGAGACCCGCTCACAAGCATTCTGGCCAGCGCACAAATATTTTCCCATGGAATGCAGCCGTGACATCTCCTGGGAGCTGCTCCTGAGCTTCTCCCGCTTCCCTCTCAGCTCCGTGCTGCGTTAGGGGTTTAGATGAGGTCTTACGTGATACACTGGAATGGAAGAGGGGCCTGTCACTCAGCTCTTGCCACAGCACACCTGAAAGAAAAACCCATCTGGGATGCCTGACCCAGAGGAAAGGTGCCATGAGCACAGGAAAGCAAGTGACCAGTAAGGCTAGGGAAAAAGGAATGTTTTTTTTTTCTGTTTGTTGTTGCTGTTGTTGTTGTTGTTGTTTTAATACAATTGCTTTATTTCAGCCAAGAAAAGTCGGGAAAAAAAAATCCCTATCTGCAGATATGATTTGGATTTTTTTCTCTTAAAGGAGGGAGTAAAAGAAAAAGCAATAAATGCTTTTCTTGAAACAGCATGTTCAGTCTGAAAACCAAAATGAAACCATACCTCAGGAAACTGTTTCAGCATGACTTCTTCCCTAGGTCTGTTAGTTACCACTGTTTGCACTCCAGTTATTTACCTTGTGTCACAAATCAGATAATCACAATATTTTGTAACACCAAGAAATGAGTCTAAGGCCCCACCTTATCCAGACAGGTGATGTCACTGGATTTGGTAATCTCAAGCCGTCATCTACCATTCATCTCATAATTCAATTACCATGCCTATTACTTTGTCAACTACACTTATGCAACCTGTATCAAAACCTACTTGGAAAATACAGGCTTGTTATTCACAGCTGCAATGTAGAAAATTTTGCAGAGGGGGAGGAAGAGGATATCTCTAAGATTGGGATGCTGCGGGTCCAGATTCTGAGAAGGTTTTAGAGGTTCTCTGTGCTAGCTAAATCTGGCAAAGATTTATGCCAAGAATACTTAATCTAATACTGAAATGTAAGTAGTTACAGTAAAGCCTCAGATTTTACAGTGATAACAAACTTATTAGATGAAATCAAAATTAATGCAGTCTCTTTTCTGATTTACTATTTCAAATTATTTTCAAGTTCAGGGAGTCCACATTGCATCTGTTTAGATTTGATTTATATTAATATTATTTCCATTACAATTAAAGCAAGTATGTTACTTTATATACTAATTGTTTTGCAATAAATGTTACAGCTTAGAGTACACCTTCATGGCCAAGTTGAATCAGCCTGTTGTACAGTTGCAGGCACGAGAAGTCCTCACCAGGGAAATAAAGAGCAAATAAGAAAGCAGTATGATCCCTTTAGGAGAGGTTTGGGAATTGAGAGGTTAAGTGAATATCTGTGGAGTGAAGAACATCGTATTAAAAAATTAAAAGCACCAAGTTACTCTAAAAAATAATGAGGAATAATAATCAGCTTTAACAGAGTGTTTTGTACAATGGCATAAATCACATCATGGGACAGACTGAGTAGCACTGCCAATGTATCTGCATGTCTCCTATCTCTGATGGTTTTCTGTTGCCCTGTAGGAGACCAGAAAATGAGCCACAATGATTCCTAAACCCTCCACTTGGGCAGCCGTCTCCTTGAGAAACTAACGAAGCTGGGTATCAGTTCATCTGCTGTTCATAGATCACAACTTCAGGCAGATCTGTGCAAATTTACTAAGTGATCCTCAGGAAGGAAATGGGTTTCTCACTGCCTCTCGGCATTACAGGTAGTTACAGCTTTCCTGTTCTATATTGAATCTCAAGTTCACTACTTCTTAGGGAAATTCTCAAATGAAGAAGACCAGAAATACCATACTGCAATAAATAACTCGGATATATACACTTTAGAATATTAGCGTCCAAAAGAATTTCAGTCCAGCCCAAATCATTACAATTACTGTTTTATGGACAGTGATAAAGCTTACTGGAATTTTACAGTGAAATAAGGTTTTTAGGACTGTTTGTATGCCATTCCCTAAAGCAACTAATATCAGAAAGCCAGCATATGGCTTCATCTACAGCTTCTTTTAACCGTTCTGTGGGAAGAGGATCATTCACTATCTCATTCTGCTGCATGCAGGGGTGGTTCAGAGCACTTGGAGAGCTAACCATGCCTTTGCAACCACATATCCGAGTGGGTCAGCTCCCCCAGGAACGTTTTTAATCTGGCAGGGTGCTGGGTTCCCTGAAAGACTGAATGGATCTGAAACATGAAAGAGCCTGTGAGAGGCGAGACCTGGAAAGCACGAGGCTGGTTTGTGATGTAAGTACTTGAGAAATCTAGCATGAAGGTATTTTGCAAAGAGGAACCTCTGTTCTGAATCAGAACAACTTTCTTAGGAAAAAAAAAAAAGAGAGAGAGCGCCCTATCTGTTATTTCATCCACGGCAGATACCTCTTTATGCTGAAATGATTCCATCTTTCCTGAAATGGGCTTGTGTGCATGACAAAACACTTCCTAACATCTTAGATAGGTGTTGTCTTAACCACAAAAATGTGTGTACGTTCAGATGAGATAAGAATCCATCATTTCAGATCCTTATTCACAGGTTTTCAAAAAGTTCAAAGGCAGGTTTTCTGCCAGTACCTTTCCAACATCACAAAACATAGTAGAAATTTCAAAGAAAAAGGCCCAGACTGCTGCAGAACTCTGTAGTTCAGTGCAGAAGAGGGATGGATTTTTATTAATGCTAGTATAACCTTGTGCCAGTTGGTGTGATTTCTTCAGCTTTGGCACAGCTTCTCCTGATCTAAACATATGAAATTCAGAGAATACTCTATATGCATGTCCAGATTATTAATATACATTGTAAACTGATACATATTGCTTTCCTTATAATAAATGCTTACGTGAAATGGAATACTGTGTAAGAAATTTTTAACAGTGTTTTGGCATCTGAAAGAAAAATTGTAACCTAACAAATGGTGAGGGTAATTTTACAATATGTGTATATAATTTCTTTTAGGGAAAAAAAAAAAAAACAAAAGAAGAGGAAGACAAGTGTCAATTGGTATACTGCTAAAATAATAATTATAGTGCATTCTGCCGTTATGATTACTGTGTCTGGGGTTGCTAATTCTTTCATTTTCAGAAAAATGAAGCAATTGTAGCAAAAGATCTGGTTGAGCACTGCATTATTTCACACTGAAAATATCCAGAATAATCTGAATTCTAAAAACAAATCACTAAAAGAAAGGAAACTGAAAATTACAGCCCAGCTTCAAAGATGATCATTTTGAATCCAGGACACCAGAAGCATGTTAAAAATGTGTTGAGAACAGCACAATTTTTGTTGTTTCCAAGGGAAGATACAGGACATTCTAAGCTTTTGAACATATGATCCTAAGACTCTGCAAATTTCAAAGAATTACAAAATAGTTGGGGGTGACAGCAACCACTGGAGATCATCTCATCCAACCTTGTTGTTCAAGCATGGGCATCTGAAAGAGTTGCCCAAGTCCCTGTCCAGGTGATTTGTGAATCCCTCCAAAGATGGAGACTTCACAACCTCTTTAGACAACCTGCTCCAGTGTTTCACTAGCGGCAGCACTCAAGACTTTTTTCTTCTGTTTATATTAAATTTCCTGTATTTCAGGTTTGTACTCACTACTTCTTGTCACATCTCTCAATACCAGTAAGAAGTCTGGTGGCATTTTCTTTATGTCTTCCCAGGTCTTCACATCATCAGGTGTAAATTAATACACATATCAATTTTCATATATCTTCTAAGCCCCTCATTGCTTTTCCTTCAGTAAGCCTCTGTTAAAGAAAGAGAGCATTTTATGCTTTGCTACATACACTGAGTGAAGTAACACAAAACCAGATGTTTTTTATCATCCTATTCCCGGAAAAATCCTCCACACTACGGATTTTATCTCATGCACTGTGAACAGTGTCATGCACATGTTAGAATACCCTTGTGGATTTGTTTATGTGGGTATAGCCAGCTGCCAACTCAAACAATGTATGAGTGAAATTGAGATGTCTTTTTCGTAGGGATGGTAAAGAATGTCCTGTGGCAGCCCATCTGCATTTGCTCCATCAAGATATTTCCACCCCCAAAGTTTACTGGAAAGTAAAAAATCACACTAATACATTGGGAAACAAAGATAGTTGAGGTAAAAACTGCTTTGAAAGAATGTTTGACCAGAAGATTCATTTTTAAGAAACCTGTTTCCTCATTTCTTTTTCTTTTAAATTTACCTTTTTACCTCAAAATAAATAAATACAAAAGAAAGGTGAAGAAAAAGCTTGCCTTTTCTTTTCCTGTCTTGCTCTCCCCTTCCAAACCGATGTCCTGAAGATCTGCATGGAGAACCTGATTCACCTGTATGCAAAACTGACTGATAGAAACTAACAAACAGAACCATTCAGCTCTAACATCACAAGCCTTTCTTTACTTTTCTGCCCTAATCAAATAGATATTATCTTACTTTGATCCTAAAGCTCTCCAGTGGCGGCAAGACTGTATATTTCACTGTTTATATGGAAGGCTGTTGACTAGTGGTTGTGCTAATGCCTCATCTGTGCTCACTGTTGAACACAACCTCTCTTTCCATGGCTCTGAGTGAGCAGCGAGCCCCTGTGCTAACACTCCCTGGGTTCAGGCCACTATACTGTTATTTTTAGTTGACCTGCTTAATTTTATCAGCACCAACTATGTCTGGAAGAAGGTGCGTCCAAGTCCCACAGCTCTTCACGGATGTTATTTTTTTATTTTATTCTTTTAATCTTGTAGTTAGGTTTATAAAAGTGAGATTGAAATAAATAAATCACAGAAAGAAGCAAACACAGACCGCCTCCTGGACTTATATTTTTCCTCTCCTGTAATTTTTCGCATTTCGTTTGCCTGTTGAAAGTCAAGCTTCACAACACTAATGACCGATTTTCTTCTGGATGCAAAAGCTCTACTTAAACTTTTGTAACAAAAGAATATGGCGAATATATTAGGATTAAGCAATCAGAAAGGCATAGATTTAAACCGGCAGTCCTCAAACTTTCATCACTGCAAACTATTGCCAACCTGCATAACACTTGCAGACCACACTTTAACACTTCAGATGAAATAGTAAATGCACACACTGCTAAGCCAGGATGTTTCTGTTGACCGTGGCCATGGGTAGCAATGGCAACAGACCACATGAACATACACTAATATTGAGAAGAATCTCAAACTTATTTGATGCTTAAGTGTTTCATCCAATCTTATAACAACATTATGCAAAACACATCAACACATTGCATTTGCAGCTCTCTGCCAAGCCTTGCTCACATAGGAACAAACCACTGTCTGCTTAGAACTGACCTCAAAGACTCGAGAACACTAGCAGAGCTCGTAGCCAAACATGATCTGTTTTTAACATCCTCACAAACTTAGTGGATTTTTTCTTTCTTTTAGTAAATGGGATTTATTAAGAACATATTTCCATAGCTAAACAGAAAAAAAAAAAAGAAGGGAGAGAAGAGAAGAGAAGAGAAGAGAAGAGAAGAGAAGAGAAGAGAAGAGAAGAGAAGAGAAGAGAAGAGAAG
>JAUBNY010000868.1:2771511-2789969 GCA_032275445.1 Crypturellus soui | reverse complement strand
CTTCTTTCCTTCTTTCCTTCTCTTTCTTTCTCTTCCTTTCTTTCTTTATTCCTTTCTTCCTTTCTTCCTTTCCTTCTTTCCTTCTTTCTCTCTTTCTTTCTCTCTTTCTCTCTTTCTCTTTCTCTCTCTCTTTCTCTTTCTCTCTCTCTTTCTCTCTCCCTGTTTCTCTCTCTCACTCTTTCTCTCTCTTCCTTTCTGTCTTCCTGCCTTCCTTTCTATTCATTTTTATTTATTTTTGTCTTCTGATTGCTTACATGATTACTAATGATCTTAAAATTAAAGAGGCAATCAGCCTGATAAGATGCAGTTTGTTCTAGGTTGATGATAGAAAATTCATCTTTTTTAAAAGCCAGGCATTTAAATTGGTATGGACGACTGAGTGAGTACTTTTTCACTGATTCTTTAATTGGTTGTGAAGTCAACTTCGTGTGTCTTTTTAGCTTTTGATTCCTGTCTTTCCAGAGTATCTGTATATGCTTCATGAACAAAGTGCATGTCTAGCCTGAACTCAATTCAATTTTCTAAAGAATTCATTCCACAAATTTGTTAGCTTCTCTTTATTTTCATGTATACATTTTTCACTAGTTACTGTTTCCAGAGTTTCAGCTTTCTGCATGAAGTTTCTTCAGGTTTGCTTTGCAATGAAGCAATGATGGAGCCTAATTCTGTCACAGTCACTGCAGAAGAGACCAGGAGATTCACTTGGAGCAGGGAGACCACTTCAGGGGCCTGGAAACAACCAGCTACTTCTCCTCAAGGAGTCAAAAAATAAGAGTCAGAGCTTGAGCCTTCTAGATGACACCTTTTCCTATTTCTTTTTTTAAAATTCATGCATTGAGAGAGGCACACACATACATTACATTTTGCGTACTCTAAAAATGGAATAAAAATTGGTTTTGGCACGGTGATACTGTGGTCTTGTTCCATTCAACAGTCTCTGTTCACAAAGGGGACATCTACAACCAGGACCCTTCCAGAACAAGCTCTATAGAAAGGAAAAATGCTGCCTCTCAGTGCTTTCCTCCTCTCTTTTCCTGTGTGGAATTAGGTAAATAATGAGAAAGATGAAAGGATGCTAAAACTTCAGTCTCCATTTTCATCATGAGGACAGAAAATGTGTAGGTGACTAATCACAGAGGCAGCCTCTTCAAGGCTCTCAGAGAGCTGAAATTTTTATTACGTGATTTCTAGGAGCAGCCAAAATCCTCACATGTGGTTCCTGAGTCGTAGCAATGCTGTTTCGATGTACGGTATAAACTGCTGTTCCTCCATTGCGGGCAGACTGCTGTACCCCAGACACAGGTTTGGGTCAGACGGTGTGAGCAAGTCAAGAACAAGCTCATATATTTTGCAATTTTGTAATTCTTAATAAATGCAATAAACATATTCTTTCATCAGATTTGCCAGTCTTTACCCCAGTCTAAACACATGCCATAATGCCCACAAAACAGGTGGAAACAGATATAAGATCCTAGTCACTGCTACTCTGTAGATACCTAATAGGCCTCAGAAAGACAAGCGCTCATTAACACACTTTACCAATTCCATAAATAGAAGGCTTCACTCAACACTGTTTTCAACCTATCTCTTTCCAGAGAAACCATTTTTGAGCAAAACAAAACTAAACCAAAAAAAAAAAGCCAAAAAGAAAAGAAATATTATCTCACTTGGTTTTGAGTCAGCCGCTCCAGAGTCCTCAGGGAGCAGAAGAGCAAACAAGACTATGTTCAGAATGTTCCTGTTCCTGAACTGCACTAAAACAAATACACTGAAGCAAGTAAAAACATACTGGAAACAAATCCAAAAGCAAACCTACCCCTAGGAAACAGGACACTGACTAGGGCTGCAGGGCAGCCAGCAATAAAGGAGAAATATTTTTTTGTAAGCCTACATACAGGCCGCACCACTTAGCACAGACAACAAAATGTGTCTATAAAAGCTGCTCTGCTTTAGGAAAATGCTATAGGTAACATTAAAAAATAACTTAAAACTCAATAACTTAAAAACACCAACACCTATTAAAGCATGATTTAAGTCCACAAAGATGCTCCTTGGGTGAATCTGAATGTAGCATCTATCTTTAGGTGGCTGACTCAGCAAAGAAAGATCGGATAGGTCAGGGATAGGGGAGCAGCAGGCAGCACCCCACATGGAGCTCCTTCTGCCACAGTCACATCCTCAGGCTGCTTGCACCCAAGCAAAGAGGATGCTGGCAGTACAATCTGCACATAGCAATCGATACTGCTATTAGGTACCAGAGGTTCAGTATACAGCAAGTGGGGCTTGTAAATCCATTACAGCTAGAGTTATGTGGGATTAGAATGGAGGAATTAGATTAATGGCATGAAATTTGACACCTGTGCACACCACAGGACCTATTTTAAATTGTGTACTTTCCTTCCTGTGCTGAAGAGGTTTGTACTCTATCAACAAGCAGCCTGTGCAATGCACACGACAGAAAGGCTGAAGTTCTCGATGGATTCTATACCAACTACATGCTTAGTTTTACGTGCAAAGTCAGCAAACACGGCTACCTGGGGAACCAGGACCTGTCTTGGTGCAGCTGATCAAGCACATTCATCATCTGTTTCACATGATGAGTCTGTAATAGGCTTGTTCAACCTCACTCGTCTCTGTTCAGTTCAGCAGCTGAGCCTTGCAGAGGTCTTTCAGTCATATTACTAGCTGGTGTCAAAAGTCAGTGGAGGCTTCAGTGAAGCTGGCAGAGTTAATGTTGATTTTTACCAGCTAAGGATATCTTTTGGCTATTAAGTGGCAAGAGGGAGGCAGGTGTGAGATTCAGTGGCCACAGCTTAGTCCGTGCAGTCAACAGCAGTGGCAGTAAATCTTCAAGCAGCCTCCCTCCCATTAGGTAATCTGCTTTTTATTTGTTTTTATGAAATATCAGTAACTGATAATTCGCTCACAAGCTGCCTTGCTTTCCTCAGAATCATGACGTGTATGTAAATGCGTAAAATGGGCTGTGATAGCCCTCTCAACTCACCTCCTGAGAATGACATTTTTTGTTATGGAAAAACAATTAACAAGAAGCCATGACATTCAATTTCTTTAATCTGCAGTGATGAAAGCTCCCCTGATGTGTGCTTGTCTTTCTGGAACCAATCAGTTCTGCCACTAATCCTTTACATTCCTTAGAGAATGCTCATTGATTTAACCACCATAAAATGTAATTATGTTGTCCACAGGTATGTTTGTCATGTACTATGCTGACATACCTTTGAGGCCATTGAATTGCTCGAGAAAATAGAAGACTAGAAGTGATTGTTTAAAGCTGTATTGCAGCATGACAACTTTCTAGATGTTTTTACTCTCTCCTGATTCTTCCCAGAATATTGTACTTTAGAGACCTGGTAGAGCCACAATTAAGTTTAAAAAGCATGGAATCACATGCACTGGAAGGCTAAGGTGCTTTAAATTTGTTGCTTTCTTCTGCTGCTTAACTTCAGGGGATCCCTTGGAAACACATTTTTGCCAGCTACTTCAACACAGAAGTCTGTAGCTCCTACCTTCTACATTCATATGTAACAGCCTGTTATTCACTACAGCAAGGCTTCTGTTGCCAAAGGAGACCTATGCTTAAAGGTCTTTATCCCATTTTATCTCTGTGTGTAACACAGCTTCTTTACATTATACTATCATTAAAAAGTAAAAAAACAAACAAACGACAAGATCTTGGGGCAGATCTTTCCTCAAGACATATTTCATCTCTCCAAATACTGCAGAAAAAAAATGCCTAGTATTTCAGAGAAATTTAGGAAACAACAGTAAGAGGCACTAGCTCAGAAGTTAGGAAAGACATGAAATGTGTCCAGCTCTCGGAAACCCTTTTCTCCTCAGCAGATAGCTGGCTAACATGATAAACCCCCCAAGGGTATGGTGGTGCAGTTACTTTGACCTCAGCAGTTCAGGGGGATTTTAATTGAATTTCATTCACTCAGTGAGACAAGAGAGTGGCCCCATAGAACTCAGAAAACCACCTGATTTACATTGGCAAGACAAAAGCTAGAACCTCTTCTGTAGGGCAAAATTTTGCTATTCATGCTCACCTTACCCCACAGACTGTCATTAGGTCTTTTGAGAACTCATTAGAAGCTGCAAAGGACATTTCGGTCTACCTGTAAGATCTGTGGCTAGAAAAACCTCCATTCAGAGATCAAACATGACGCATGGTGAACACCTGTAATATTGAACTGAAGACAGAGTTTCAGGGTGGCCTGCAACAGCTATTCAAGGAGGAGCTGGGTTATAGGGAACTCCTCCTCTCTTCACGGACTGTGCTTCTTCAGCCAAGTTTTCCATTACCTCCTGACATGGTTTAGTATTCTTCCCTAAAAGTAGGTGATATCCATCTATAAGAAGAGGGTTCTACTTCAGCCATGGTCTGAAACTGAAGTTAATTTAGCAGTCTCCATGACTCTTCTAAATGCTCCCTGAGAGGTCATGATGGTATGTATTTTCAAGATGACTGAGGCATGTTTACTTGTTTGTGGCATGATATACCTGTTGCACAGGTAAATGAATGATTTTAATAGCTGAACTAGCTACTTTCAGGAGTATTAAAGGAAAGAGAAAATTTATTTCTGTAATGAACTCTGCAGTCATATAAAGATAGCTGTAACAAAATATATAGATTGGGATGTAACACCACATTGTAATATACAATCATTTGAGTCTTTCCCAACTACAAACACTCCCATCCACTCTGAAGTGTCATTTCATCCTCAGAGGTGGGTCACAAGAAAGTGAAATTGGCTGCTCAGCCGCAGTATACACATTCTCCACATTCTGCAGGGGTTTCTTCTCTATCATCATTCTAGAAACTAATGAAAAGATGATACAAATGGTTTGGATTGGTACTCTAAACAGCATCACCTTCTTTTTAAAACATCACCCAAACCAGCTGTACTAGTGACAGAACTAATTTAAGCTTCTCAAACTACTATTTAGATTTGACATTGTCCCCTCAACGCTTCCCTGTGTTCAGTTTAAAGTAAGGTAATGTTTTGCAAAAATGTGAACCATATGAGCTTCAATCTGCAGTCATTAAAAATAGCAGAGATGACATGTGTGGTCAAATGAAAAAGCAAGCAGGAAGCAGGAAGAATCTGTGTTTATGGAAACAAAGAAATTATAATAAAGACAAGCGACAAGGACTATGCAAATGCTATTGGTTGGTATGTGCCAAGGAGAACACAGAGCATTAAGGCACAGTTCAAACAGCAGCAGGACATGTGGCTGTGGGAAGGTCCTCTGTAAATCCCAGCCATGTAGTCTTCTAGTGCCTTCATAATTATGTTGTAGAAGAAAAGCTACAGTGACACATGCAAGTCACAACAGCTCTAAGAAACCCACAATTTGCAACGTAATAGTAGTAATGCAACTATGTGATGAAAAAGCATTTTAGGCCCACTAGTAAGAACTGATTCATTTATGAATTCAGACATTTTCATTGAAGTTTAGATTAGAGTGTGCAGGTAATTGCTACATGCAAGAGAAATAAGAGAAGAAACGGTTGCTGCAATACTACTTCTTTGCTAAGTTGCTGCCTAGAGCTTTTAGTTCAGCAAATAAACAAACTGATTATTGACTCTTTACTGTAAAGCTCAGGTTTCTATTAAAAGAATTTAACTGCCCACGCAGAACCGAAAATTCTACAACAGACTGCAAATTTCAAGACACACCGTTGACTATAAACTGTCCTACCTTCACTTTCTACCTCAAAATGCCTACTTACACCTGATGAAGATTTAAGCCTCAGCTGAACGAAAATGAAAACAAAAGATGTCCGCTTTCGGCAGTGTAGCTCACCCAAGCAGTCTGTTCCTACTACAGTTCCTAGGACTACAGTTCCTCAGTAGTACTTCTAACTTCAAAGGCTTCATCCAGATTTTTACAGTGTTAATTTTCATAAAAACAAACAACAAAAAAGAAACTGATCCAAAACAAAACCAGCATTGCAACATTTTTTTCCTCGTTCAAGGGCCCACAGCATTCAAAAAAAAAAGTCTCTAAGATCTGATCCATAGCTTAGTCAGTTTTCCACGTTGCCTGAGGATGCAGTGAGGATTATGAATCTTGAAGTTTCATTAAAAGATTAGCAGTGGCAACGACTTGCTGTACTGGAGACTAAATGAAAACTGAGATTCTGTAACTGAGATAAGAACACAACTTTCTTCAGTGCCACAAGCAGTTATGCTTCATGACATCTCTCATTGAGAAAGAGCATGTTGTGCACACCACGGAAAACACAAGACTAGTTAAATACTTATCACTAATACTCATTTGTTGTACTCCAGCCATGTCAAGAGGATCTTGAGTTGCCTGAAGAAGCCATTTTGGCCAGCCTGGTGAGAATGATGAGGGACACCCACTGCTCCTCCTTACCTCTGCAGAAGGGGTAGGTGCTGCACGGTAAGCAGATCCACAGCAGGATTCATTGCCCATGCTGAAGGAGCTCTCCTGAAGGAGCCCGTCCAGCTGGCATGAGATAAAGCAGCCCTGTAGCTATTCTGGTTTGCACTGAGGGCTGTCTCTGCGCCAGCCATGGGATCTGAAAGGGCCTGAATGCAACAAGCTGAGCATTGAGCCCCTAATGACGAGTAGTATTCATGCAAGGAACATTTAAAGCAAAGAAAAGCTTAACTCAGAGCACTAGGCCATAAAGTGAGCTCTGTATAACACTTAGTTAAAACCAAATACCTGTGGGATTATAAAACTTTTGCCTTGAAGTTCAGTGTGTTGGCACAAAGAATAAATGCTGTTGTGGAAGAGTTATTTCATTACATGACAATTGAAATAAATGTTGTGGAAGCATTTACACATGTTCCTCTGGATGTTACCATTCCTTTTACTTTGATAAGATGCAGGCAAAATAATTTTCATAACTTTAAAAATCTCTTTTCACTCATGTTTTATATAAACTCTGTAAAATTGAAAGTACAATATGTTTCCTTACTCTAATCAATCTCTCCTACACACAGTTATTGCCAGAAACTCACAGAGACACCTGGTTTGCTATTCCAGGATCTTATATTCAGGCTAAGATCTTGTGTCTGTTTTTTTATCAGATAATTTTTTTTTTTAAATGAACAAACACACACACACACACACACACATATAATTGCCTAAACTCCAACAGCAGTGTGAAATAAAAAGAAAAATGTAAGATATATTTTATGTTCACTTATATGAGGGTTAACTACAAGAATCAATGTGTATTATAGAAGATTCTTGCGAGCAGAGCTAGTCCCAGAAAGAAATATTAGTGTTACAAGCTCACAGGAGCTATCTGATATAAATATTTATTAATCAAATGAGGACTTTGTTAAGTACTGTTGACTGATGGCAAAATGTTGCTCAGGATTGAGATCCACTCACCTTCCAAGTAATTGGTTTGAAATATGATATAAAATATTTAGCTTTGCTATAGATAGAGCTAGATACATTTCTTCTGAATATTTTCAGTGATGAAGGACAGCTATTTCTGCAGTAAATACTTTCATAAATATATTTTTATTTTAAAAACAGATATAAGGAGTCATTTGTATAACCAAAAAAAAAGTTAAAGTAAAAATTAAGTTAAAAATGAAAACTTGCTTACTTTCACCTCCAGTCTTCATGCTGAAGAGCTGATCTTCTCTCACCTAATTCTAATCAATGTGAAACCAAAATACAAGCTCCAGGTTTTGATGAATTTCTGAAGCCAGAGCGAAATCTCCAAAAGTCAGATATACCACGAGGTCATTTCCGACTCTTCCAGCTTCTCCTCATCTTCCTCTTTTAGTTCATGCAAGCTTGAAACTAAAAGATGCCCTCACTTTAGTTTCTAACTAGAATTTGGTCAATGCTTTACACAAACAAAACTCTTGTTGGAAATTAACATTTGAAGGAGACTTTCATGAGATATAGTCCAAATGCAATTTTTCAGCATCTCTGGTATTTGTCTTCTCAGAGAACTAAGATTAAACTTCCATTCTCCTCCCTAGATATACAATATTGATGACTCAGTAATCTTTTTTTTTTTTTTCAGCTTTTGGACTCCTGTTAAGCCTGCCAGATTGATCTTCAGCTTTTCAGGAACTGACTTTTCTCATAAGAAAAGCTGGAAATGGCTGTTTTCTTCTTTAATGTGAAATAATTTTCCACTATTTGGAAATTTTGATTCCCTCTAGTAAGTTGTAATCCAAAGCTGACAGCTTCATTTAGGCAACAGCATTTTGAAATATCCAGGAATCTTTTTATAAAAAAATTCAAGAAAAAAATACAGCTTTAGGACTATTCTGAAGATAAAAATGTTATCTATACATATAAAGATCAAATAATTTGACTTATAACTAGATGTTTTTTCAGAACAGGCTTCTCAGCTAGAAAAATATTTTTTTCATAAAATCTTTGTGAATAAAAAATAAATAAATAAATAAATATTTTGAGACTTTAAAAAATTGATAATACCTCAAGCACTATTTGTCTGAGTGTTGCCCACTGTTTTTGACCTGTTGAGTATTGTAGCGTGCAAGTCCTTTCTCAAAACTGTCAAGTTAATTGTCTTAAAAATGAACTTGCAAAAACATACAAATCTCATGCAATATACAGTTAGAGTGAAAATTTTTATTGCAAAGTCAATCAAACAGAGTCAGCAAAGTTACAAGTCAGTATGCAAATTACTTGCACCCAGCAGTTTATTTGGTAATTAAGCCTTTTGTTTTCTCCTGTGGAAAGAAAATTTCAAACCAACTTTAATTTTAATAAATACACTAATCATTATGAACTGTTAGAGAATTTTTTTTATTTGATGGCCTATCTGCAAGCCATTCATTTCAAGTCTGTCTTCCACTATTCTTTAGTCATTCATAACATTAACTATTCACATGGTATTTCTGTTTCTATACTTGACTGAGGTAGCAGGACTTTCATAAACAAGAGTAGGAAGATCAAAAACATTCCTGGAAGACAAGGAGCCCATATTGAGTGTGAATCAAGTTCTATGAACATTCCCAGAGAAGCTCTACAAAAAATAAACTACTTTTTGTAAACAACAGAAATTTTCCATCAAAACTAGTTGCTATAGAAAGCTGAGTTTTTACAAAGCTCTCTTTTGGGGAAAAAATAAAATAAAACAAACGAACAAACAAACAAAAAACAAACAAACAAACACCTTTTTCTTAGAAGTTTTTTTTTTCAAAAGGAAAAAAAAAATCATTGTCTCATGAATATGCAATTGACTGAATATACGTCCACACTATCTTCTATACATGATATAGTTTTCCTTTCAGAGAGAGAAGATCCTAGTACATGACAAGATATGCCATAGAGCAAAAAAGAGAAACTCTGAGGATAAAATAACCCAGCCATAAATCCCTTGAGGCACTCTCATAAATTTCCCAAGAACCATTTTAGATGTCTGTCAAAATAATTTATTTCAAGCCTAAAACATTTTGAAATTAAGCTTTTGCTTGAAAATCTGAATTCTTCTGTAAGAACCAAGTTCATTTTTATTGTTTCTATTTTTACAAAAACTTGTCTTTTCATTTGCTCAAAGAATATTCAGAACTATGCAAAGAGTTTTTCTTTTTTCTTTTTTTTCCAGTGCAGTATTCTAAAGGGGAAAAATTATAAAAACAAGGATCAGTTTCATCTAAATTAATATATGGAATATATATTTTATTGAAATGAAACTCCACCAACAACATTCTTTCCATAATAAATATTTTGTTAAATTCCAGATTTTTTTTTTAAGTATTTGGTACATTTGGCCTCACTCTCTTCAGAACGTAATGAAAAAAATCTCCAAAGAATTTAATCTGGAACTACCAAATAAATTGTTTTGATGATTCTAATTAATTTTCTTTCTCAAACCATCAAGCCTTCATGCTGAACCCTTTTATATGAGTTTCATTCATCATTAGAGATAGTATTATTAGGATTTTTTTTGAGGGATAGGAGAGAAGGCTAAGAAAGAAAAAAATACAAAAAGTCAGTTAGTGAAAGATTTACATAGCTCTACATTATCTTTAAGAAATCTATCCAGTGTATGGATATGGATATACCTGTATATGCTACTTAAGAGAAAATGGACATTAAAATATTTCTCCAAAGTCTCTTGAAGTAAACTTAAAGACTGTAAATGACATCACTAAACATTGGAACAGGGTCTTTGGCATCTGAAGTTGGAAAGACCCACAGCTCTTTTTTTCCAGTACTGACAAAATCCATTTGAATCAAATGTTGTACATCCAAATGGACAGTAAGTATCTGATCAGTATATAAAAAAAAAGTATGTTTTCATTTAAATTGTATTCCTTAGGTCGTCTCTGCAGATTTATATCAGGCTGCACTGTGCCAAGTTGGCATTTCCATTTATTCAAACATTGAGTGTATCCAGTTGAAAGTTCTGAACAAATTAGAAACAGACATCTTTTTAAAAATATTTGTGAATTTTCAAATCCAAAGACGTCACTAGCTACCCAATCTTTCTGTTTTTTTTTCTCTCTCTTTATTTCCTGTAACAATGTCATGATGACAAACATAATACTACCACGATTTCTGCTAAAGCACAGAATAAGCTAGTGGGATTGATTGACAAAGAGGAAAATCTCCAGTGCATGCCCAGTCTTCAGTGTATTCTTCACTGAAGAGTCTTCAATCTTCAGCAGTTTTCCGATTATCTGAAAAAACAGAGAGATTACCTTTGTTTACAAGAAATATATTAGAGCCTGTGAGAATTATGTAACTGACATCGATTTTCATTTTTGGGTAACCTTTTTCGCATTAGAAAAGACTTTCAAACACTTGTGTGCTTGAGTGTGCAAAGGAAACCAAAAAATTGCATTCAACCCAGGTTTATTGCTATATTGAATTGGACCACTTGTGATCTCATTAGGGGTACATTTGCTTCCAATCAAAGCCAGAAACATTTTGAAAAGTGTCACTATACAATATGAACACTTTGGCTTTTTGTCCCAGAATTGCAGAAAGATGTTCTGAGCTGCCAAATGGGAGATGTGGAATTGTGAATTAAGGATCCAAAACTGAGAAGAAAAAAATTAAATAAAGCAAAACAACAACAGCAACCAAAAAGAAAGTTTCATTGATTCAGATTGGCTTGTCATCTTTAAAATTTTGCTCAGGATTGTATAACAGCTTTAGCATTTGGCAAGGGCTTGGCTCTGTCAGGACTATAAACCCTGGAGGATCATAAACTCTGAATTTGGAACATTAGTGCCATAAAATGGAGTATCATATTATAAACTATAGCAAGTTTTTAGAATAAGAGGCTAACTTGGGATCTTGATCTTTCCAGAGTTTTGGGGTAAATTAATTTGAGGGATATAAATTTATATATATTTTCATCCTAAATCTGCTTATCTTCAGTTCTACTAATCCAGGCATCTGTGTTTGGAAAGCAAGAAGTGCTGTCACTGATTAACAGGATTAGACTGAACGAAGAGTTCCTTCTGCCATTGTTCTTGCCTTGAATAAAGAAAGGACCAAAACAAGGATTTTTCATAACCTGTAGTAGTGACCCAGTTCCCTTCAGTAAAATCATTTCAAAACTGATCTAAAACACTCTATGAATCCTCTGCTGCTCCAGAATTGTCTGGATGACATCTGGATGCACATGAGCAGCAAGATCTCACCACCAACAGAAGACCGCCCAGACATCTCACTCGCTGGGTCCACCTACCTTTGGGCCTGACAACTGTCGGCAGTGAATCCGAGCTTTGCTGAGTGCTCTTGTTCATGAACATCTGATGTGGCAGACTCACTGGAAGTGGCTCTCACACAACTGGTCAGGATGCTGGCATGCTAGGATGACTTCACCCCAGGGGTCTCATCTTTATATATTTCCAAAATCCCACCACTCTTGTCCACAGACTTTCCTGCCTGCTAAAGAGCCCAAGAGGGTTTTTATCACACTTCCTTGTGCTCATGGGCAGCAATAAAGCACTGGAAGCCTTCTGCAAAGCTCTTTGGGCATTGCTGTTGCTGGGGTAAGCAGAACTCATCTTCCTCACAACCATCTTCCGCCTACTTCTTGGCCAGTTGCTGTAGTTATCAAGCAGGAGGACCTTAACTGGAAGCATAGAACGGATATGTGTGATCTGAATAGGCAACGAGGACTTGGATTCCTACCAGGAGGTGCAACAGCATGGGCACCTGAAGGGAGAAACCACAGCCAAATTGAGTCTGTCCCCCAGCAGCAGGGAAAATGGAAAAACAGCCTCTGTAGCTTCCTGCTTTCCCTCCCTGGGTCAGGAGAAGGGCTGCGACTGTTCTGACCAACAGTCCAAACCAAGACTCCAATTCTGTAGTTCTCTCGCTTCACACATTTGCTATGGGCGCATCCAGTTTTCCTCACCACTGCATGCTGTCCCCAAATTTCCTAGTGAAGACTTTTATGTCTCCAGATGGAACTGCTAGGACAGGACATGGATGTGTATACACTCTCTCGCAGGTCCTACAGGCTCACATCTCATTATCCAGATGCATTGGGCACGACAGAAAACCAGCAGGTACTAAGGAAGAGCAAAATAGACTGGGGCATGAAGAGGAGGACTGTTTAGCAACAGGAATGGTGAATCACTACACCATTTCCATGCCAGAGCATGCTTAAATGTTAGGTCCAAATTTTTCTTGTAGTGCATGTACTGGTTGCTGTTTGGGGCATCCAAGGAGGAATGAAGAGACTTTCTAACATTATCGAAAATAGAGTCACCAAAAAACACATCCCCCCCTCATGTCCTGCAGCAGAGCAGTGCCTCATCATACAAGAAGTCTTGCTGCTTGTATGAGACACTTGTTTCTCCAAGCTTGGCATCTGGATCAGCACCACAGCAATGAGTTGGAGGGGAACTGCAGAGGAGACCTGGGCGGCTCATGGCTAAGCTTCCCTGCTCAGAAATCAGAAAGCTCCAGACTTGAGCAAGGAAAGGGAACTTTTCCCTCTTGGGAGAGCTGGCAGCTCCACCTGGATTCATACTTAGCTGTTTTTTCATTTTATTTTATTCTTTTTTTTTTCTTTTTTTCTTTTTTTTTTTTTTTTTTTTTTTGTAGGTTGGTGGGAGGGAAGTCAAGGCAGGAGTGGGAGGAAGGGGGAAGGGAGGTCAAGGAAGATCTTAGCAACCATGAGTCACCAGGGCCTGATACTTATTTAGCGAATAGCATGAACCTAATTAACACACAGGCAATAGCTGCTGTGAAACAGCGTGAGACAGCATGCTTTTTCATCGAGCTCAGTGGGGCGAGCCATAAAAGCTCAATGAGGGAAATAAAGTTACACGCTGACCTGCTGGTATCCTATCGCTTCGCTCCGCAGAGGAGGAGGAACACATGCACAGCCTGGCGCTGGCAGGACCACTAGCTGTGTCTTTCTGCCCCAGCTGCTTCCTAAGTGCCTCATGGGCTGCAGAGGCAAGCTTCAAAAAAGACTCCTCATCGTTCAGTCTCCTGTAATAACCAAGAACTAAGCTACTTCCCTGTTTCTGATCTGACTTCCTCATGATCTGATGTCCTCATCCTGAGAGCAGATTCCATTAGTCAGTGCCGACACTGCGAAACACTGGATCTGCTTTCAGCCCGGGTCCCCCCCAGCTTTGTGCTTGTGGCTTAGACAAGGGTTTCAAGATGGGCCTGCTGCTCTTGGGTATCTCCCAAGGCTGGCACATCATCACGACTAGTAGCTTCACAGCAACATGAACGTCACTGAAATAACAGTTGAGGCCCACATGTAAGCAAAACATATGCACATATACAAATCCACAAAAACAAAATTACTACTTTCTGTCAGCAGTGGATACTGTTGTTTAGAGTTTAGAGATACTGCTGTTTCAAGCACAGTACTTATTTACCTAGCTGAAAGCATAAAGAGAGCCCTGAAGCGTCAGGAATGAGCCTCTCTCTGTCTTACTGTGTCATGAAAATGTGTGCTCCTGTACTCGACAGCAAATGTGGTGCCTGTCAAATACAGAGGGAACCATAGGAGCCAATGCCTCCTTGGTGAAAGCAAGAGCTAGCTCATACCTCAATTCAGCTCCTCCCAGCTCTGCCTAGAAAGCCAGCTGGACTTTCCTTCCCCAGTTATGCTGGGGTAATGACCTTTAAAGTATGAATACTGCCATCTTCCCAGATAATTCCAATAGCTGTCAGCTTGTCAGATAAAGTTGTGTCATTAAATAGCTTCCTAAAACAGACAGATAATAAAAAAAATCTCCTTTGACTTATGTGGTGGGATTCCCCTTCCCGTTTTAATCCACAATTGTCAAGTCAAGGTGATGTACACACCCCCTTGACTCACAGTAGTTCCTTTCCTCTGTTCTGTTTTGCACAAGTTGGAATCTCAAGAGCTCTCTCAGGTATTAATCAATGTGAATGTTCTCTCAAGAGTTATCTGGAAAGGGAGATGACATTTATGATAATTTTCAAAATACGGTATTATAGATGCTTTTCATACAGTATCCCCTAATCACATCTCCTTAAATCTATTCTGTGACAACAATAGTAAGAAACAGCTATATATACTTTTACTTCTTTTAGTACACTCAAAGGTAACTCAGTGATGACACTCCAGAAACTCAGTCCAGATTAACTGCACCATTCACTTTTCCAAGTCTTTTCAAACTGAAATGGCTCAAGATATTCAAAACTGAACAGAAAATATATTAAGAAGATGAAGTAAGTGCCAGTAATAGCAAAATGCTTCTTGTACTGGGTTGTATTGGTATCCAATAAAGAAAAAAAATGAGAATAAATATGACCTTGTCCTTAGCAACCAGTACCATATAGAAAGATTTCTGCTTACTGAATGCAGCCTTTAGTATTTCTAGCAGGGTCAGAAGAGATCTTCGTGATCATCCTGCCTTGCCAAGAGCCTCACCCAGCCATTTCTGCAAGAGGCCAGAACTCCTGTGTGAGTTGCGCTGTATCTTTTTTTAAAAGATACTAATCTTGATTTAAAGATTGGAGAATTCCCCACACCCTTAAGGTAAGTTATTCTAATAGTTAATTATCTTCTCCATTAAAAAAAAAAATCCTTATTACTTCTCTAAATCTGGCTAGCTTCAGTGTTGGCTTGCATCCTGCCTTTTACTGGTTTAAGACGTCTTCGTATCGGAAATCTCTTCCCCATGTAGGTACTTGCATGTTATAATTACGTCAATTCTTAATGTTCTGGATGAAGTAAGTAGTTTTAGCTTCTTAAAATTTCTCACTGTAAGACATATTTTTCCCAGCCTCAAATCAGTCTTGAAACTCTCTTCAGCACCAAGTCAGATTTTCCAAAATAATTTCTGAGATGTGAACAACAGCATAAAATACAATACGTTGGTGCTAAGAGTGTCTTGCAGTGAAAAATCCACCTCCTAATACCCCCTGGGTATTCCTTGAAGGCCACATTTGTTGTCGTGAGTAAAACATCACTCTGGGAACTCAAGTTCATGTAGATTACCACCCAGCATAGCACAGACCTTTTCAAGATCAGCCCCCTCCAAGATTAGCAACCTCTTTTAAAATCTGGCATATACTTTTTGTTTCTCAAATTTTTGGCCTTGCATTTAACTGACGAAACATGTGCTGGGAAAAAAAGGCCTGCCAGCCCAAATAAGTCAAGTGGATCTTGACTGAATTCTCACTGTTTCCTATCACCTTAAGGTTTTAAAGGAGGTTTCCGTCATTATAATTGTGTCTATCAACATTTACTAGCATTGTCTGCTTTCAATTAAATACACCCTTGTAACCACTTGTAAACAAAGACAAGCACAGAAAGTACATTTTAAGGAAAGTAAAAATAACATAAAGCAAAATTTTTTTTTTCTCTTTCCTTCTTTTAAGCCGTGCTTTTTTGTTTGCTTGTTTATTTGTTGTTGTTTGCTTGTTGTTTTTGTTTTTTATAAATAGCAGTATTTTACCAAGTATTAATTTCATTCTTTGGATTAATAGAGATCAAAATTCAGACTAGTATCATGCATGTTGATTTGGGTAAGATCAGAAAAAGAAGGGTTGATTCTTCCACTTTCTTTCTTCTGACCAGAGCAAGACTCAGTTGCTAAATAGATTAGATTTATAAGCATTATAACTATACATTCCAGAAAAAGGTCTAATCCTGATTGATAATTCTTTGAAATTTGAAAATTTTGAAATACATTGAAACTTTTAAAATACATTGCTAGCTTATCTCTATATTTTAATCGAAATTTTGTGATATCAGTTATAAGAATTCTAGCAAACAGTGACTTTATCATTGTTCCTTCTCATAAAATTGATTTTGGAGTGAAGACTGATCACTACCCCTCTAGAATTTTAACAAGACATATTATTTCCTCAGTCACCTTAAATTAACTCTCTGTAAATTATACATTTAATGAACAAGAATCATCATTGGTCATGCTACTGGCTTTTGTAGGGGAACAGCTTCAACTGATTCCAAAAGGTTCATAGAATCATAGAATCACTGTGGTTGGAAATAATTCTATTCTTTCAGTCTCTCATTAATAGTGTAAGTAGGTGAAGAAAATTGCCATGGCAAAAGGGCTTCTAGTTTACTAGTAAATGTTTATTTAGTTCTGAAGAAAAGACCATTTTCTCAAATTAATCTACTGTCATAGTTCATAACTATATCTTTCAATGTAATTATAAACCACGTGCTCTAGGTGTCCCTATTGGAGGAGAGGTGTTGGACTAGACGATCTCCAGAGGTCCCTTCCAACCTTAACCTTTCTGTGTGTGTGTGTTAGTGTGTGTGTTTGCATCAGTAAACTGTGTTGCCACATGGATGACCTGTTTCTTCAAAGCTTCTTGAATCAGAAGCACTCTCCTAACTCTGCTTGGAGAAAGCAGTTGGAACACAAGTTTTTCGCTGTTGTTTTCATAAAGACTGGTATATTTTTAGTGTGGTAATTCCTTCTGGCTCACCGGGTGTAAACGCACTGATCATCCCCCTAAGAAAGAAAAAATGATATTAAGTGATGTGGTTCTTTCTTTTCTTTTTGCGTATTTGGGGGGTGGAGGAGAGAGGGGAGAAGGAATGTTAAAATGGAGCATGTTCAATGGAAGCCTTTTCTTTCTTTTTGTAGGCTTTTTTTTCTTTTTTTTTGTCCTTTTTTTATGGATAATGTGTATCAGGGAGGAATCAAGCTACCAGAAGCTACATTCCAAGCTAGGGGCAGAACTAGAAATAGATTCTATAGACTTTCAGATCCACTTGTCCACTTTGTAAGATAAAACTTAAAAAGTTTCATCTTAAAATACTTAAAAGTGATAGAAATAAGATCAATATGCTAAATGGCATGATTACCCTTTTCTTTTTTTTTTTTTGAGTGAATTCCACAAAAGACATGTTTAATAGCTGACAGTAGTATTCTCCATTTATTCACAATGCATTTTTAAGTGGACTGGCATCACAAGCCTCCCTGTCCTACACTAGCATCATCTCTGCAGCTGTGCCCTCTTGTCCAGCCATCAAACACATATGGAGGATGGGACTGAGAATCCCAGTTGACATTTCTCTGTTCAAGGCTGTTCAGATAATGTCTTCCAGACATTTTTGAGTCAATCCTTCAGAAATGAAAAGCTTTGCAAGACAGGATGAATTTTCTTACCATAAATTAAATACACTCTGGAAAATATTTAAAATATCAGAGAAATCACAATGTTTCATCCTTCAAGAGTTTCTGAAAAGTATAATACAAAATAATTAGGGCTGACAGACATATAAATGTTATATATTAGTATTCTCTTTCTCTCCCTCTGTACTAATTAGATTAATGTACTAAGATTAAACACATGTTCATCCTTTTCCATTATTCATAACACATACATTTGCATGGTTAATTTGACAAGGGCTCTACTCACTGTTTACACATTTATTTTGTCTCAGTAATTTCCCTTGATGGGTCTTTTTGTCATGGGGAGTAGGGACTATCTACCTCTTTTTATTCTGTGGAACAGCTAATGACCATCTTGTCCCATTTTTTTTTCCCCAGAGAATTTAATTGTCCAAATAGCTGTCTGTTTCTTCTGAAGGTTTAAGATATTCATTAACAAATATTAGTATTTCTTTTAAGGTGGAAAATATATGAGCTATATTCAGACTGCGTACAGACATCTCAGCATGAAAGTTATTCATGGATAACACTAGTAGACATGGTAAATGATGAAAGGTCACTGGCAACTCCTGATGATGGAGTCTTAGCCTAAAACCACTGATCAATTCCATAAAAAATATTCTTTAATAAATACCTTCCTTTCTTCCTAGCATTCCTTACCAGAAAAATCTTGGCTTTTATATAGGTGGGAGTATGTGGGGGTTGCAGCCGTACTGTTAACGAGACCTGCTGTACGTGACAGAAGCAGAGATAAGGAATGGCAGACGGAAGATCTCGCGGTGTCACGGAACGGGCAAGGGTTTAACCATATTAGGGCAAAAAGTGATATCTGGGACCTAA
>JAUBNY010000868.1:2741412-2771411 GCA_032275445.1 Crypturellus soui | reverse complement strand
TGACCCTGAGGTGGATGGCCTCAGTATTCCCTCTAGAACCACGGGCAACCGCCACGGGTTGATAACGAATCCGACAGGAGTAAAAGTAGTCCTCCTGAATTTCTCCTGAAAAAGTAACTCCAGTCCAGCTACATGCTTATGTTGTTTGTGTCATAGAGCTTGGAAGAGTAAAATCTCTTTTTTTGTTGGAATGTGAATGAGCTAAAACCATGGAAAAAACACTGTCCGTAGTGTTCACCTTTGGTTTGTTTGAAGGATGTGGTTGCAACATGTTTACATAAACAGCAATCAGAATTAAAACACCTAGGGCAGGCCTTGCAAAGAAGATAAGAAGATAAGGCACACCATGGCTATGTCAGTGAAAACGGCATCACTTGTGTTTGAGGAAGAGCTGTTTGGGCAGATGATCTTCATGCAGGGATATCAGACATCATCTGCTGTTTCTCTCTGAGGACTTGACAGCTGTTCTGTGCCTTGTGCCAGACCACAAATGCCAATAGAGCCTAAAAATGAATGCAACCTGGTGTTTCCCAGGAAACAGAAATCAACACTCTTTAATTCTAAGGTAAATCAGTGCTAAAGATAAACCAAGAAACATGGCTGGCTCTAAAAACAGCATATGAGAAAACTAATAGGACCTCTTGAAGACTGGAACCTTGCATAACAATTATTTTATTCCAGCATTAGCCTTAACTTTACACTCCAATTTAACAATCACTGAACAGTATCAATGGATATGAGACCAAGCCAGGAACATACACAAGTGACACCGCAAAGCAGTATTTCACAGTGGTGCATGTGAATCCATGGATATTACTAGATAGAAGCTTTTCCTCTATCCATATTTTCCCTTAACAATTCTTTAAAAATCTAAAAAGTATTTCTACATTTTACTGATATCAGTGATGAAGGGTAACTATATGTTTATTGGCAAACATTAACCTAACAAGGTGTGGTTATTGCCACATCCATCCAGCGGTGGATATCTCCACAATGTAAGTCTGGCCTTGTGCCTTCCTGTCCTTTGTGCTAGAAAGCAATGCCTGACCTGAACAATTCTTGCTATAATTGAAGCCCGTTACTTCTGTTTCACCCACACCTGATATGAGTAACACTTGCTTCTTCCTTTGCATGTTTGAAGATGCATGGTATTATTGCCCTATTCCTCCTATCCAGGGATTTTCCTTCTTTAGTTAAATGGCTTCAGTTCTCATACATTTTCCTCACTAGTCATATTTTCTGGATCTTTAGCTTTCTCACTGCTCTCCTGATTCCATATATTTTCCTGAACTTCACTAACCAGGCAGGGTGTCATATTGCTACTGAACAGACAAAGGATAATTTCCCATATTTTGTGGATTGTTTGTTTGTTTGTTTCACTTTTTTTCTCCCACCTCCAGATGCAGAGACTTTACTACTTTGCCCCCTTTTAAACTTGCAGTCTTTACTGTGCCTACCTGTACAAAAGGTTGCCTCTGTTTCCCTAAAATCACCAACAACTTTTGGTGCATCCTATATTATCAGAGTTAGCTTACTTCCAATATATAGCCTATCTCTTTTAATTTGAGCTGCTTACACTACATAGTAGTTATTTCAGTATAAAAAAATACAATAGGTTCTTTTAACTTTGATTAGTTTGTATTTAAGTCTTTATAATGGACATATATTACATTCAGATTATATACATTATTTTTCTCTTCCTCTTCTTTTAAAAATCCCCTAAGCTATCTAAAGATATTCTGTTTGACCCTTTTAAACTGTAATTATCATAAGAGAAATAGAATAGCAAACAATTTACGTTTACATTTAAATGGCCAGGATTTAGTCATTCCACTCTCTCACTGTAAGGAGATCTCTCTGGTAAGCAGAGTCCTATAGATGCAGTTTCGAGTGATGACTATAATTCCAGTGAAAGGCTAAACTGTTTGGCTGAGAGCAGGAGCAGACTATTATCCTTTGTGGATGAACTCTGAGAGAAGTGTTGTTAATGCTTACATACCTCAGACACAGACACTAAAATACTTTTCTGATAGGCTGAAATCTGACAGCGTGAATTATCAGCTTTCCACCTGAAACTTCATTAAACCTATGTAGCCCCTTGGCTTTGTATGTATTAGACTCAGACTTTTTTGTACGTGGTCAAAATAGCTCGGTTTCAGTGCTGAGCAACTCTTGGGGATGGTCTTCATGCCCAGCACACGGCAGGGGCCAGCCTCTCAGGTGAGGCTGACAAGATGGATGAAGGCTTGATCTAGCTCCTGGGATGTAAAACACCCAATTATCAGGAGGAACACAAATAATTTGAGCCTAGATCTTGCAGGAGTCTTATGTGTAAGTTGGTTTTTAGCTAGTTGTGTGAAAGGCAAGGTCTACTGTCAGGGTAAGCAAATGCAAAGACAAATATAAAGACCGTAAAATCCAGTGACAGGCTGGCAAGGAAGACACAAGGAGATAAATCTTGTGTTGCTGTTATTGTTGCTCCCATGACAGAGACAGGATTAAGTAGTTATAATACATATAGGTCATTCTTAGCCATTAAACATTAAGAATATTTAATATTTCACACACTAGCAACTGTGCATTATGTTACAGGCAGCATGACATCATTCTCCTTCTACTAGACCTTTTCCTCAAAATCCACAATCAGTTGAGGTCCTTTACCCATGAAAACACACAGAGTGTTTAGTTTCAGCTGAAGGATAACACCAAGATAGGAAGTTATAAGACTCACACAGTAATATTTCCCTGATCCACCCAACTACCCAAACATGCACACACTAAGCAAGAAATTAGGATAACCTCCCTTACTATTAAAACGACTTAACTTCAAGAGCTTTTCCTCAGATGAAGCACTACTAGGTCAGATTTAATGCAATGATTTTAAAAAATTGATAGAAGAGAAAGAAGCAGACAAAAAAAAGTTATAGACCTCAATTCATCTGAGTATTAAAGCACCACCTTCAGTTTAAATTCCCAAAGCCCTTGCATATCAGTTGAATTTCCTTTGAGTCTAAATTTAAACTTTTGCAGAACTGCTTCATTGGGTTAGTATTATAAACCACAAACATTTAAGTACAAACATATTTGTGAATTTTAGATAGGGGGAAGTATGCTTACATTTCACTTCATCTTTTCTCTGGCTCATTGCTCTCAGTTAACTGCAAATTACCGATACAGCTGTACACAACAAGACTTGGATAGTTCATATACCGAATTCACTTTTGTCAAAGATTTTTCCAAAAGCTGTATTGTATCTGTAGTACATATGTGAAACATTTCCATTCACTCAGATTTCATATGATCACTCAATGAACCTCTGAAATCTCATTTCCTTCACCAAAAAAGAGAAAAATCTGGTTGGATCAATGGCATTTACTGCGGCCTTTCTTCACAAAGGTCTCAATTTGTTATACCAGTTGCTATGTTTTCTGCATCTTCACACCCTTGGCCACATGGTAAGCTCTCATCCTTTCTCTTCTCATGGATCAGTTAAACCAGCTACCACATAACAAGTCAGCGAATAAAGACATCTGTCCATGACATAAATATGAAATCGCATCAGGAAAGGTTTATTAGTGTGTGTTTTGTTTTGTGATATAAACAGCCCCTATTTCATTTCAAAGAAATTAAGGTTAATCACTATGAATTTTAAAAAGAGAGAGAGAGAGCAAGAGAGAGACCTGATATTGGACATAAAACTGTTTACTTTTCATTCTTTGTTGTATTTTACTTTCCATGAATATTTATGGTCTTGATGCTTTGCCTTTAGTATCTTTGGTTTATTGCAATACTGCACTGTTCCCTGTTCAGCAGGGAACTACATAAGGTCAGCCCAAATGGAGCATGATGAAATGACAATCAAAAATATGGTGCTATTTTATGAGGATGGCTCACTAAAGGAAATAAAGTAGGAAAGGACTGAGCAGACTCTAAAAATTTGAAAGAAAAATGTGAAGAAAAATGTCAAGGCTGAGAATGTTAAAATTCTAAAACACAAATATTGTTGCATTGAAGTAGATGATACAGCAAACAGACTTTCAGAGCACTTGAAATCTGAGTTGCATCAACGAATGCTCTGTAGGGAGAAAAAAAGTATAATCACAAACCACACTGGAACCATGTTGAGGCCTCATGTTGCTAAAAGCAAAACAGATAGCTTCCCATATAATTTAGCATATACTGCTTTGAAAAGCTTTTCTGTTTATTAAGCTACAAGTCATCTACTGTGTTACCTAGTACATGTGAGCAGTGGCCATATGCTTGTCTTAGGCAATAAACAGAAAATGTCATCTTTGTGCAAGGTAATCTAAACAGATTTCTAAAAAAAAAAAAAAAATTTCTTTTATTTTAGACAGACAAAGCAAGAGGAAGTCTTCCTAGTTTTGTTTCAATCAAACATCAAGGACTTGTTACAAAAGTTGCAATTTGAGGAGAGACTTAAATATTTAATTAATACCTTTATTATATATTGTTTCATGAAATATCATATGAACATCTGGCTGACACAATATCCACACTAAGACTCTAGCATGGGAAGGCCTCACACTGGCCTATTGAACTGACTGGTCTATTGAACTTCATGCCAAGATTCAAGCCTGCTTCTACACCAGGAAACTAAAAAGTGCAGGAGCTCATTCCCCAACTTATCTGGTGTCATTTGGCCACATGTGCAATCTTCCAAAGTAAGTAAACACCTTCAAGTTGACTATGGGCCTGGCTAACTCCCTAAGCATGGCTGGAAATATTCCGGGAGCTGGTCCAAAGGAAAAAATATGCAAGGACCTGCTCTTACAGTTGAACTACACAGATAACATTGTTCCACAGGCTGAGTGCAAGCTCTGGCACAGCTCAGTCTCGCAGTGCAAACACCTGGCTGAAGCACTGTCAGGCTCTTAAGCAGGATTTATCTAAAGTGCTTGGTCTATATTGTCACCAGGTGCTCAGGATCTTAGATAATCTTTACCACCTCAGTCAAGGTGCAAGTACATCCTAGTCCACATTCCCTGGTTTCCTTTCCTTTAAAACAAAGAGCTCATGACTGAGCACTTGTTTGGATGTGGGAGCCACAAGTTTTAACTTCAGTCTCCAAAACATTTCTAAATGAATAATGAAGTTATTTCTACATGTTCAGAAGGAATCAAGGATATGAGGGAAGAGAAAACATGGATTTGTCATGAACAATCATGGCAGATCCACCCAATTTATTTCTGTGGGGAAAAGAAAAGATTTTATGTATAGAAAGAACTTGTTGGCATTATGTATCTTTTACCTGAGGAAGGATTTTGGTACAACTTTATATGTCATTTTTTGCAACCTGTGAAGTGAAATAGGGGCAAAAGTGCTGGGAAAAAAATCTCTTAGAAAACAAACAGTATGACAGAATGAAAGGAAAGATGAAAAAGCATTCTTTAGGATCTGATCTGTTCCTGTTCATTTTCAAAGACTTTATGTGGTGCTTGGACGGTAGAATAGAAGATATGCATTTAAAATCTCTAGATGGCATAAAATTGTGAGGAACTGGAGTCTATAACAATCCAGAAAAAAACTGCATAAACTCTCCTTAAAATGGTCTAGACTTAACGATAGAAAGTGCCATACTCTCAGGCAGGAATAATAACAAGTGCAAGACACATGCAACAGAAGTTTTTTGGCTATGCACCTGGGGTCGGAAGGTTTGAAAACTAAACACAAACCAGTTATGTCACTGCTTTTTGGAGAAAAAAAAACATACTGAAATATTTGACCACTAATCTATTCCCCACAGTATAGAAAGTAATTCTTTTCTTTTATCCAGTACATACCAAGCTGGTAGGTGTTTTCCGGAAATACATAGAGTTCTTCCTCTGGAAAGAATGTGTAACAGGGCAATAGAAATGATAAAAAGACCTAAAAAGTAAATCTACAGGGAAAGAATAAATATCTGGGTTGATTTAGGCAGAAAAGAGGGGATAAATATGATATTTTGATAAAGGCTTTATGAAAATCTTCTTTCAGGAAACAGAAAATGCATCTCCTGGATAATGTACACAATCTCCATTCCTTGACATATTTAAGAACAAATTAAATAAATATCTGTTTGTAATGACAGTAATAAATTACTTTATTTTGGGGTAGAGATGGATTGTTTTCCATGCATAAATTCATTCCAACCCTATTTTTCAATGACTGTATGAAGTATTTGAGAATTATCCAAAAGAAATAGTGGGCTGTTTACAGAGTCATCATTTTTTTTTTTCTGCAAAAGTTGATGAAACTTTAGAAATGGAAAGACTTCCAAAAGTTAATGTACTTGCATCTTTTCGCATGTGAAATCAGTAAGGATAAAATCAGAGGTGTGTATGTTTTGTAATGCCACAACATTAAGTCTTCCTAAATAGTTTTCTAGAAGAATACAAGTTCTCCTCAAAAAACTTAATGAAAAATTTATTGGTATTTACTAAATCTAACTCAAACATGCCTTAATTGCCTGCACAAATCCACATATTTCTTAGTCCATTTCTGTAACAGCTTTTAAATCTGAATATTTTCCCAGTCCCTAAAGCCATTACTCAGTTCCCAGCTGTACTTAAATTCACGCATAACAAAAATATATCACATACAACTACTAGGAGAATGTTATCCTCTTTTTTTGTATATATATATATTTTTTTGTTCCAGAAGAATCTCACTACTCAATTAAAAGAACCATTAGGTTTAAATCTCTTCTCAAAGATGACAAAACTCCTTGGGGAAATCTGTGCAAAGTCTTACATAATACAATCCCTTCTTTTCATACTATTTAAAGAAAATTCATCTTCCAGACACAATGTAGATAAAGTAACTGTAAGCCAAATGAACACTTACAGATGCAAATGATTATTTTCCTAATATAACAACAAATTAAATTCCTAGGAGCTATTAAGAATTATAAGGAAGTAAAAGATTTTGCCATGTATAACAGTGACCTTGTGAATGTCTAAGAAATTCCTTTCTGTTTTATAGGCAAAAAATGAGTCTCCTTAAAATGTGCAGGTTGAGGTACATGAAATGCTACTGAACAATTTTTATGAAACTCTGAGCAAACTAAGGACCAATTTCAAAGATCTCTACATCAAAAATCAATATCTGCCCTGAAATGCTGGAAAGAACAAAGATCAGTGAATAGCTTCATCACCCATACTTTCAACAGCTGACTGTTGATCTGGTGGAAGATCTAAAGATGTGAACTAGTCAGCGTTCAAAACACTTTCTGCTGTAAAATTCATTTTCTTTATCTGCAAACTTTCCTTTAAAATGTGGAAAGACAGTTCATAAGCTTAGTCTCCGCTGACATTTGATGGTAAGGCTGGTATACAAGCAGGCACACGTGACATATGCCTTACTGAGCTAGCTCAGACAGGCAGACCACAAAGAGACCGATCTCAGAACATGTTTTTTTTTATGCCCTTCTGCTCCAAACATTTGTGGCTATTTTTTCTCAAATTAGTTTTATATCCTGGAGATACAAAGTCTAACCCATCTATTCTAGAGTGCTTTGAAAATGCTCCTGACGAAAGCGTTTGGTGCTTTGGGATCAGATCGGAGCATTTGGTGCAATTGTTTGATGCTTTGGAATCAGATTTCCAGATGTACCTCATGCCCTAATAAAATGGCTGTCCAGCCAAGTGTATCTTAATAACTGGTTCGGTAAGTGCTATAAAAATGCTTAATATCATTACTATTACTATTAAGAATTTCTGAAGAATGGCAGGATGTCATCCATCTACTACAGAAATATGGAGTTTACTGCCAAAGCTTTTGTAATTTTGTGAAACTCATAATACAAGTCTATATATGCGAATGGAGGTGTTTGTCCATGTGTGGATACAGATGTATAGATATAGAGATTTCCATGAGGTGGAAGTATGTGAGGAATGTAGTGGTCTTTTAGTCAGGAATGATCTAAACTGCCTCTCACAACAGGGGCTATTTGCATCTGGAGATTACAGTACAGAGATGGATTTGTTCCTCATTTCATATACACAGATAGGGGAATATGCACAGAAGAATGTGGCAGCTGACATATTCAGCCTGCAGGAGTTGTCTTCTGTGGGATATCTACTGCAGGGATGACCTCCAGCAATGTGAGTCCCGAAAATATTCAGTAGTATGTAATCCCAGCTTGTGATTTCTTCTACTTCCATCTCCACATTCCCCAGCTCTCTTACACATCAGGGCTGCCAGGAGCTGATCCTCCACTCAACAGCCGCTTTCCAGGCCCCACTGCTCCATACCACCTGCTGCTGTGTTCCTGGTAAAAGCTCAGCAGGTCAAGGAGTGACACGAAGCTATGAACAGAGGCCTCCAGTCTCATCAATCTTCCACAGATTGCCATCTTTTTTCACTCCACCCAGTTCTTGGACCTTTTAAGTAGACACTCTGTTCCCATCTCAGGACTACAGACTTTACCAAAGTGATTTTTGCAGCCTCTCTACACAGGTAGCAGCTTGGATTTTCACTAGCGTAAGGAAGAGTAGTATAGGGTATATACATCCCTCCTGCCTCCCTCCACCCAGCCCCACCCTCCATCCAAGGAAAAACCTAGACTTCCATTCAAAACCATGTGCATTTGTTGCTATCGATGGAGAAGAAGGGAGTGCGCTGTCTGGTCTTCCAAGCAGCTGTAAGCCTTAATTGGGGTCAGCAAGCAATATCTTAGAGTATACTTGCTTAAATTACTAAAAAAAAAAAAAAATCTCTCTGCCCAACAGCAAACAACAGGAAGGAGAAGGGGGAATGTCTACCAAACAGATCATAATATAGTGAGAGGAGATTTTTTTTTTGAGACCTGTTTGGAAAGAGTGCTAAAAGCCACACATTCAAAAATGCGTTGACATCACTCGCAGCAATGGGCAATGACCCAAGGATTACTCAAGGGACAGCAGCTTGTTCCAATCAAGTGCAGAAGAGCCATGTAGAAAACAAACCAAAGCAAAAAGGCCCTCCTGCGATATGTAGATACACGCTGGCTTGCAGGCTATACCCACCACACGGGAGACTCCTCTGCAAGATGCTTTGTCATGGCCAAGGTATTGAATGCAGGGAACAATCCTTTTTAAACTGCTATGACCAGAAGGTCTAACAGTGTTGTACATGCTATATAAGTAGAATGAAAAAGGTTTTTACAGAGCCATTTTATAATTTTTCAGATTGTTCCTGCATTTTGCAGGATGAGGTACAGCGGAGAAGTAATGACCTCGACACACTGAGTGTGACAGAGCATGTAGTGTAAGCATCAGCGCAAACCCTAGTGACCTGGAGGGCATCTGTATGTGCATCTCAAGTTCATCAGCACTACTGGATTAATTTTCTCTGAATTCCAGCTCATCATTAAAAGCACCAATCAGATTTCAGCTGGAAAACAAGTATGTTTAGAAGCTCAGGCATTAAAATTGGAAGTCCAAGCACGTGAGAGGGGAGATTGGAGATTCCTAACGTCCTCCCCTCCAGGAACTCACGAGAGCAATCAAGCAGAACTAGCCCTGGCTGCTGTCAGAGGTAGATGAAAAGAAGATATGTAAGCTTATGACTGATGGAGTTCACATTTTACTTTCCTGTGATCCTCCAAAAAATCCACCACAACTTTGACAAGGTGATTTTTTTGGTGGGGGTTTACTGGGCTGTCTGTTCCAGATGCCACCTCTCCCAGCACTCTCCAAGCTTTGCTCCATCTCCTCTGTCACTTACATGTGTCTTGTCCCCCTGCCATGGCCTTTTCTGTTCCCTCCTTCCTAATTATGCCAAGCAGGGGAGGAAGAGCAGATAGAAAAATAACCCATCAGCTCACGCACAACACTTCCGTTCCTCAGCTTTTGCAGGGTTCAAAACCTAAAAAAAAAAAAAGTATGAAAGATTTTAAGTATTCCAGTGGGGTTGATTGCTCGAATGTTGAGTAGCCCTATTCTGCTTGCTGACCCCTTTTTTCCTTCCTTTTATGTTCCTGCATTGCCACTTTTCCTGGCTGTGGTGATTACAAGGACTATGCCACCATAAACAATGATGTGAAAACAGCTGAATTTTTCAGCATTTTGGGTTCTTCCCTTTTCCTCAGACTTTTTCCATTGTGCAATTTCAAACTTCCTAGACTCTGGAAAAGCTGCAGAATGAGAAAGTAAATAAAACATAAGAAATGAAAACATGGGGAGAGGGAAGCCTTTACAGTTCATCATAAGACATAAGCAACAGGTAAATAGGGAGAAAAAAAGGAAGAGAAAAAAGCAATTGGAGATTAATTTTGAAAACCTGAAACAGAAACAACATTCCAAGCTGCAACAAGAGAGGGGGAGGAAAGGATATTTATCCTGATTAATTTCAACTGCTACGAAGATGTCAGTTTGCTGTATAAATAATGAGAGACAGAGAAAATCCTCCCATGGGCAATTCAGAGCTGACAATTTATTTTGTTATTCTAAATAAACCACTGAAGAAATTTTTCTCTCCACTTTTATTTTTTTAATATTTTTTCCCTTCTACATAGTGGAAGCATAGAAAGCTGGGAACAGAACGCACACCCTAGAATGCACGCCCATTCTGAAAAATTTCCTTCTCTCTAAGTGTAATTAAAATGATATTTTAAACCTGAAAAAAATATAAAAATTTTGTCAGAATGGAAAACTCAAATGATAAATGAAAAAGGGCTGTGCTTCAAATTACAGGAAAAAGAATAGCACAGCTGTGAAGATTGTGATAGCCTGCAAAGAACAGATGTTTTATCTGTGTACCTTTCTTTCACACTGTGCTTCATTACACTGACTGCTTGCTTTTGTCTGATGAAAAAGGTGCATCTTACATCAGCAGAAAACAGTACACTGTAGCCTTATTTTTGTCAGTTAGAGATAACCTGAAGAAAACTCGTAGTTCTTTATTAAATAAGTGACAAAAAAACCTCTTTATTGTGCTCATGTTTATCCTATGATCAGGCAAGAACATGATGTTGAGATTATCAAAGATTTTCCCACCAAAGCAGTTAAGGTAAAGCCAGACTAGAAAGAAGGTAAATGACTATAAATCCAAAAAAGGTTTGTCAGCACAGGGTGGCAGGGGTTCAAAACACTCAAAACTGGAGATAGAGACATTGGTCCACGTTCTCCTGTCACACTAGGGAAGGAAGATGGGAGAGGATTAAAATGAAATTTAGCTGCATCTTCCTTGCCAGGGAATGCCGTGGCTGCTGAAGGGCCTTCTGCTTTCTGAGGCATATCCATAGAAGATCCATCACCTGAAGGCTTGTGATACAGGGACACTGTCTACGGCTCTGCAAATCCCTGAGACCCAAATCACTGTGGGGCTGGCAGACCGGGAAGGACAGGAATGACCATGTGTTTGCCTGTTCTGCTATGCCCCACACACCTGCTGTTGGGCCCAAACCATATGTATAGCTTTTCTTACATATTTTTTTAGATCAAGAACAAACACAACTACATGTAACAGGGGGAAAAGCAGGGGAAAAAAGAGTTTTTCCTCTTTTTTCCTCCTTCACAGGAAAAAAGCAATGGTCGTGACCTGAAGCTTGGATCTGTGTGACAGCACAGCTCATGCCCTCTGGCATTGCTAAGGCAATCAGGGTCAAGGTAGGGATTTTCCATAGAGAAAAAACAACAACAAAATTTTAAACTCGCGTACACTAAAATAAACCTTTGCAAAATTATGTGGTCTAGATCAGGCTGCAAACACCCCTGAATGAAGGAAGAAAGAAAACAAGAAGAGGGAATTTTGCTCTGTTTTCTCAAATTATACAGTGTGCACATCATGAAATCATGCTCTGATAGATACAAGTGCTATTGGCACTGGGTGTGTAACAGCACCACTGTTTTGTTTACCTAGAAACAGATTTCTTTACCTTCTATAAATAGCTAAATAGTTATAGCTCTTTGTCTATCATAAAACAATAATAAATATAAATTTAATTTAGTATTCACAGACTAGGTTAAATTGGTCAGATGCTAGACAGGAAGTTCATTTGAAAAGGAAATAAAGTTACACAGTGCAAGTGATGGAGTAATATGTTCTTAAATGACACCAGGAGATTTTAAGAGATATTGGAAGAAAAAGGGAGTAGTAGAGTAGGGAATAGTGATGGGTCAGTAGACATTCAAGCAGGAGAAGGGTCTGAAAAGCCTTTCAGAGAAATTTCCACTTTTTTGGTTTGAAGATACTGATTTGGAGATAAAATTTTCATAATTCTTTATCTTACCTAAAAAAAAAAGAGGACATTTCCTAGCCTTCGCTATAGCAACCATCATTTTCCTCTCTTTCAAAGCTGTGAGGTACAGAAAACAGAAGTTTATTGTATCTGAATCTGAATAAACTAAAAAGAATGCACCAGGTTTTCCTTTGTTAATGCATAAGTACTCCCTGATTTCCAGAGGAAGTGTATTTTAAACCCATGAGATTGAAAATCACAAGCACTATAACCACAGCATCACTTGTCAAATAACTGTCTGTAAGTGTGGCAGGTATTGGATGTTTACATTTATTTCTCATGCAGCCACAAAGGGAACAATGGGTATTTATTTAGAACAGTTCCTCACTTGGGTCTATCTAGGCTCCTTACAAAGTTAAATTTTGTTTTACTTGGCCAGTATTTTAAGAATATCTAGCACAATCAAGCTTACTCTTGCTAACTATAGGTTCTTCTCTTAAGTTTCATTGTATGTACAAGAAGATGCACATCCAGACAGAAAGAAGAACATCTGACCTAAGCTTATCAAAACAGGTGATTATGAAATTAATCTAGAATTTACTAAATAACCAGGGCAGTTCTGCCTTGGTTTTCTATAATAATACTTTGCAAACTCTAATATTGCCTGCCAACACAACCACATACCTTCAGGGCTGTTTGTATGAAGATTCTTATTTGACTTAATTCAAGCTTTGTATGGAGGAAAGAAATAGAGTGTTGTATGTTTTCTTATTCGAGGTGACTCCATTTACTGGGTATACTGGATAGCTGATAATCAAATTTTAGCCTTCAAAAACTATGCAGTAGTATATTTTGCCACTTTAGGACAAACACACCTAATCATTGACCAAGGCAAAGGTTAATGGCTGGCCTTCACAAGCATTTTCTGGACTTATTAAACGAGGAACAAAGTAAGGCATCTAAAGAATATGTTAGGAAAGTGACAGAATTTAGAGAAGTGCCAGACAGCAACAAGATTAGGAAAATTTGGAAAATGTTAATCAAGTTCCTTTCTGGGTTATACAGACCTTTTCCTGAACCATTATTCCTCGAAGAATGAGTCTGTTGGAAGTTATACGCACTGGCTACGAAGCTTGCATTTAATTTTCTTTCATCACAGTCTCCCAAATTGACTCAAATGCGTGTTTGGACCTGGCTGAGAAAGGTGTGGTCAGATTTCCACTTGACTCATCTAATTGTCTCTGTATTAGGGTTCTGCAGAGTATTTTTGTGGAAGCCTGTTCTCTTGCTGTGATAAGCAGCATCCTCATCCTGTGTCAACGATATCACATCTGATAAAGCAGTGCAGGAGTGCAGGGTGATGGTTATCAGTAGGACTGGACAACACAGTGGATGGCTGGAAATTAACACTGATAGGCAGATCAAGGAGCAAAATTAATTCCAGATCAGGGCAAATCCTTGGAAAACATTTTTATGTTTTCTGCTGAATAAGTCTTCTAAGACTATCTGCATTAGTGCAGTTTAATCTCTGATAACGTTTGCATTTCAAAGAGATGGGCTAGAAGAGGAACTGATTCAGCACAACAGTCAAGCCACTTCTATTATACAGATCTCAAACATAAAGTTGAGTTTGTATGAAGTATTTTGCTGATGGAAGACTAAGCCTCCCAAGTATCCTTTCAAACTATTTCGAAGAGAGCTTTTCATTTTCATCTCCGGGGTCAGGTGACTCAATAAATGGCATTGGGATGTGGTCTAAGAGGATGAAGCACAGATTTTTCAGCTAACATAAATTTCCATGTAGCCATTGTATCGAGTCATGATCTAAAAGAAGAACGATTTATATCTGCTGAAAAACTACCCCTTACTTAAAGCTTCTTCTAAGAGAAACATATGAAAACATTGTTCATTCTCTTCTACAAAGAAGTTAAAGCTCCTAGGCAGAATAAGAACTTAACACATTATATATTTTGTGAAGACCCTAAAATCTTCCATTCCAACTGCATTTTAACAATGTATGAAGTGATTCCTGTAGCTTAACTCCTTAAGACTTTGCAAAGAAAGCCCAGAAATAAAAACAAGTGATTGTTTTTTATAAATTATTTATAAATTATTGTTAAATGGTAAAATACTGAATTTGAGAGCTGCCTCAAAGGCCTAAGTCTGAGCCTAACAAGTCACAAAGATCTTTGAGGTTCTGCAGGCCTCATGTTCATCCTTTACTTCTTCCCTAGCAGTGGGAAGTACTTTGTTTCTCTCCTCACATGGCATTTTTGAGATGAAATGTTCTCCAATGCTGAAGGACAGCATGACACTGCCTATCTTGGTTGGTTAAAGATCAGGTTATTATGACTCACATGCTAGGGGTTTTTTTAATTCTTAGTATTTTAATGATTGTTTTTGGCTTATATGTGTCTTTCTCAGGTAAATAAGCATGACAGCTTCACAAGCTGGGGGAACTCTGCTCTGATACCATTTTACACATACAGCATCAGATTAAGCTGAGAAGAGCAGTTGTCGTGATTAACAATGAAATCCCAAATTCTGCTACACTACTGGCTACATGAATAACAGCCTCAAACTGCACCTTTGTTATCCTTATTGCTAAAGATGTGGTCCTAACAAAACACCCACGGCAAAAACACATTCATATAGCAAGTATGATTACTAAATTTAAATCAGAATTGTTTTACTGATTTCAATGCTGATCCTGGTTTCAGTGCAGTTAAAGGAAGATCTCCATGCTGTCTTCCATCTTCTCAAGAGAGTATCCAGCCTGTGTTTATGTGGCAGAGGTAAACGAAGGTTAGTTTCACCAAAGTACAATAAAATTGTGGTAATAAGGGTTATAAGCACTGTTAAAGAAACTAGTTAAGAAATGTGAAGCCTGAAAATAATAATCAGGGCCTTTTCTTCAAAATAAATAAATGGAGATTAAAAATTGAGCATTGAAATATTTGAGGAACCCAGAACAATACATACATTACACATACATAGAATAATAGGGAGAGTCTCACTTTTCTTTAGATGAGACAAAATGTAAGACCAGGATTCAGGCTAATAAAACCAGTTCCAGAAGCTCTGCTGTCTTCAGTGGCAGTATGTGGTATTGCTGCAGATGAGGATTTGTTCCACAGTATGTGCGGGACAGCTTTTGGCTTTGCATAAAATAGCATGCATGACCCACTGACTTGAACAGCCCCCAGGAGCTTGGGTCCTCAGGCTCCAGAACTGTTCTGCTCATGTGTCGCTTGCTGAAATAAGTGTCTTTCTACAACTTACATGCAAACACACTGGAAGAACACATTTGCAGCCAAAATTAATTTTGCCCATTAAGGACCTGAGTCATAATTAGTTCAAAGGGACAAAGACTAAACCTCAGAGTGCATAAGAGTGTGTGTCATTTTATCACCTTCATTTCTGCAACTTGCTTGCAACCTTTTAGCAGTGCTGAAAATTCACTGCCGAGCTCATTATCCTGGTGCTATAAAAATCAGGTCATGAGCACACAGCTGGGAACATTACACCACCTTAATTGCACTCATTGTAATAAATGGGGCCAGTCTAGCAAGAGCTTTCAATTAGCCATGTACAGGAAAAAATGGTATTGAACTCATTTGTGAGAGTTCAAGGTCTCATATTTTACATTTGACCTCCAATGGTCTCATCTCCATTGAACAAAATGAACAGAAACTCGGTCTGTTTATAAAAAATATCACACACAGAGACAGATACATGTGCATATAGTCATCATCACACACTGGTGGTTTTCTAAATACCTGAGCATGCTTACCAGAGTTATACTCACTGAGATTTAAAGACAGAAAATTAATTGTCCCAATTCATGGGAATTAAACCCTGGCTAATCTTCTGGTCATACATAACGATGTAAAATATTGCAATCAGAACCAGATTTTGCATCTCAGAACCCAGGCATCACCAAATCTGCCCTTCTTCTTCTTCAAATGATTCCTTTCAGAGCATTTGGAATAGATGATCATCTACTTTACTGATCTCTCCGTGTACCAGAAGGATATCGTCTCATTAGTTCCACAGTAAGCAGACAAGCTAAGTTTATCCACTATAGGATTGGCTTGTTTTTGTACAGCACAAACTCTTACAAAATAGCTTTTCTGTAGTTCACATATTGAAGAGCAAAAACAGGATTACACACATATATGAGCTCTTTCCTGAGTAGGGTTTGCATTAGAGTGGCATGTTCACATATACAAAGCAGGAACTTTTCTACCCATGTCCTCTCTCCAGCAACAGGACAGCCCTGTTTAAATTTGCTGCAATATATTTGATGTTTTCATTTCTCAGCTACAGAAATAACAAATAACTAACAAGATATTGTGCAAGAGAAGAGCTCTTCTTCACCTTGTGTTGCAAGAGCCTACAAGATGATTACTTGTGTTTGAAATGTTCTGAAAACTTGATCTGGCCCAAATATCTTCACTAAATATCACCTTCTATGTTACACAGAGTACTGGCATGAAATAGTGGGTCTCATTGACCTCAGTTCTACAAAACATATATAGAATGGGATAATGAAAATTAGAATAAAAAAAAAGAGATACTGAAATGACAGCTGTGGGAAGAAAAAGATAACAGGATAGTGATGCTGGGCTGTTCTGAAGAGTGCTATCACTCACAAGCAAACCTTCATGAGTGTAAGGCTGTAGACTGATCTTGGCATCCTCGGCACCACTTTCTTCACAGAATGAAAGATCCATATGAGTAGCTTGAGTTGAAAAACAAGCAATGCCATTTGTATTATATTCCTGGTCAGAGAAAGAAAAATATAGAGAGTTATTGTGCTGGGAGAGTCTGCCCCAATGATATTGAAGCTTTTAGGTGGTGGGCTCTAGATGGGCGTTTGGCAGCACAGGGAGGATACATCCCATACATACCATCCATCCATCCCTTTCAGCAAGACTGCCAGTATTTGGTTCTGAGAGCTCACAGGGTAGTTGGACCACTGAACAAAACTGTACGTGGACAAGAGCCAAAGTGACGGAAATTTAAAGGAATCAAGCAAAAGAAAAAAGTAATAATAGAAATATTATAAAGGCAGAGAAAGAGAGAGAGAGAGAGAGGAGTCCACACACTGTGGTTGCTGGGCTATTCAATTTAATGTTCACAGTGACATCATATGAAAATAGCAAAAAAAAAACAAAACGTTTTGCATCTCATCAGGAACTGATGAGCACATAGAGAGCTTTATCCCTGCAGAACTAGTTACAAGCAGTCTTGTGCACAGCTTTTCACCCAGGATGTACAGCATATCCCAGGGAACAGAAACACGATGTTGCAAAAGATAAAATGGATCTACCACAATTCTTTACTCATTACTGAACCCTGACACAATGTTTTTACCCCTGGAACCTACCCTAAAGAAAGATTAAGCAGTTCTGAAAGAGACTTGATTAAAAACGCGCCTGCAAGTGTGTGGCATACAGGAGAAAATCTACCATTTGTTTGACATTGTTATACAACTAACTGCACTAAATCATGAAGGTTTTACAGGTCCCCTTTTTGAAGCAAATTCCGTTTTTCTCACATGTACATGAACCTACTCTATTTATTTGTTCAAGCTTTGTTTCTCTTGGGAAACTTCACAGACCTCATACTTCATTATTTTCTGGGAAAACCTGAATCCAAGAGAGAGGGCAAAGTAGATGGTGGTCACAGAGTTACATCCAGACACAACAGAAAGAAAACAAAAGATATATTTCTACTGTGCTAGACAAGAGCCCTCCCTTCATTTTCACTCTGCTCTCACAGAACTGGAACCACAGAATTGCTCCTCAGCTATTGCTGCCTTGTGGAAAAACTACCAAAAGCCATAGAGCCCCTTCACTGCTTCACTTTCTTTCGTTCCCCAGTGCACATTTGCTAAGATAAGCCCAGCAGAGCCTCTATTTTGTTTCATTAGTTCTTTGGCATCCTTTGTCCTTTCCTTTTAAAAACACGAGTATCTTGCATTTGAGAAAGCCCTAGGAGATATCTCTGGGCCTCCTTAGGTTTCACTTTCAAAAGGGACTTGTGACACTACTGCTGGTAGTGCAAGTCTGAGCTTTCCTGCAAGTCTGAGACCAGAAAATCTACAATTTAGCAAATACTGATCACTATTCTCCAGAAATAATATATACACATACAGTGTACATATACACATGTATATACATATGTGTGTGTATATATAGATATATATTTATGTATTTAAGGAGTCAATGTCTGGAAACCACATGTGCTGTAAACTGTCCTAAAATAGAAGACAGTAGCCCTAGTCACTCAATGGTTCTTCCAAGGTATGCAGAGTCTATGACGGACTGTCTGGGAAATCAATGGCTGTAGGAACTGGTTCTTTTCTTTCTTCAGAAATATTCATATAGCTTTTTCTTTGTGTCTCAATCTAAGATTTGAAGGGCTTAGTCTTATTCCTCTTAGTCATCTTGTGGGGCTAAATGACACATGTTCTGCCACAGCTTCTTTTCAGATGTTGACTTGCTAGGTCAAGCTCCTTGTACCATCCTATTCATCAACATAAGCGATTCTCAGGCACTACCTTTCATGGTAAAAATTAATCAGATTACAATAACCCTACAAACAGTTGAAGGTTCCTTCACTGTGGTGCAAAAAGACTGTAAGGGAAAAGGAGAAAGCTGCTACATGAAGTGATTTCCAAAGGAGCAGGGTAAGCAGGAATATAATAGGACCATGCCTTGAGTGTGGTAAGCACAACTTGATTCAAAGGAAGGAAAATGAGCTGTAGAAATTCCTTCCCACTTTTTTTTTTCAGGGATAAGTCTTCATTTAAATGTGATTTGCTGACACTGTAGTGCACCATACGTCATTGCACCTGCTGACTCTTGTGAAACTAAAGCTATGCAAGTGTTGTGTGATGGCAGTAAATGGAACAGTATGGACCCTGAAGGCAGTTTCAGAGCAGAAACTCATTGCAGCAAACACAGGAACATGTGGCCAAATTACTGCCTGGTTTTATTTTGTTTGCTGCCTTCTGAAAATCATTCTCTGAGGACAGAGCTGATACTTTAAATATGGACTGCAAATAGTGTTTGAGGTTTTATTTTGAGGTTGTGGGAAAACAGTGCAAGTGAAAATCCATGGACTTGCTTTAGACCTATTTAAAATCTTCTTGTGTTGGATGAAAATATAATGATGGATATACAAGATATAATACTATACTCTTTTTATTTTCTTCTTAAATCTTACAGTAATTCTTTGCCACACACCCCAAATTCATTTTCCTGGATGTTTAGGGAAGAATTTGCAGAGTTAAGTACGTAAAATGTGAAAATTAGCTGTTTATTGCTTCTGATCTATGTTCACAGACAGTATCAAATAGTTTCATACTAAAACAAAAAATGATAATAATATAACATACATCAGTTAATAAAATTTAAATACTGCAGTTTTGTAACAAAAACAAACAAACAAACAAAAAATCCAGCATTGTGCTTAGTGAAGTCCCTCGTAAACTCCTCCATTTGGTTATAGTAAAATTCAGATAAACCTGACACTAAGTATCCACATAGTCTTCCAGATCCCAACAAAACCATTTTCTGACAATGCCCACCAGACAAAGCTTCCGAGCCTTGGTAGTGCCTCTCTCCATCTCTGCCTTCTACATTCCATGAGATGTCATGAGACCAAGAAGAAAAAAGTATTTGTAAGAACAACCTTATGTTATAGATCAAAATTTTCTTTCTTCATAGTCCATCTTAGATCTGAAGGATAAGACTTGTCAGGAAGTGATGCTCTAGAGCTAACGTATGTTCTCTCCTTGCTCCTCCATGTCCCTTGGAGCACTGATCTTTAGCCTGGGTTGATCCTTCATATTTCCACCCTATTACAGATGCCTTTCCCAGACCTGTTCCTCTACAGGGTGTGAAAGGCCATTTGGACAGGCTCCTGGAAGAAAAAGCTATTGAAGGTTGTTCAAAACATACAAAGAGCCTGTGTTCATGAAGTTCCTCAACAGACTGAGAGGGCACTGGATATTACTTGATCTGTCCATATACTATCTGTCTTTGGACAGTCAGGTGCAAGATACCAGGCAGGAGATGTCTGTTCAGACCTTAAACAGTCACCCTGTCCATCACTGACTGAGAGAACAAGTCAGTTTTTAACTTGTTTGTATAATTCCTGATCCTCCTATCTGTTGCTTCTACAGCTCAGCAATTTGGGGGGGAGAAGAAATACAGCTTTTCAGCAAGAATGCCCACACTGGAGGTCTCCTATATTAATCCAGAAGTATGTACAGGGAATTTCTGAGAATTGTTAGTTCCCTTTTGTGGATTTTGTCCCATCTCTTTCTAGTAAAGTTGCCTCATCGTTTCTGTAAAAGGGAACAAAAATTCAAACCCACTTCCCAGTGTAGTTCTCTCATGTATTCCTCTTTTAGGAGGTGCAGATGACATCAAAGGGCAACAGTTGCTGGACAAACAAAATAGGTACTACCCAAACAAAGTATTGAGATGATGTCTCTATTGGGGTCTATGAGAAAATTCAGAATGGACATGGCAGAAGCATGAGGTTTAGACCCAGGAATTAAAAAAACGATCATCAGCTTAATATTTGGGGGCTGCTATAGTAACTGGCCGCAGAATATCAGTGAATGAGCTTTGACTTCTCAGACAGCCCAGCCATCAGCCCCAGAGACCGTCTCAGGCATTGAGTTAGCCATGAGTCAGGCACTTTCCGGAAGGTGACTGCTGCTTTGTTGTCCTAGAGATAGATCAAGAAAGGGCAAAGAGAAAAAAAAAATAAAAAAGCCAGTTCACTCTAGCTCTCTGTACTGACACTGATCATCATAACATTTTGTTTGCTTTGGCACTGTGATAGCTTTTCGCAAGGTCACTTGAAAAAGAAAGCTTCTGCAAGAGAATGAAATTCCTCCTGATTAGCACTGTGCAGAGACAATATATGAAGAACAGGAGAGAGCATGGAAGCAAATCAGAAGAGCTGAATACTTTCAGAAGGCAGTTCTCTACTTTGGCTGGTGAGGGATGAAGGGTGGACTTCTACTTCAGTGGGTGAAAAATGAAAAGGAATAGAGATGACAGTGATGTGAATTAACTAAAAAGTAAAGGGATTTTACATCATGAACTTGATTTCTGTTGGCCGACAGTGACCCTAGCTTGGCCTGAAATAGACCTCTTTCCTTGTACAGGAACGAAATCTGACTCAGTGTGCACTCGGACTCTTTGCTAACTCTCTTCACAATCTCTTCCATGAAGAAAATGATCACAGTGACATATGGTTCTTTATCACACTTGCTAGTTATTACTGAGGGTTAAACCAATTTGTGATCAGGAAGACATTCAGCCCTCATCAGGGATAAGTTCAAGGCTCAGTGTTACCCTGGGAGAAGGAGTGTCACCTCTGCCTCACGAGTGCTTCAGGGAATGATTTTAGTGAGCAACAGTAATAGCACAATAAATAAGAAAAGGTTTACTGTAGATGAGATGCAGGTTAATGTTTTATTTTATTGTCTATATTTAGCTGTGACTTCACTACTTAAGCCAAATCTATAAAGAGTAGCATAGAACTTTTTTATAAACTTCTTGGTATTAAAGAAGCACAATCCTGCATGCTCTGTGCATCTGAAAGCCCAGCACTGTAAGGATTATAATTATATAGTCTAACAGTGCACATGGGCACAGACCACCAGCTTGTGGCTAAAGGCAGAAGACACAGAGCCAAAAGAGTTATGGGCTATCTTTGCCTGCCACTGACGCTCACATTCAATCTGAACAGATGAACTAAGAACTTTTTTGTGCTTCAGTTTCTACATCTACCCCTGAAATTCAGCAACACCAACTTCATTACCACTACCTCTTTGAGATCCCAGGATAAAAGGTTCCATCAAAGGGCACAATTATGTCATTAAATGGTAACTGTGCTGTCTAAATTATTATTAATAATAATAACATTTATCTCTTGCAAAAGAGCTTTACTTTGGAGCAACATTTTTGATCTAGTAGATATAATTATTAAACAAGATCCTGCCTGTCCTCATTCCCCCAAACTGGCCTTGGCCTTCCTCTTACAAGGGTGCAATCTGATTTCTGAAGTAAGGAAAAACTAGCAGAGGTGGACAGGGTGATTAGGGGTAGTCAAGAAGGGTAGAACACATGTTAAATCAGTGAAAATAGTAAGAACAGATTTATCTTGAGAAATCCCACTGTCAGAGGACAAACACATTGTCTTGTGTTTGTTCTGTTATTGGTCTGCCTGAACCCAAAATGATTTCACATCACAGGCCATGTTCTTGTCTTAGCCCAGTGCTAAACTTGTATAGAGCAAATATGGAATTGCTGCCAGAACATATAATGCATGTCCTCATTTTGTTTCCTTTCTAAGAAAGGAATGACATATTCAGAGATATCTCCCTTAGCCTTCTCCCAGTAGACCACCCTTTGCTTCCTGCTTTCCTCCCCGCAAGCCACAGCCTATTCCTATAGTGCTGGGATATAGACCTGGGATCATGGAGCTAGCCTCATACTCATGGAAGCAAGCACTGTGGGCATCAGTCCCACCCTGGAAACTAACTGGAATAAAGAAGTCCAAACCATTCAGATTTAGATATGATGGCAGCACTCTTCTCTGCAGGAATAAATAAATAAGTACATACATACATACATAAATAAATAAATAAATAAATAAATAAATGATGTTCTGTAAATAAATAAAAAAGGTGAGACACTTGCCTATGGCAGCTTAGAGCTTATAAGTGATTCACACTCCTTCAATCTCAGAAGAATGGTCCAAGCAAAGACTTCATGAGGAGTCCAAAGTCTCTGATGAGTTTTATGCCTGTTGATGCTTCATTATTTATAAACAACATAGTATTCATCACCACTGTGCCTATATTGAGAGGTAGAGATAGCGTCAAGGTTACAGAAAGGAGGTTTATTTTTAGTGCTTTGGAAAATGGACAAGGTGAAGCTGAAATGAAGATGGACAATACAAGCAAATTGAGCCCCTTCCTACTCAACAGATAGATCAGAGTGTCTCCGAGTAAGAAAGCAATGATTACAAAGATACTGTGTGAGTTACAACCAAGGACAAAGGGCAGCTCTCTATGACGAGACTTGGCAAAGGTGGCATCACAGAGAAAATCTGAGCCCAAAATTCACCTCTATGACCTAAGATTATAATGATTATAACATGGTGAGTCTAAATAAAACAAGTTGGCACCAGGACTTCTAAAAATGTCAATGTGAGTTACACTGCTTGTTGCAATGTGCTACTACCTGCACTTTTTTTCCTGGAGACCTTGGAGAGCTCTAGGTGTAAGAAGTAAACTGGTAAAAAGCCATCGACATCTGTTAGTGGGTACTCTGCTTTCTCACAGTGGAAAGGATGGAGAAGGAAAGAGAAGACAGCTCCATCTAACAAAGAAAGAGCTCTAGCTTGCTTTTTCCTCATGTTAGAAGACTAGTTTGTTCCCATATTCAATTAAAAATAACAACAGTAGCAACAACAGCAAAGACAAGAATAACAATTATAATAAATTACTTTTTATTCATTTGTCTTTTTTTTTCTTTCTTTTTAATTTTTTTTTTTTCACTCACAAGAACATGGACAATCCCTGATGGGGATTTTATGGTAGAGGTCCTCATGTAAGCAGCATTTAATTAACCAAATCGGGACCTTCATTTTATAAACCCTGACAAAACATTTACAACATGAAAACTCAATAGCATTTTCTTTTATATTTCTCAACACTGCTTAATCCGTTAAATACTGTAATGTGGAATGTTTCGTTTCCATCATGTAGGAAGGGAGTTGACTAAAGTAACTGACAGTCTGCTGAGCAGATAAAGGCCATCAGCTTAGGTACTAAGTCTAGTCTTAGGGAGAACCTCAGATATTCCAAATCTATATTTTCCAATGGATCGTGTCAAGTGAAAGGACAAAGAGATGAAGCCAACAAATAAATTTGCCTGCTGCCTTATCGAATAGAGAGCCAACTGTAGGACCTACATGGGTGAAATTCAGTGTGTCTGACAAATTCAGATATCTGACACCTGATATTGGACTTCACTAAAATAAGGTGCTAATAATTATACCTTGCAGCCCTGTGGTATGTCTTTGATCCTTACAGCATCTGAAATAATACAACACTTACTCTCCATAAGCCCATCAGACAGCTAGACTCAGCACGTGCTGAAGTTGGAGAGCAGAGAAGGCAAGAAAAGTGTGTGCTACACTACATACATCAAAGAAATAGATTTGGTTCTTTTGTTTAACAAAGGAAGACCATCTGCTTTCATGGTCTGCACACTGGTGCCCATATCAGCCTCCTGAGAAGGCAAATTAATTTTCCTTAGGAGTCCTCACTTGACTGCAGAAATGCAAACGCAGTGTTGCGCACTCCCAAAGCATAAACGAAGTGCCTAGTTTCTCTCCTCTCTAAGCAAGCAGAGAGGCAAGTTGTATCATTTGCAATATCTGATGAGCTGGCATCACTCCTAAGCTGTTTTAGAATTGGAATCAGTAAATCGTTGCATCACATCATACATACTTGCACAGCTAAATCAACTGCAAGGTCAACAGCAGCTCTGATGTGTGCAAAGTTAAGTTGAATGCAGTCGGGCTAGTAACTAGGGTCATTAGTGAGTAGCACTTCAAGATGAGCATGGTGTGTGACGTTTGCTTCACTAAATAAAACAGATATTTATTTCTGTTTTACTTTTTTTCCCCCTGATTTGGAAGGGGATCTGAATAAACTTTACCAAATTCCTTGCACTTTATCATATCTCAAACAGCAACAGTTGCCAAACTGAGGATGGCTGTGTGACTTCGTTATTGCTGGTTTCTTTTCTTTTTTTCCCAAAGGCAGATCATTCACAATGATATATTGTTACTCTCTTTGATAGTTATAGATTTATAGCTGCTATATACAGCTGAGTCCTAAGCCTTAAGTCCAGTTTGCAGATCTTGCGTGATAACTCTTGCTCAGCGCTCTGTGGAAAAAACAGGGCCATGTTGCACTAAAAGGAACAGGCAGAAGTTTGTGCCAAGGAGATGGGAGATGGTATTTCTTAGAGAGCTCTGCAATTCACTTGAGGAAGAGAGGCCTATCCTGGAAATAAATGTCATTTATACTGGCTCAGAAAGGCACCTCCAGGAGGTCACATACACACATGGCAACTTTTCCATCTAAGAGTTCCTTTCACAGGTCAAATATAAAATAAGAATAAAGCACTGTGCAAGTAACTGGATGTACAACAGAAGAAAAACTGCAGCTGCACAACCAGAATAAAACTCCCTGAGCACAAAGCCAGCATTGCTCCTGCAAGAGCACTATAATGTCATGCCCTCCCCTGCTCCTTTCTGCCCCACATTGTCCCACACTGGACATCAGTAATCTAGGAAAAAAACAGTGACAGAAATGTTTCATTTTCAGCAGAATCAGCTCCCTATTTTGGCTTATTGTGTGCGCACGCAAACAGCTGGAATGGCTTCTTCTGGCAGCGGTGCCAATTTAAACTGTTCGTGGAATTACACAGACTCCCAGAGAGGAGCTCTGGGAAGGATTAACAGAAATATTGCAGGGCCTTGCATGATGAAGAGGCTGATTTTGTCACTGATGTCCAGGCTGCCAAAGCAGATGCTGTTCCTACGCCGAGGAAATGAATCCCTCTAGGTTTGTACATGTACAATTTCCATCGTGTGTGTCCAGTACGGGAAGGTACATGATCTTCCCACCCGTCCTGTGGAAGTGGAGGGGTATTTTCCCTGCGCTGCCCACCTTTGGCATCAAAAGCATCCTACTGTAATCTGGATTAATGCGCAGTCAAGTTCAACTGTCTTTGTGTAGACATCAAAATAATCGCTCAAGCACAACACGTGGGATCTGCCCCATGGGGAGCCACGCTACCATCTCTTCTGGGCATTCAGCTCCTCTGGATCTTTTCTTTCTGTCCCAGAAGAAACTGAAAATTTTCACTCAAGGTTTTTTTCTAGCTGCAGGGCAAGATAAATTTCCTTCCCTCGAGGCTCACAGATGAAGCATCTCCACTGGACAAGTACTGAGCCCTGTGAAAATGCTTTTCAGTGGGAAGCAGAGACATCAGGTGTGACCTGACAAGATGATTCTGCTACCCCCGACTCTGCTTTGCAGGGCTTTCTTACGTGATTTATCTTGGTAGCATCTCTCCAGCCAAAACCTAAGGCAAAAGGTTAGGACCATGAGTAAAGATTAAGCAAGTTTTCTGTGATGCTAGTGATACGGCTGATGGGCAGAATCACACAGACACATAGCAGCCTCAGACTGAGCATTTCCCACTGATGCCTATTCAAAATTTTGTACTCTGCAGTTTCCAAGAGGACTGAAGCTTACTGTAAGGGAGGAAACAATCTCTCTCTTCAAGAAAGAGTTTTTCCAGAATATTTTGGCAAAACAAGCAGTACATCCAACATTTTTCTTTTAAAAACATTCCTCTGAACACTTCTCATTTCCAACATTTCTGCAAATATATCCACAGAAACTTAGAATACATCAAAATTGTGCCACTATATGGTCATTTATTTTACTATCTAGGCCCTATTAATAAATTAATAAGTCAGCTAAGGACCTGACCAGGCACAAATGTTTCTTAAGGTCATCTTTGCTTTAAAGGGAATTTTGCTGTAATTGTCATCCTTCTCCCCTACTACAGCATAACAACAGGCCACAGAGAGATCAAGGCCTATCTGTGTTAAGAAAAAAAAAAGTCCTCAAATGTTAAAAAATAGAAATAAAATAGGAGGGGAAACACCTGAAAAAGTGAGTTGGCGGCTTGGAGAGAAGGGAAGAATTTCAAAAGGCTCCAACGTGAAAAACTGAGATAATGAGGAGAGACATGTTGTTCAGTCCCTTGAAGGGGACTGAGGGGCCACTAGAAGCACTAGAGAGGCCAAGGATAAGGAACGGAGCTGCACTTGGCATTGACTCCTCCACCTGCAGGGAGGAAAGACACCTCCGCCCCTTCCAGGAAATCAGTGGAACCTTTAAGACTCCTATCTGATAGCTCATTATTAACTTCTCCCCCAAGCTGTGATGAGCTGCAAGCAGGAGATGTGCTGAGTATGCCACTAATACCTGTGTAATAACCCAGGCAGAAGCAGCAGTCTTTTAAGAATAGTATCACTAGGGGACATGGGAAAAAATGCCAGTCCTGGAAGTTCAGCCTCATCTGGAAGCATCTTCTTGTGAAGGGTTATTTTTAATTAGTCTCCCATTACAAGCAACATTCCTCCTTTGCCTCTGTTGAGACTGCTCATGTCATCATAGAAGACTATCATGTTTAACAGATGCAATATCCCATACATAAGCCTTCTTCCAATCACCTTCTTCTCCTTAATATGTTTAGAAATGACTTCCAAGTTTATTTGCTTTAACAAGGAGATATAGTTAGCTTATAGTTCCACCAATCCTCCTCCTTGCCTTTCTTGCACATGGGAGTAACATCTGTTTTCTTCCAGATCCAGTAGTTTCTCCTGATCACCACAATCCATCAAAGATAATTGTGACCACACAATGACACCAGTCAGCTCCACTAGCACTTTTGGATATTACATATATATATTTTATATATATTATAAATATTATATATATTATATATTGGGGTGTTAGCATAGACAGATTTAGATTTCAGTAGCATTTGGTACCCTTGCTTTCAGATGCATACTATTTTTAAGCTAGGTTATACTTGCAGAAGGTGCTGTAATACCCAACTAAGTGAAAACAGGACTGCAGTAATGACAATGACCTTTTAATATACTGACTCATCATGACTCTTGTGTTCAGCCTCTAATGTATCCTTTCCAAGTAACTTCCTTGGAACTATCGTGTCAGACGTGGAAAGTAAAATAGGCCAAAAGCTGTTGGAAAAATCCTGATATTGTGTAAACAAAGGTGTTTGGATAAATGAGGTGTGTAGGGAGGTATTTACAGAAAGAAAGAGAGAAAGAAGAAACAACTGCCATGTAAAGAAAAGATGTGATTTTTCTAATTCTTCTCAGGAATCTCCTTTTCTTTCATAATCACTCTCCTTGACAGCATGGTCTCCTAGCTCTTGATGAATCTGCTGCTATCACATTCAATACTGCAATTTTCAGGAGGGATCTAAGGAGGTAGGAGCTGGAATTTCAAAGGAGCCAATAGCCAGATGTTTCAACTGGGCTGCAGCCAGATTTTCAAAATCAAACAAATCACATAATGAAGAATTCTTCAAAATGAGGAAATGTGGCCACCTCTTGGGGGGCTTTAGCAGGAGTTGAGCTCTTTTGAAACAAATCCAGTATGAGATTACCAAATACTTGAAATGAAGAAGTCAGCTGTACATTTAACTCCTTTGGTTTCTTGGAAAGAATGAGAAATGCTTTAAATGATGTCCTGCAGTCTATATTTACTGACTTTCTATATTTCTAAAGAAAAGTATGAGGGTTTGTGTTATGACTCTTGCTAGGGCAAAGGCTCAGATAAAGTTTCAGGTGACTAATATAGAGATTTCCACAATGTATGTATGCCCAAATTTTCATTTGTCCCTGCTGGTTTCCATCAGTCTTCCACATCATTCTGTATTAAAAGCTTCCCTAACAAGCTGTACTTTCTAAGTATATAAAAGTTTCTCTTAAATTAATCTAGTCCCATTAGGTCAAAGTACATATGTCCAAACGCTGTTACGAACATGATTCTCCTAAGCTAGCAAAGGTTTATGTGTTTTAAACTTTTATCAAGATACAGTCACAACTAAAATAGCCTTGCATAGAGAAAAGATGGAAACAAAGATCCACCCAGCTGGGAGAAGCTTGATCGCTTCTTAAAATAAAGATTAAAGGAAAAAATAACTGAAATGCCTCTGTTTTCCTCCAACAGAAGATTTCCAAATCACTCTTCCAGAATCCACTTGGTCAGTAACATATCTAGTTGAAATAGCAGTTTCTCAAGAACTTCGCTAAAAAAGTAGATATAAGATTACTTTGTCAGACTCATCCAGATATTTCAGTTTGTTAAGTGCTCTGACATCCTTCAGTGGAAAGATTCATAATTCTGTGACAGTGGAAACTGACTGGTCAGTTGGATGTTTAGGAGTATGAAATATACCAGTTTAGAAAAGTGCTAAGAATCGATGAGAAGCGATAGGCACTTATACGATGAAGCTGAATGGATGAGTATTTGCTGTGTATCATAGTGGAAGAACTGAGAGGCACAGAGTGATTTATGGCAGCTCGCACACAGTATGTATCAGGCAGCAGGTTTAAAATAGAAAGCAAAATAGTAAAAGAAGCGTGTCTTCATCTCTGCCCTGCAAGGTGAGAAGTATGGAATTCATGGTCATTCAAAGTAATTGAGACAAAAAGGGTAAATGATTTGGAGAGAAAAAAAAGAATTATATAAATGTGTAGAAGCCAGTGCTGGCAATGGCCCAGAAATTTCCAGGTTCAGGAAACTCCTAGATTATTAAATAGGAAGATTGGGCTACTACAGAGAACAGAACATTTGGTAAGTTCATAAAAGAATTAAAGCTTTCCTGGGAGAAATGGATCTTCTGTGTGACCCAGCCAAGCAACTCAGGAAAGACAGCAGACACCAAACAGAAAGAAGTACTTGCAGCTTTAAGTCGTGCTCTTATAATTCACTTCTCTTCAGTATGACTGTCCTCAGTGCTACAGATTAGCAATTCTGTTGGCACTATCATCGCAGACAGTGTCTGAGCAATTCACATTTGGCAGTATATTTATACGCACTTACACAACATTTAGAAATAAAATAAAATAAAATAAAATAAAATAAAATAAAATAAAATAAAATAAAATA
>JAUBNY010000868.1:2711045-2735660 GCA_032275445.1 Crypturellus soui | reverse complement strand
AATCTTTACCAAAAAAAAAAAAAAAAAAAAAAAAAAAGGAAATGAAGTATGTTTCAGTGTAATAATGGTTCCTGCTATTGCAGTGTTATGACTCCACGTGTGGAGCAGAGGACCAGAACAGACCAAAACCTCAACTGCAAGCTGAGCAAAACCAAATGAGAAAAAATATCTGATAAAACATGTATAGTCTTATAAAACAGTAAAAAGCCAAATGGACAATCTGCTGACTTCTGTGTGGGAACAAAAATTCTTCTTGATTTATTCAGAGTGTGAGATTTATTCAGAGCCACATTGATCTCATTTACAATCACTGGAGGAAAGTCTGTGATTTCAGGTGAAACTGAAGGAAAGCCATAGGCTGTTCATGGCCTAGACACCACAGCAGGGAAGGCTGAATTACAAGCTACATTTTTCCCTTTTTCAAAATTCAAATGCAAACTGTAAATGAGATCAAGACAGAGGTGGAAAGTCTGGTGCCTCAGAGCTTTTTCAGTAATATATCCAATTTCTCATCCTAGCAGACCAATCTATCTGTGCCTTTGGAATTATTTGTTTACTCAGGATCCTGAACTGCTATGCAAAACAATCTAACAGATCAGGATCAAAGATCCAATGGGCTAGAAAAAGGGGTAGACCACCTGGAAAAGTCTCTTTCCACATCCATGTCCCCTCCTGATCCTCCTCTGCTGAAATTTTCCTCTACTCTTTGAAAATATATTAAAAAAAATAAACAGGAAAATAAGATGCTCATTGTGTTTCATTTGTCAGAAAAAAAAAAAAAGGAAAAAGGGGCTGTTGATATTTGTTACTGTTATTTAGGTTAGGACACAGAGTTTTATCTGGGGATAAGAGGAGAATTACTTTTGTCTGTGTCCTAGTCCTGGGAAATTCAACAATAACATTTCTGATCACATTAGTAGCCAAAGGACTAGACTCCAAACCTGTAAATGTCTTCAGTCAGTGCTCACATTTCTATCATCATGCCAAGCACTTTAGAGTTCCAGCCTCTGAATCAAGCTCCCTCACCAAAAATAAGTGGTCTATGTCCAGATTCTGATTCTGATAAAAATACAAATCACTTGAGCATAATATCCAACATGTGACGCCTTACTAGCAGTATTGTGTCCCCGTAAATCCTGCATTTTCCCCTGCTTCCCACAGAGTGACTTTGTGTGTCCACCCCACACTCCGAGAGAAGTTCAGGCCGTTATCGGACGAAAGATGTTTTCTGATCAAAAGCGCAAGACCTCAAAGCTCCCCCTAGATCCTTGATTCCAGTTTGCATCCTTGAGAACCATGACAATGCTGGGAGCCCATCAGAACGTTTTTAATAAACAGTATTAACAATAACTGTCACTGCTGTCATGTAATAAAATGTCTAAGAGAGACTAGGATAGAACAGTCTTAGCAAAGTGTATTTATATTGACTGACTAAAACCCAGCCCTGAAGGGGAAGAGTTGCAATGTAAACAAATACAGCAACGTAAACAAGTACAGAAGCAAACTGCAGTTCAGCTAAAGGGAGAGGAGAGGAAAATGTGCTGGAGAGCTAAGGGTCATTTATCTTGGTAAATCTCATTCCTTATGATTCTTTGGGAGGATTAATTTATTTTTCACCTGTTGTATCAACAGCGGGTATTAGTGTTATAATCAATTGCTACTTAGCATCATAATTAATGATTACTATTTTCATCTCAAGGGAAAAAGAAATAGAGTAAGAATTTGGCCAGAAATAAAAATGGAATGTAATTGCCTTCTGTGTCTCCTGAAATAACCTGAACAAAATTCCCTCACCAGGAATCAAGACAATGAAATGGGCAGAAGCTTTGTAAGCTGTCATATTTTTGCTAAAATAGAAGAACTGGGCTCAAGATAGAGAATTTCTGCAGTTTGAGATGTTCAGATTGCACAGTTTTAGAGAACAATCTATTGGTCAGCAATTCAAGGCACTTCTGGACCTTTTGTTAAAAAATATGATCTTCCAGAGAAATCACAGTATCTTTAAACCAGATCTCTGCTGCTAGTCTGTTCCCACCGGAGGACCTTTCTTTGCTTTTTTGACAGACACATAAACCAAATACCAAAGAGATGGAGGCTGTTACTATCAAGGATGCTGTCGTAGCACAGATCTCAGAACAGATACCCCGGCATGATTAGGCAGGTTAGTAGGCAGGTTTCAGAGACTGCAACAGACTCTGTGCTGTTACACTGCCAGGGATACTGGAATTCACCTTCTAAAAATTATCCAAAGTGGAAACCACAGATAAAGCTACAAAGCACACCTACCAGGCCAGTATAGCTGGCGAGCAGTAAAGAAGTAGAAATCTAATCACTCCAAAGCCTACTCTTGCTTAAGCAAAAATCTTCCCTGTTTTACAAACTTGGTGCCCCAAGGATCCTGCTTGATCAGCTTAATTAGAATTAGCAGCAGGAGCTAAAGCAATCACAGCTTTTAGCCCTTCACCAGACATAGATCTCTGCTAAAGGGGCTTAGCTCAGCTTGGGCAGTTAAATTACAGGCAATTCCTTCATGGCTTGTTTGAACCCTCGTGCTCCTGCCTCCCTAGTACTGTCCTCTGTCTCAGAGGTCCCTACTTGAAAGCCTCGCTCTCTTATTCTTCTTTCAACTCTCCTCACTTTGTCTAAAACAAGTGGAAGATGCTTATTCCACAATACATCATTTTTGTCAGAAAAAAATGTGACTGAAATTGGAAGAAAGAAAAATAGAAAAAAGAGTGGGGAAAAAAATCCACTAAAATACTGAACATCAAAATGCCATTACTGGCATATAAAGTTTTTTTTGCAAACAACGCAAAAGGAATTTATTGTGGTAAAAGATATCACTGCTTATGCTGTCCAGAAAATTAACCTTTTTCTTCAGCTCCTCCATAGGCTCACAAGCAGAATACTAGATTTGTTGGACTTTTGATCTGCTCTAGTACCTGTCCATTTAGTTTTGTATGTAGAGACACAAGGGAAACAGGTGGCAGAGTTGGAAACTAGACCCAGGTGGTCCACTTGCAACAGGAAAAAAAAATAAAAGAAAGAAAAAAAGTGAGAGAGAAATAAAAGTGAGAACTTGAGAACTTTCTCAACAAGAACAAAGCAAAACAAAACAGTGGTTTGTTTTAGCATCCTTTATGTTGTACGCTCACTGCGGCAAACACGAGCAGCTTTATTTATTGCAGCACATTTCCAGTAAAAATGCAGGTCCTGAGAAAATGTTAGCTTTCCCCTCATGAACATCAGTATTTCAGATCTGAGCTGTGAGGCTGTGACTATCACAAGATTTTCTTTAATAATCTCAAAGAACTACCTTTGCACTAGATATTATGATGTGTTTCATTTCTGTTTTCAAAAAAAGAAAAGCTTCATAACTGAAGGCCTTGTTATGTGTCTGCATCTCTGCTTGATATTAAGGAAATTGATACTAACACTGTACTTGAGAAAATAGTCTTCACTGAAATGTCCATCAAACTTTTCATGACAACAAGGAATTTTTGCATTTTGATTAAAAGAATATGGTTAACTCCTCCTGATCTTCCAGGGGAATCACAACCTCTTCAAACCTGTTGGTCTATTTATACTGCAGGGTGTAACGCTAAGACTATTGTTATTTTATACTAAACACTCTCTGAAAAAAAAAGGATAATGTTCCATTTGATATCTGTAAAGTGTAATCAAGGTCTGATCCTAAATAGGGTCTTAGTCACTGTTATCATCTTAGGTAAATAAATAATAACGACATTATGATGGTAGGGCAATAAATTATATGCATTCAAAATAGATATCTGAGCTTTGGAATGAGGGTGTTTCCTAATGGAAGGGAATTCTTGGCTGTCGGGTTATTTCCAGAGAGAGTTTGTATGCATCACAGCTTAGAAATGTCTTTTACTGCAACAAACTTCTGGTTTGGACTTTGGGCATATTTGCATTTCAGCTGACAGACAAACTAAAAGGTTATGCAACTTCTTTTTTTTTAACTATGCTTTCTCAGAGTGTTGGGTTTTTCATTTGTTTTCTCCCTGGATTTGAGCAATATTGCCTTGTTCCATTCATCTTAGAACAATATTTTCATTAGCCAAATATTCATATTTATATTTACTTGCCAAATATTCATACTTAGGTGCCAGAAAGTGATATTATCTTAAGTTCATTTCAATGTAAACATCTAAATAAAATTGTTTTGGATTTCAGAGGCTTGAAGAATTGATTATTTTTCTTTCGGAAATTTTATGGGTAAAAACACCTTCCAAAAACCCTGTTACTTGTGTACTCATGCAAATATGTGTTACATATGCAAAAATAACAGCTGAATACGTTGCATACACTGTAACATATTTAATGGAGAAAAGATTTAAATAAATAGATAAAAAAGTTCATTTGTCTGTGTGAAAAAATATGTTTTTCATGGAAATCATTGACATGTTTTCAAGAAAACAGAGCAATATTTTGGCTGAGCACCAAAAGTTTCCATTCAAAGCAACACTGAAATATTCTATAGGAGTAGTAATTCCCAGCTCATATGTTCCCATTTTCTTTATATGCTGCTCTCCAGCCATCCTCTGTCCTCTGTAATACATCACAAGTAACGACTTCTTTGTACATGTCCACAGACCCCTTATAAAAGCGGGAAGAAATAACAAGACATGGTCTGCCCAAAGAGGCTGGAAAAACAAAAGGTCAAGACATCCAACCTTTAGATGCTGCCTGCATCTGATGTTTTTAAATCATAATTCTTGCAATGAAGCCCATTGCTAAGACACCTTCCATGGATGACAGAGCCTGATCATGCCTTGGACATGATGCAGTGCCGGTCACCATCAGGATTATATCACTGCATGTCCACCTGTATACTCCAAAGTTACTGCAGAATTATTTCAAATTTAACCTCAGATCAGAACAAACCTCACAGATGTCAACTCAGGAAAGCGATTTTGTAGATATGTGAATGAGCTAGAAATGCTTTTTGCTGTGATGGGAAATCATGCTATGTGCACAGGGGAATAAGCATTTTTTTCTCTACAAAGTAAAGCTTATAGCAAAAATTTTCTATGTAAAAGCTTGTCAGATTAGGATTATTTTTGCAAGAAACCCAGATTTGTTGTGATATCTTTAGAATTATTTTTCCTGTTTTTTTCCCATTTTTGTTTCCTGTTTGCACAATCTGGAATTTAATTGAATATGTCTCGAAGCCCAAACCAGAGATGCTTACATGTTGACTGAAACCAGCAGGAAGAAAAGGAAAACTTTATGAAAATACAGGAATATATAGCAATGCATGCAGCCTTAAGTTTTCTAAATATGTGTTTGTGTGTGTGTAAAGGTATGTCTGTACTTTTTGGTATACGAATCTTAAAAGAAAAACTGATAAACTGCATCAAAATCTTTACTTTTAATTTCCTGAGGGAACTCTGCAACACCACTGCACTGATTTCAAGTCCAGATGTACAGAGGAGGCCTCAGGAAATTAAAACTGTAATCTGAAATTTCTGAACATACAGGGTACTCAAGACAGGGTACTCAAGACATCCTTTTCTCATCAAATCTATAAAAAACTACACTTGGTTTTAAACATGCGTAATATGCAGAGAAGTTTGAAAATCTTAAATTATTTAAAACAATCAAATAAAGGCCTAGATGAAGTAGGATCCTATCTTATCTTTGCTTTACAGTAGCTGTGCATAGCTTTAATCAAGGCAGTTGTTCTGAAGGAGACCAGGGCCATCTGCATAACTTGTTGCAAAACCAATAAACTCACCTCACAAACCAACTGCCTCTTCCTTTTGCCTGCTACACATTGAGGAATGTATTTCATAGCCACTGTCAGAAATGAAACAATTTATCTCATCTTTTATTATTTCACTATACCTAAAAAGTCAAAGGTGCTGGATACATTCATGCATTCCAGATCCTTGTCTAATTTCCTCTAAATTCACAGGAGCCTTCAGTTCAAGATACCCTCACTATTACTGATGATCCATATAAATGTGTTAAGAAAAAGCCTTTGAAAGTTAAAATACCTTTTTTCATATTTTCTACAAAAAAAAAATCCTGAAAATAGAAGTTCAAACTTTAGCTGATACTATACCATTCAGGTAACAGGTCTGATCTTCTTCACCATGATGATTGTGGAGTGCTGGAAGAGATCAGCCAGGGAAGATATAAAATCTCCATCCCAGAGGGTATTCAAGCTAGGACGGCTATTAACTAGCATTAGCAGTAGCCCTTTTATAAGCAGGGATTTGGACTACAGCTCTCCAGACAAACATCAGTATATGAAGTAAGGTGGTCCACAAGCTCTCTATTTCATTGTCATTGCTGGAGACTAAATGCATTAGGAACTCAGTAGGATTACCATATAATTTTTACTTTGCAGGCCAAAAGATTAAATTCCCCTTAAACCTGCAAAATACAGCAACTATTACTGCTCACACAGCAGCCTTATGCCATTTTCCTCATCAATCACTGCAAAATCTCTCTTCCTCTCTCCTAGCACCCACTTTCTACAGCAGACTTTGAATCGGCACCACAAACTCTGAGGCAATCTTTGAAAGGGATTGCTCTTCCCTGCAGCTGTTGCAATATCTCAGCTGGGTAGTTCCACAATTACGGCTTTCCATGGCTTTCTTCCTCTGTTACTGCTATAACTCTCCCCCGCTAGGCTGGTCTCTCCCTTTGGTTTGCATTTGCAAGTCCTCATCTGTCCCCAGGGAAAGGCAAACCTGTCAATGTCAGTCAGAGAGGCTTCAAGGGCTCCTGATTTGCCGTAATCCCCTCAGACACCGAAGCGGAGAGCTAAGTGTCCATCTAAATTTGCAACATGTGGGAGAAAAGGTTTGCAGCTTCTCGGGACTCCACAATCCAGCTATAACCTGGCAAAACGCAACACAGCTGCTCTCCTCCCAGCACTCATGGGCAAAGGCAAAGAGACTGCAAAGCCCAGGCCAGACAGTGCACAGGTCAACACTCAACTTTTAGGTGTTGTCATAGAACAAATAATAAGAGATGTTGTTTATTTTTTCCTAATGGAAAATTTATTAACAAAACTAGTCCAAAATGCCTACCAGTCCAATTTTGATTTTAAGCCAAGGCAATTTCTGTATTATTTATTTTTCTTTCCATCATCCGAGGGCTATTTAAATGCTTTGCACCATCTTGTTTACATTGTAAACTGAAAATACCACTATAGAGACAATTTAAGATTTAAAATTTCCCCTTTTTTTCTGCAGAGGCAGATTTCTAAAGGATGTTGGTGACTACTATTGATTATTAATTGTTGAAATCATTTTCACCTGAGGCCTATAAAGGCAGGTCTATAGTAGGAAAGGAAAGATGCCTAATTACAATGAGACTTAATTAAAACCAAAGAAAAGACAAAAAAAAAAGGGGGAAAAAAAAAAAAAACAAGTCATGAAGATAAAGTACTAATTCAAGCCACAGTGACCAGATGAGAGATCAGGTCTTCTCATAGCCTCTCTATACATTGCAGCATGTACAGAGTACAAGATGTAAGTCTCATTAACTTTTTTCTAGGTCTATTCTCCTAACTGAATATGTGTATGTAGCTCTATGAGGAAGGCACTCCTGGAAGCATATATCCATACATGATATTCTATCCAGATAGTCTAGAGAGAAAAAAAAAAAAAAAAAAACAGAAGGTATGAAAAAGAAAATAAATAAGTAGTCATGTAGTATAGGCAGATTATAAACTCCCTAAAGAGCTGCTTTTGTTTAAAGACTCAGTCCAAACAAAATGCATGTGACTTTTCTTATTGCCCTAAAACCTTATGTTTTGTTTCATTTGGTGCAAAAATAACAGAAGACCTAAAGGTCTGATTTCATACTAAGTTCTGTTTGATACTTATTGGAAGCATACTGTGAGGCTCTGTGTATAGAAATATGGTTAAGCACATGAGATATTCCATATTTGGTTAAATCTGAAGTTGTCTTCAACGGTGATCAGGAGCACATGCATGTTCGTAAGGAGCAAATATTTTGTTAAACATCTTCCCAGCTGTCGTTAGTGGTTACAAATTCCCTGTAAGCACAATGCAGCATCAGGTTTAATAGTTGTCAATGCATTTGTCATCCATGATATTTTTTCCTAACTTTCTTTTGAAGTCTTTCTTTCAGTACTGAAATCCTCTTTACCCTGCAGTAGGAGCTCTCCTCCTTAATTGAGCGTCATGGTAAAAAGCACTTCGTTTGTCAGCTGTACTTTTATGGACACACTGCTGAAGAGATATAAGCAGGCTTTGTTTTGCAAATAAGTGATAGATAAGCAGATATACACACATGTAAACATGCGTGGAGACTTTACCTGCTTTGTGCAAGATGGCATATACGCAATGCTTGGAAGAAGCTGAAACTGATCTAGATGGGTCTGCAATGCATGTCACGTGTAATATCCCCCAAATTACCCAAACTGAATTAACAGCCTGAAAGGTGGCTCTCCTACAGCTAAGGGAGTCATCGGCTGCTTTCTCCTCTTGCTCGAGAAGCCAGGCTGCCCAGGAGAAGACAGTCAAGGGCCCATCTGGCTTGTCCCTGCACATACCCTGGTTGTGGTGGTGGGGAAGGGAGAGCAGCGGGTTTGGTTAACCTTTTTGTAATTATTTTGTTTTGAAACGCCTCCTCACTTCCTGGTTTGGAACAGCAATGGAAAGACAGAAACCACGGAGCCACCACAAGAAAAAAAGAGACATTCTGTTGTTATTTTAGGCCCAGATACAAAGAAGGGAGCACTGCAGGCTTTTCTGTGCAGAAAAGCCTCATCGGTTCAGGTTTCCAACCTGAAGCCACACGGGTGGCCAGCCAGAATAGTCCCCCCAATATCTCCTTGGCTGCTCTCTTTATCAGCCTCGAAGAAGCAGCTGGTAGTTAACATTGCATTTAATGAGGCAGGGCTAAGGGCTGAGACCCGTCGTGCAAGCCATGAATTAAGGACTAGAGATTATTCTGTCAACAAATATCTGTTAAGGGATAACATTTTTCTCAATAGAAACTAAGGCTTTTTTTTTTTTTTTTTTTTTAACACATGGCCATCTCAGTTTTCTGGCAGCTTTACTGCAAAATTGAATATATCAGTATTAGAAATGGAAAGCATACAACAGAGTATTAGAGCATTGAGCTGTATGTCCCAGTGGTGCACCTCCATTTCCATTACAGGAACTAGCATCTGCAGCCCCCTGACTGTCACGCCTGGTCATATCATCAGCTGGTTGACTATTCTTAGGACATCGCTGCTACATCAAAGTTATTATCTAACATTTTTTTCTGTGTTTGCTTTCTGTGTTTGGATTCCAGTCAGCCTTTAAGTGCTATCTTATTATAGATGGGGAGTAAGGGGAATATTAAGGGAACCTTCTCTGTGGACCTGTATTTCCCAGAAGGCCCCAGACATCTCTGAACCACGTCTTCTCCGAATACCGTATTCAAACACAGAGCCATGGCATCCAAGGATGAAGCAAGGGACAAAGAAGACTGAAGCATCTTTTGAACATGCCAGACCTAAAGCGCATACACATACACACACAAAAACAGAGTTTAATCAGGGTACAGAACACCTTGGAAATATTGTTTTTGGGATTCATGTAGCTGTATGAAGATGCCTATCACTGAGCAAGCTAGCTGAGGACCTCTGTGTAGACCTGGAGAGAAATTTGTACCTGGATTGCTAGGTAAGACAGTAAGAATCTATAAATGACAAGTAGGCTGATTTTTGCTATCAAATCAGGTACAGGCACCCTAGTTTGAGGGAGAAGATACAGAAATAGTTTCTCAAAGTCTTTTCCGTGGGGAGTGGTGGGCTCAGACTTAAGTCACAGGCTTCTTCTCCATTACATTCTCTGTGTGCTGGAGATTCCTATGCGTTGCTGGGGCTCCATGTCCATGGACTTGAAATCAGCCCGGGCAGCCCGGTGAAGAAAACCAACAAAGACCCCCAGGCCCTCTTGTGCTTGTGCTCCAGCTATTACTTCATGGAGAGTGGAGCACCTCCAGAGCTGCCATATCACCCTGAAATCAGTCTGCACAGCAGACAAGAGTTAGGTGAAAAGTAAAACGAGTCTTAGCCCGCTAAAATACAAAGTTAAGATACTAATTACTAGATTTGGAAAATGGATATATAGAGACAAAGCAATAACACAGCTTATTATCTACCTGTACTTGGACCCATTCCCAGTCTCCACTCTGATTTGCTCAGCTAAGAGCTGACAAGACATATTTGCAGCTTGTTAGAGCTCGGGCTAAACTCCTGAGATAACCCTTGTCCCGCAGGCAGTGTCTCCTCGTGCTGGAAACGCTTACTTGGGGCAAAACCTCTCTCCACAAATGTCTCTTCTCAGCAGGGATTCCACTTAGCGAGAATAACCCCATAAGAGTTTCCTGTAACCCAGATCCTTCTTAATTAATTCAGCTTGGATAACAGCTTTGTGAAAGGGTTGCTGAAGAAAAAAGTTGTCTTGTGAGGTGCTTGCTTGTAAAATGCTCTTTTGTGCTGGGTGGCCCAGAGAACATTATCGCCTCAACTGTCAATAGATCAGGCAGTCGTACACGACGAATGTGCTCCTGTTTGAAAGATGGGCTGGAGAAGTAGTATCACAATTACAGTGAATTAATATCATACATTTTTGTGCTTATAGCTTTAAAACCACTGCAGTGGTAAAACTAAGCTTTTCGCATGACAGGCTTACTGCATGTGCTTTATGGATGAAAGAAATTTTAGTCCCAGAAATTAGCTCCTCTGTTCTCCTGTCTGTCGGTGAAGAAGGCAACAAAGGAAGCAACATCTCCAACCCTCAGCATGTGTGCAAAGAGGGAAGAGGAGCATCTGTCCAGGTATTTCCTGTATAGGGTTTCTTTCACTATACCTGTAAAAAAAGAGTCTCTTCTGAAAACATGCAAGACTTTCATGTGTCTTTATGAAAAAATGTTCTGCTCGGGCTGCACAGATGGGTGCAGGTGTCCAGCGTCACCTCCTGCTGCTGATGCACCCAGGAATGGGGCTCTGATGATGGTGGACATGTCCTCTGGTGACAGAGGGTTAAAGCACCTCCCCATCTCCTTCTCTGCCAGAGTTAGAGGTGGCCCTGCTTGTGAGCTGGGAGAGAAAGAACTGGGAGAGAAAGAGTAAGGGAGGGCCGCTGCCTGCGACTCCCTTCTCACTGGAGATCCCTCAAGCACAGGGCCTCAAAGACATGGTCAAACCCTGGTGCGTGCCCACAAACCTGCTGCTCCCCTGCAAGGCATCCTCAGGCTTCATAGGAGCTTTGGGGTCAAATCAAACATCTTCTGGGAGAGGATAAGGCTGCAATTTGGTAGTACATGGTGTTCACGCACAGGTGGGCTGGGATATTACCTTTTGGTGTGGGAAACTTCAAAGTCTGTATTTCAAAACTTAGACCTCCCTAGGTCTCTGATTTTCCCCTGTGGAGAAGAGAAAAGAGAAAGCTAAAAAAAGTTATCATCTCATCTTTTTTTGTTGTGGTGCAGGAACTATTACATGTGTACAAGCTGCCTCTAATCTCATGAAGTTGTTTAGTAAAATTAAATACATTGTCCTGGATTAAACATCCTTCCTACCTGCCAAATTTCTTTCTCTCCAACAGTGGGAAAGTTTAGCATTTCTCTATTTTGTTCAGAGTTGATGTTTCTCTTATCTCATCCTTTCCTTTCAACACAAAGGATGGACATACCTGACATATAGCTTTTTTATGCAAGTGGTTAGATCTTGCTGTTTTATATTTTGAAATATCTCAGCAAGCCCACAGACCTCTGGGGTGGGCATGAGCAATAGACATTGAACAGAGAGTCCCATAAGCTTGAGCAAATTGCTGTGACAGTTCTTAACTAGCTCCATGTTTTGACCCCACTGGGGTAAATATTTGTTTGTCTCTCAGTTATGCTGGTTTAGTTTGTCCAAAATGTGCAAGCACACTTTCCTCCGCCACTCACACTGCCACCCCAACCTGTGAACTATAAACTTGTAAGTCCAATATTTTGCTTACTTTGCTAAGAGCACTAGTTACCTAACCAAAACTGTAAGCTATTATATATAAGCTACTGCCAAGCCTTTGTCACAGCAAGCGTCAGGTCATCAGTCAGATATTGTAGCAGCAGCCCCTCACAGAAGGACTAAACACCAGCCGCGTCAGGCAGAGCAGGAATTTTCATATTGGCCACCAATCTTCCCTTTTGGGTCAACAGATGCAAGGTAATCTTGACCATGCGCATTGACCACAGCATGCTGTTTTTATCCGAGGAGTCTGAGTAGGGTTTTTGGTTTGTTGTTGTTGCCTGGTGTAGAAGGCGCACTGTATTAGCTGTGACAGCATTCACATGCACACCAACAATATTCACTTTCAAGCCAGAAGGATGGAGAGGCAATTCTGAGAGCAGGGCAGAGGAAGGATTTGCTCATATTGGTTTGGATAACTCATCTTTATTCCATTTTACTTTTAAGAGACACATAGCTGCAATGTTTATCATGACAGCAATGATGTTTATCTTACCAGGATTATGTTGAAGCAAGTTTAATTGTATTAGCATAAAAGATATCACTGTTAGCAGTGACGCAATGTGTTTAGCATCAATATAAAGGTTGCTAAGCTTTATGCTTTCAGCTGGAACCGGTGCAGCAGCAGGACAATGGAACATATGGAACACATTTTAGGTTTTATATTCATGTCTCTCAAGGAGGATTAGTACATTTGCAATGATTCTTTATGTGCTCTACCATGCGCAGTTACACTACGCATGTAACAGCATTGCCGTTCCCTCCCCCATCTCCCCATTTAAACCTGAACCCAAATGTTTGGGAATTCCTTAGAGGCTTGACAGCTGGTCCTTGCTCACAAACATTATTCCATATGGGCTTCTTAATGGCTTATAAAAGTAGCAGAGTGTATATAGTACAGTCTTCAGCATGATAAATTGGATATATGATACTGCCAGGTTCCCTCTGTGCTGTATCTGTTGATGTATATTAGATCTAGCAAGGCCGAATCAGTGGTAAGAACCTGCATTTTATCTCTGCATGGTAGAGATGCCCTGATTAGCTGACCTTCATTGTCAAAGGGTTGCAAGATCAGAAAGACAAATTCCTTCTCCTCCTATACAGTAAAACTGACCTGATAAGAAGCTGTTTGCCTTTACATGTGAACCCTTCCATTTAACACATTTATTAAAAAAAAAAACTTTGTCAACAAAAAGTAGTCAATCACTTTTTAAATCTGAGATCTTCAGAATAACTTAGGTGTCAAAATTTCTGATAATTTGCATCAAGAGATGAGATTTTGAAATGAGATGAGACCTTTTGAAAACTGTTACTTTCTTAATGGGCCTCTTTTTTTTCCCTCCTCAAATTTAATCTTCTAATTGTTTAATAAAATCATTATTATTTAGGGAAAAAAATAAAAAATAAAATGCATACATTCACATCTGCTCAGTGTGACAAACTCCTACCACACACACACACACACACGAGGATTCACAAAGATGAGTCCCATTAGCTAATGTTTGTGGACCACATTCATATTGCATGCCAACCATATGCTTCATTCTGTATTTTCTGTACCAAGAAGACAAACACAGAAGTCTAGAACTATCCGAAAGAAACACAGAGCTAAGGACTTCCAAATAACTTAAGCTGGATAAATATTCTCCATAGCAACATATCTATTCGGGGTGACCTTGCCTTCCATCTGCAACAACGATCTGATCCTGAACATTTGAAGCACTCTTGAGCTTTCCCTCCTTGAATGCTTCTTTCATGCAAGAGAAGATGTAACTTTTGAATAAGAACACAAAGCACCAGGGTCAGGGAAGCACAAAGCAACACTACTGATAAACTAGGTGCAATCCCATAAGAGCAGCAATGGTTCAGTCCTCTCTTGTTGTGACCCATGGGCATGCATTAAGATTGAATGCCTTCCTGGAGGATATGCCTTTCTCTGACACCGGTTACTGCACTCAGCTCTGGGGTAAGTTAATGATACAGTATTGAGTTATAATTTAGGAATTCAGTCTCTCCTGTTGTTTTTTGGCCTCAAGCTCTTGAAATCTGAGTATCCATCTTTTCATCCTCTGATTAAACTGTATCCTAAACAAATTATTGTACAAGCCTATCTGTAAGAACCAAAGTGGGACAAAGAGAATGGGGTGGAGATGATTTCATCAAGCTGAGTCTTGCAGAGGACTGAATCTTAGCTTTTCTCTCTAAACAGGCAAAATCTCAGCTCTCAGTGGGCCATTCCAGGAAAACAGGGAAAAAGTAGTTCAGAACTAAAAGCTGACAAACTCAAATGAAGTGGAATGATATCAAGAATAATCTTCATCATGAGAGCAGATAGAAATGTACAGCTTTGCAAGCCAAAGTTTTGGGACTGGAAATGTCTTATCAGAAAGCTGGAATATTTCAACAGAGAAGTGTTGCTCATAGATTTGTAAATGATTTACCTTCTACTCCAGCTATTCCAGCTATTCTAGTTTGCCTGATGGGAGTACATCTTTTACTAGTTTCTCTTTCTTTTCTTAAAATTGCTTTTTAAAAACATTTTAATTAATAAATTTAATTTAATTTAATAATTTAATTAATAAAACATTAATAGACTACAAACTAGGAACTAAGGAAGAAAAGGATTGACAAGGGGGAGAGGACAAGCACTTTACTCTTTTCCTGAGTTTCTGTTGTTCTGTCAGTGAAGTTCTCCTTTGTCATGTTTCTCCTATTTTTGTCACATCCAACTGCAGTTAGAGAAACCACCAAGAAAAAGAGGAAGCTGCAGACTCATTACCAGGTCTGAAAAATGCTGCAAGTTCTTACTTCTGCTCTAATAAAAGAGCCACATAATTCTTTCTCTGTACAGATCTCGCCCAAAATGGATGGTTTATCAGATGCTGCTTTATCCTGAAGAGAAGTTTGCTCGTTCAGTTCTGATTCCCAGTCTTTCTTCTCTTCAGCTCATGCTACACCATTGAATGGCAAGTTATATAAAAGCCACAAAATTCCAAGCTATATGTAGCATAGAGCAGCTGTTTGTCCCCAAATCCCACGGTGCTGACTACAGCAACACACAAATTACAAGCTTCACCTAATCACAGATACCATTCCAACTCATTTCTGGCTTTCAGAAAAGACAATCAGTGGAGTTCAGTCCTGCAGCTGCCTGCAGCGGGTTCGTTTCACGCTCCGTTATTCTGCACTGCGTTATTCGTCTGAGGACTTCTCTTCAGAAATACCTGGAACCACAAGAGGTAAAGAGAAAGAGGGCACTGACTCAGCTTAACCTCCGTGACCTTATAGCCAAGTATCTGCCGAGCAAATGCTTACGTATTCTGTGAATACAGAGTCATGCATGCAATGTCTTCCTTCACTAAGACCTACAGGAACCAGACTGGGTGAACTGGGGATGCGAGCTACCATCTATCTTTTTTTGATTGTTTGTTTTGTCCTATTATGTATTATATTGCATATGATCATAGCAGCGTTGAAAAAGATGACTAAGACTCAGGTATATTTGACAATGGAAGTTGTCTAAGCAACACAGACATCAGCACAAGGTGGTACAAGGTCTAACCACCATTAACAATTTGAGCTTTGGTTATGAAGCCCTACTGACTTCTTTAAAATTTTGAGTCGCCAGTGGGTGTGTTATTTTTGGCAGCTTGAGGGAGTTCCCACACAGTTGGCAAAGGTCAGAGATCTTTGGAGGACAGACTAGGAGGTGTGAGGTATGCCAAGGTGTTTCTGCACCCATCTCTACCACTCTTATGACATTGATTGTGGAGATTTTGCCCCTAACTATAGAAAGCCTATACTTAGTCACACTAAGTCCTTCTCTGTGCTAGTCTTTGCTTCTTACACATGAAAGGCTCCAAGAACACCCAAAGCAACACCAGTATGACCATCCTGCCTGTTTCATCACAGGCATGAAGCCTTCCTGACAGACCTGAGGACCTGGAGGCATACTTCAACCTGACGCTGCTCAGCTTACTGGGTGTTTGTGCACCCTGGTTGCACAATGCTAAAAAAGACAGACAGCAACAGGAAAACATTTCTGTTGGTGAGCTGTGGCTTTTGCTCCAAAAATAAGCTGAGTAGTCTCTGCCACAGGCATGCAAAAGAGTAAGGGCTTGGTTTGCATTTCACATTCAGAGATACACTTGATGCATTTTCACCTGTAACCCTGTCAGGATGCTCCTTTCCCCAAAGCAAGGAACCAAACATCGGAGATGAGAAACCTCTCCTCTCCACAGAGTTCCTCAAGTGATTGCTGCACTGCTGCACTGCTGAAGAATAAGCCAGCCTGACACACACTGCTCTGTGACTTCTTCTGGGGAGCCACTGCTACCTGTGCTTCCTGCTGTACTGGAGGTAGCAGCTCAGGAGAGCTCCAGACAGTGCTCAGGGAGCATTAAGGCACGCACTGCAATCCCATAAGCAGAAACATGAACTGGAGGCCACAAAGCACTTCTCTTCTTTGTGCAAATTTGTGTGAATAGTGTCAGGTTTTATCAGGATATATCCCACTTTCTGCATTCATTCTTAAAGGGAGAGAAGACCACTTCTCCTTGCCTCAGCTGCCTGAATGACAACTTACTAAGAACTGTTTCTGTTTGGACTTTTTATCAGTATTACACTACTCCCTAGGAGATTGATACATTATTTTCTTAGTAATAACCCCACTGTAGAGCCAAAAAGAACTGCATAGACACCAGAACAGTCTTGAACATCTGACAGTGAGAACCTGCACATGTTGCCCTTATGTGCAACTGAGAGAAGGCTGTTGTTAGTTTTTTGTTTTGTAAGCAAAGAGCATGTGGACAGAAGAAAGCAAGTAACCTGTCTATGAATATACAGAAAATCTGCAACAAAGCCAGAAACTCATTCTCTGAGTTGATACTCAAATAATTTTCCTACAGGCTTCTCTTATCATCCTTCTCTCAAATGACTGCGAGAGCTCACACCATGCACACAAGGATATTTATCTTCAGCAAAGATAATAAAACCCTCACAGGAAGGCCAAAATCCACATTCTGTTACAAACATAAATAATGACACTTAACAATGCATGCTGGATATCTTGCATTACATTTTCAGAAGGCAGAGTGGATAGCTTCTGCCATAACGTAAGTCTGCATTCAGGCAGGAATTTGACCTGGAAGATAATAGAACTGGCTATTATGATGATGATGATGATGATGATGATGATTATTATTATTATTATTATTATTATTATCTCTATCTTATTTCTGCATAATCAGAGACTTGTAAGGCTTTAATATGTTTAAGCTAGCTACATTCAACAGGCCTAAATTAAGCAGACACAAGTCTATCAAATACTGCCCTTCAGCCTCCTGCACAAGCCTTTGCACTTCTCTCTTCCTCAGGAAGTCCACATCTAATTAAGTGTACAGATAGACAGGGCACATCAGTGATGCTAAGTGTCAATGTAAGAGGCGCACAGACCAGTCACACAGAGCTACTTCCCTCTAGAGCAGATCACACCAGCCTCATGGTCTGCAGTGCTTGGTTTCTTCTGGACCTACACATTATTGCTGCCTTTGACATGACTTTTGTAGTTGTTGATCATATTAAAAATACGTGGAATAACATGAGACAGATTACAGTCCATGGCAGTGGTGGCAGCCAGGTCTCCAGCCTGTTCTCCAGGCAGATCTTACATTACAAAGTGACCCAATATTTCTCTCAGTACCAAGACAGCGGTGAATGTGGAGGCAGAGGGTCCTTGGAGGCCAGAGTTATAGTACAACACTGTGTACATGGCACAACATTAGCTTTGAGGTATCATGGGAGATGCAATCGCTGAAGAAATATATCTCATCAGCTTAGAAACAAGGTCATCAGTTTGAAGTGTATTAGCCAAGGATATTTTACAAGTGCTAACATGCAGGAGACAGTAACAGTTCTGGATAGGTATAAGATCTAAGCCTCACTGATGTCAATTCATACTGTTACTGTAGTGCTGGGCCTGTTTATGTCAGCCAGAAGTACAGTTTCTAACTCAGGCAAATCTCTGCATTATGAAGAGGTTGGGAAAGAGGAAGCATCGCAAAACAGCATGATACAACATATTTCCTTTAAGCACTTCAAAACGGAAAGAATGATAAAGTTTTCCATGAGGCATTAGTAAGTCTCTCAGTGAATAACCAAGGGAGCAGAAACAAAATTAAATCATGCCGAGGGCAACCAACAGGTTTTTAATTTTTTTTTTTTAATTCCACTCTCTCATTTCAGTTTGTATTAGGTAATTCGTTATCTAATTTAAAGCAGGTATTATGCATTAGAATCTCCACAGTTTGCAGCTGGCATGTTTAGACTATCTTTTTCATGTGATCTCTTATTTTGGCTGCCTGTGTTGTTTTGGCTGTAGGAGTAGAAATCTCTTGCTCCTACTTTTCAGAAAATCTGGATGCCCACTTTCCCTTAAAGTCAGTTGGAGCAGTGAGAGGAGAATAGAAGCCCTCAGTGTCACAAACCTCTGGAAAAGTGTCTGAAAATATCTTAGATATAATTTTTGAAGTGCCAAAAAAAAAGCTTTAATGATGCATAAATGATGTACTTTATAAATGCCAGAAAAAAAAAAGGCTTGTGCCGCCTTCTTCTCCAACATAGAGGATGTTTCTTCTTTACTAAAAGAGTAGCTGTAGATGGAGAGTGAACTCTAAGGTCATGTAATTTTAACTCCCTTCACTCACTCTCTCTGTTAGGACAATCTCCACCTATGGCATGGAGCCTAAGTAGGTGTAACTCACGTGGGACCTGATCCAGTTCTCATGAAGTCAACAAGAGCCTTTCCCTTGACTTTTATAGGTGTTGGATCCAGTCCACAGTGAGGAGCTGGAAGGTGCAAGCTAAAATTTCCCTCTTGTGTTCTGTCTCACAAGAACACGGTAATAGTCTCCACTGTAGTTGTTTCCGTACGACTTGGTATTTTTTTCATGTAGACTCTTTTGTACACTGCTTTTATGAGGGAGAAGGATTTTATCCTTAGACTATAGAAAGTCTTTGAAAGTTTGGAGTTCTGGAGTTTTGGAATTACTGTTTGATCCTATTTGTCTGATCTCTATCATGGACCTTTTATTTCCTCCCATTTATTTGAGATAGATTCAGGAATCCAGCCCATTTGGGGAAATAGGGTCTCACTCCTGCTGCCACAGGCCTGCCTGAATATTGTTGCTATTAGGAGATGCTGTTCTGCATGAGGAGAGGCTGGACGCTCCCAAGTCTCAGCCTGCTCCCATTTCCTACGAAGAATTCCTTGCAGAGCACAAACAAGATCCTTCCTTGTACTTCCCTCTCAATAGTAATTGCAATGCTGTTTGGTTTATCCAGGTATGTATTTATAGAGCGTGACAGAACTGAGATGATGACGATAATCAGGTTTGACAAAGCATGAGCAGTAAATGTGCAAAATAAAAGGATGGCTTCATCTAAGCTTCATCTCAGGCTTATCCAGATTCATGGAAATGGCAATACAAGGTTCCCTCTGCCTTGTGACCAAGAGCACCCATTGCAGGATCTCTCCCTGCAAAGGAAGGCTGACTAAGGCTGTGTTTGTTTGGTTGCCTGTAGCTTCATAAAGCTAAAAACTGAAACAGTTTCACCCAGGCCTACATGTCCCACGGATGCATCATCCAACCAGACGTGCCCAGCATGCTGGTGCCTGGACTAGCCTGGAAAGGATTTGGTTCAGACTCCAAATCAACCCAAGTGGTCATGAACTGTGAGGGTTCATGAAACATTCATGAAATATTTAAGAGGCTGCCAGGTTTTACAAAGGATAAGTTTGTGAATAGTTTGGCAGGAATGCTGCCAAAACATATTTTTAAATAAATAATAAATATATTTTTAATAAAAAATAAAAATAAAAATAAAAATAAATAAAAAATAAAAATAAAAATAAAAATAAAAATAAAAATAAAAATAAAAATAAAAATAAAAATAAAAATAAAAATAAAAATAAAATCACTCTGCTTCAGTCTTTGCTCTGTTGCAAAATACACATGTTCAAAAATCAGAATTAAATCCCTCACTTCTCCCTACCTACCCCCAAAAATCACTTTATAGTCTTTTTTTTTTTTCAGGAGACACACTGGAAACCACTGGAAACCAAAGGAAGATGTATGAAAGTATTTAGAACTGTGCACTCTGGAGCCATGTGCTTTGAGTTCAGCCCTCATAAACGTAATAGTGCTGGGAACAAGGGCTAGCTGGGAGTAAGGCAAACGAATTTGTAACTGCTCACCAGACTCAGTCAGTGACGTACTCCACAGCAAATCCTTGATGTGACAAAGTTGCCAGAACAGTATGATTTGGGCAATGTTAAAGGTATTTGTTATTTGTACATTCTGTTTGCGTTTAGTGAATGGTTTCTAGGCCGAAACATTTTCTTCATGCTGCGATGAATTCCCCTCCATTCTCTAGTATTTCCAGAATATTTATTTTGTTTTACTCTGTATCTGTCCTATTGTGAAAAAAAAAAAAGAAAATCTGTCACTTGGACTTTTTAAACAGAATTTTGGGACATTGATTTAAGCCTTTTTTTCCAACTTGGATCATATTTAAATGAAAAATGATGATTTGAAACAGAGAGCTAAATAACTAAAATGAAACGCTTTCATTCTGCATCACATAATATTTAAACTGAATCAAATTCACTCACTCCTTTTTCTCCCCATTACTCTTCAAAACCCTAAAAATTTGTATTCTGGTTTGACACTCACGAAATTTTCCTCTTGATAATATCTGAAATCACTCACCTTTTCATAACAGAGTGGAAGGCAAGACTTTTTTCTTCCAACCCTCCCACAACCACTACTCCCAGTCTGAACCATTTAACCCCCACAGGGTAATGGAAAAGCAGATACTACAAAACGAATAGCAAAAAAGAACATTGTCAAAGCACAACACAAGAATTCTCACTCTCATCAAAGAATATATGTATTCACACATGCATGTGTGGCTCTATCCCTGTGATGTTCTTCCCTATTTCATGAAGGTTTGTTAGCTTGCTTGCTTGATTTTTTTTAAATGTCAGCTTCCAGAGTAGCTCCATACCTTAAAATGGTTCAGGCCTATTCCCCCTTGGGAGTGAAGAAGACAAATACAACATGACAACAGAGAATGGAGACTAAGACAAAGACAATATGCAAGCCCCAGGTAGAAGTCCAGCTCCTCCAAGGCCGGAGAAAGACAATCAGAAAAGGATCTGGAAATCACAAGCAGAAAATAATGCATGCTTCATGCAGAAAAAATGGGCTATGAGGAACACACAAGGACAACACAAAGCCTCCAAAGACCTGCTTGGAAAGGTCATCTGGACTCAGAGCAATTCAGGGCCAGAGCCTTGTCCAGGGAGTGTGGCTGCGGTCTGCCAGGTTACACCCTCTGGATTAAAAGGAGAAGCGTGCCAAGTGTGCGAGCTGAAAAGAGAGAAACGCAAGAGGACAAATGCTTTGCAAACCAGCAAGCCTCAATGGAGTTACGTCAGAGGGAGACCAGCCCAGTGGCTAACCAAAAGCCTACATCTCAGAATAACAAGTTTCTGACTCTGTCTCAGACACTGAGCTGAGCACACCTGCAGAAAAGGGCAAAATCAAGAGTTTAAACAGCTGAAAGATCTTGCAGGTATTTTCTGACTATTCAGTTTGGTCCAGATTTTTCATCTTTTGCTACCCATGAATATATCCAAAATCACAGAATGGCTGAGGTTGGAAGGGACCTCTAGAGATCATCTAGTCCAATCTCCCATCTAACCCACACTTCCTGAGCTTCCACATGAGGGGGCTATGGGAGACAATGTTGAAAGCCCTGCTGAAGTCACTGTAGACAACGTCCATGCCTCTCCCCTCATCCCTCCAGCCAGCCATCTCCTCGTAGAAGGCAATCAGATTGGTCAAACATGACTTCCCCATGCTGACTACTCCTGATCACCTTCTTTTACTTTACATACCTAGAGATGATCTCTAGGATGAGCTGCTCTGTTACCTCTCCAGAGGTGAGGCTGATTGATCTCTCGCCTTTTTTGAAGGACAAATCCTTTGGCTTTCTTCCATTCCTCTAGCACCCTCGCCATGCTCTACATGACCTCTCAAAGATGATGGAGAGTGGCTTAGCAATAACTCATGCCAATTCCCTCAGCACTCTTGGGTGCATCCCGTCTGGGGACATATATCTGTGGGTGTCCAGTTTGCCTAAATAATCTCTAAACCAATCCTCTTCGACCAGCGAAAAGTCTTTCTCTTCTCATTTTCTCTTTTGTGTCTGGGCTCTGTAGTTCCTGGGGACTAGCCTTGGCAGTAAAGAGAGAAGCAAAGAAAGCATTTAGTAACTCTGCCCTCTCTGCATCCTTCGTCACAAGGGCACCCATCCCGTTCAGCAGCAGGCTCATATTTTCCCTTGTCGCCCTCATGCTGCTGTCGACCTTCTTGTTGTCTGTGGCATCTCTTCATAACTCTACTTCCAAACCGGTCTTGGCCTTCTTCGTTGACATTCTTTGACAATGTTCTGATATTGTTCCCATGTGGTCTGATCCTTCTTCTACATTATGTATGCTCTCTTTTTCTCTTTAAGTTTTCCCAAGGGCTCCTTGCCCACCCATGCAGATCACCTGCCTGCCTTGTTTGACTTCTTTCTTGTAGGAATGCACAATCCTGAGCTTGGAGAAAGTGCTGCCTGAATATTAGCCAACTCTCCTGGACCCCCCCTTCTAGGACTCTGACCCAGGGGATTCCTCCAAGGAAGTTCCTCAAGAGATCAAATTTAGCTCTCCGGAAGTCCAGGATTACAATCCTACTTCTTGCCCAGCTTCCTCCTCGCAGGATCATGAATTACAACATCTCATGCTCACTGCAGCCAAGACTTTCTCTAACCTTCACACTTCCAACTAGATCATCTCAAGGTCATGTCTTGTCCTTTCCCCTCAGACCCATGTCACCATTATCCCAGAACCAGCAGGTCCCTTACACCTGCTTGTAGGTCTACAGGGACTCCAGAAGTTATGGGATGCTCAGAAAACAGGACTTGTCCATCACATCACTCGACAGGAAGAGATGCCCATTACACAAGTGGTTCATGTCCATGTCCCCCATCATGCAAGATCACACTGCAAGGAAGCTGTTCATATCACCGAAGCAATGTCACTTTCTCAGACTTCAGAGGCCCTGATTGACTGCAGATGACTGGTCACCAACCAACTCAGTACTGTGAATGAGTCCTGGGAGTGAACAGAGAAAGCAGATCTGTGATGTCATGGAGTAAACGGTGACACTACAGCAGGGGAGACTGAGATGAGAGGTTAAAAAGACCCTTCTTGAAACAGAGATATTCATCCCCAGATAGACCAACATGCACAACAGCTTGGAATTTAGTGCAGGAATGGGATTTTTATGTCCAATGTCTTTCTGATGTATCCTTACTTTCAAAGTAATTCTGTTCATAATGTCCCAAGACTTGTTGGGTTTCTTTGTATAGCACCAGCTTCTTGACTTGTGTGCTTATGAATCTCTCCCATTTTAAGCAGCAAGTTTCTGATCCTGAAGTTGTGACCTCTTCAAACAAGATAAATAAAAGTGAGTATAAAGAATTTCTGTTTTAGAAAGTACCATAACTTGAAGATTATTTGGCAGTGTTTTAGTGTTGGCAAGATAGTTTTCACCTTGGAATTCTCACCCTCTGTGACCGTGTCAAGTCCCATATCGTGGCCAGTGTCCCAGCAGATGTGCCCAATATGGGGAGCACCAAAAAGTAGAGCATCTGGGCTGCCTGGAGAAGGGCTGGGCAGACAGACCGAGCACAGCTCCCTGGGCCACAAGTGCTGACCCATAAAATACTTCAGACAGAAGTATTAACAGAATAAATTTCTTTAAAAAAAATTGTTTTAGATTTTTTTTTTTATTTGTTTGTTTCCAAAGCTGCTTTGCCTCTTTCTTCCCAGATTTGAATTTAAAATCGGGGCTAATAAACACATCCAAATGGCAACATTGATTTTTATGCAAACCAAAAGGATAGCAAACTACTTATAGATCTATATCTTCAAGGATATGCTTGCCACCTTCTGTGCCTACTAGAAGTCATCAGTTTTAGTTGATCTGTACCAAACCAGCCCAGCTCCAGTTGCTGCAGCTGGACACCCAAGGGTGTCATCATCCCTGGAGCAATGCCAAGACCCCCTGGGTCATCACCCCTGTCCTTTCACTCACCATAGTCCAGAAATTAAATTTGTTTCCTCCCATAAGCTGGTACAAATGCAGGTGACTCCAGGGAGCTGGGTCTCAAGACAACATTTCAGGGATTGTTTAGGATTTCCCTTTCCCTCTTCCAAGGGAGAGGTTGGAGATTTCTGCTGTGCTTCAGGGATCATTTAGGATTTCCCTTTCCATCTTCCAAGGGAGAGGTTGGAGACTTCTGCTGTGCTTCTTTGAGCAGAGAATTGATTTCCACCCTAGTAAGGGTTTCATAGATACTGTAGGTATGAATAGCCTTTTTTTTTTAACCTCTTTTTCCCACGTCCTCCAGCCAACCCTGCTTAAGAACCCCACCCTCCTGAGAATACCAAAAGAAATGGAAATCATAACTTTTCCCTCATG
>JAUBNY010000868.1:2675713-2711035 GCA_032275445.1 Crypturellus soui | reverse complement strand
CATGAAAAAAAAAAAAAAAAAACGTTCCCTCCCTCTCTCTTCCTCAAAAGACACCCAGCTAGCCCTCACCCACTGCTGACTTACTTAAACACTTGCCTAGCTTCAGTCAAGAAGGCCTTTCGGAGCGCAAGCACTTGTATGACTCATATGCTTAGAAATCAGCATGTGGAAAAGGCTTTGCTGGCTCCAAAGCCTGAAGAAGTTAGCCTACATATTGGACTTTCCAGAACAATGTGCAATTCATTACCGCGAAACTGACAGTTACAGGGACAGAGTGTTTTCAGAAACACTATATGTTTCTTATTGTCCTTAGCTAGGAAAGGAAAGTGTTTCGTGATAGAGCAGAAGTGCCTAGAGAGGGCCCTTAGGATCTGGACATCAGGCACAGTTGTATTCCATGCGAGTCAGGCTGTTGTAGAACAAAATGACCATGTGGTATCAAGATGAAAGGTCTGTATGGTACAAAACAGTGAAATTTGTTTAAGTACCAAAATAAATTGACATTACAGTTGACAATGTGGACCTCAAGGGAGAATCCTACTCCTCTTCCCTTACGGAAGAAGAGCACTTGTAAGGATTTAATTTATTCTCATGTGTATGCAGAGATTTTAGCCTTCAGAGTAGACTACAAACTTAAATGTCTGCAGCAAGGATATATACACCGTTTTTGTATGTGTCTAAAGTCTCTGTTCTTCAGAGAAAGGAAACGCACATCTACCAACTCATGAATAATGAGAGGGATAAATTGGAGTCTGCTACTCTGTAATCTTTAGCTTGAAATAAAATGGAAAGGTATACAAGGAAAGAGATAGTTTTATGCATTTTTATGGTTGTAAGTGTGTGATACTGACTGCTTCAGGAGTTAAAACTCTGGAAAACCTTCGGTTTGACCTATTTTAGCAGCCTTTTCCTGAAAAAATGCTTATACTACCTGAAATACAGGTTAGAATAATAGCAAACATCAGACTGTTTTGACCACTGTATCATACTGAGCTGTGTAGGATATGCTAAAAATCAAGTGGTTTATCTTGACATAATTCTACAAGGATGGGAGGAATTATTATCCCTGCGTTAGGATAATAATATGCAAATTCATAAATTTGTCCTAAAGAGTAGAGCCTTGCAGAAATGGGAGTGAGACCTCTGCCTTCTTGTATGCTAGCAAGCTTTCCATGAAACCTGCTACCCTTCATTGCATGTGTACATGAAACAGTTCATTTTTCCATGTGAGGTCACGCCCCCAAGTTTGGCTTTTGTGGTATTAAAAAAAAAAAAAAAAAAAAAGAATGTAAATTCCTAAATAGATCCTCATGGGATTGTTTTGTCAGGTATTTATGATCTGGAATTAGGTCACCTCACAGCGTCCTCATTGGTGAGGCAAGATTGTGCTGTTCCAGATAACCATCATGTGCTAAATGGGTTTATGAATACACCAAACTTTGTTCTTATCCTTCTGAGAAGTTCACAGTTTCCAGTATTCTGGATATACAGAGCGAAATTTCACCGCAAGTTGCAGCCTTTGCATGTATCAAAACACTCCTGTGGGACCTTTGTGTCAATGAATCCTTTGATATTTCTCTAAGATGAGACATTTAGCTAAATTTCAAGAACATTCATTTCTGCTTTGTGTTTTATTTTTGTGTGGGGGACAGAAGGCAGATGTTACCTTTTTTCTTTTTTCCCTTAAAAGGGGAGAAACTGTACTCATCATCATCACCCTTCTGGGTATTATAGATTAACGCACACAAAGCAGTACATAAAACAGAAAACTTATTTATTAGTGTTTTTAGAAAAGTTAGTCTAATATTCAAACATAAAGAGATGTTCAGTCAGCACTCCCAAATATTTCATCATCACGATAGTAATTTTCAGTGACCGGAAACAAAAAGTTAAACAACTGTTATATTCCTCTGATTCCTAGTGTTTCAGGCTGTTTCTTCTTCTTCTTTATTTTATAGATGAAATATAAAATGTTCTCATACAAAAGACAGGTCAAAGAAATGGAATAATATTTGAGGCAAAGTATTTCTTCGCATGAGACTCATAGACACACACGTAGATATACATGCACACACACTTGCCCTTATTATCTCATTACCTATATGTAAGAAAAAAAAAGATTTAGAAAAAGGGGTAGATGACTATGTTTCAAATAACTCAAGACACAGAACTTCCCATGAAGGTTATATCAGGCCACCCACCCCTGCTTAGAAGTGGTAAGCAGTCTAGCTTAAATAGAAATGTAGAGTATTATACAATTTTCACTCTTGGAAAAAGAAACAGTTCCCTTCAGAAACTTTGTCTGCTCACCAGCACTTTCGCTTATTTCAGCAAATTATAACTTTATAGTCATGCATTTTTGGTCTTTTTTGTTTTTCTTCTACTACTTCTTGCTTGTTACCAAACTCATGTTTCATTCTCATTTGTACTAATATATCTTACTAAAAAAAGGTAAAAAAAAAAAAAAAAAAAAAGGAAAAAAAAAAGGCCGGAAATATGTCCAGCATTAGTAAACTGCTAGGGAAATGCACAACAGAAGAGAGATCTGGTCTTATGGTAGTGAGTCCTGACACACCAGGACTATGTCTTCCTCTTTCTGACACTGTGTTTAAATGACCTTGTAGGGAGTCAGCCTTGATCTGAGACTATAAATACACTAGACCTCAACAAGGCTAAACAAATAGAGATCATGGTCTCTCTGTGTCTCTAGTCCCATTCTGCAAAACAAGGATATCTTAAACCTGGCTGAAAAGAATGTTTCAGCAGAATACTTGCCAGAAAGTAGTTTCAACAGAAGTGAAATAGCCCATTGATGCATGACAACTTTTGTCAGAAATCTTTTGAAAATCTTTGACCCAAACAACAGCGTATTTTATTTCAATCTATATATTTTTATCTCTCTGTTCTGACTTCATTGTTTTATTTTGGAATACTGTAATATGAGAGAAAACATTGTTTCAGCTTTGCCAAAACAACTATTTTGATAATAAAAAACAAGGCATCGAAAGATTTGAAGGTAAATAGCTTTTTACAACCAAAAATATATTAAAATTTCCCATGAGATAGAAATTCCATTTCTTAAATAGCTGTAGGATATCACTTTTCATGCAAAAATCTTTGCTATTTTTTTTATATGTTTCCTGAGGCAGGAATTCCCTTCTATTCTTCACTTTCACTTTTTATCTTCCTAACTGCAATTCCCCATTAGCTCTCATAATTTTTATTAATACTTAACTTGTTGGAACCAAACGTCACAATTAATCCAGGATTCAGATAATTGTCTGCCCTGTAATGACACTTGCTCTTTTTCTGTTGTTTTGGTTTGGTTTGGTTTGGTTTGATTTTTGTTTTGTGGAAGGTGCATTTGCTGTCTCTTCAGCACCCACAATAGTCAGTTCTTTTGAGTTCGATTGCCAGAAACTAGGTTAGCTCCAGCAATGACACTTTCTGAAACCTCATCTCCTTTTTCTCCTGTTGCACATGAGCATTGTGGTCATCTCTTTTCATTATCTCTAAACACCCACAAAAGTACTGCATCATTATCTGATGTTTCCAGCAATTTTCTCTCTTTCTAGAATATTTCCGAAGGAAGTATCATCCCTGACTGCTAGGCAAACTCATATGCAAAATGTCAAGGAAAGAGTACTTGAAGTTTGCATTATCATCAAATCATTGTGGTTGGAAAAGGCCTTCAAGATATCAAGTCCAATAGTAACACATCACCACTTGCTTGTTAAAACTATGTCCCTAACAAACAAACATTCCCATGGCTTTTCTGGGCAAACAGACATTGCTCAGAGAATGGTGTGACTGCCCAGGACTACGGACTGTTCAAGGGCATGACTGTCATTCAGTTCTCAGAAAATCTTCATTTGGGCTGTGAAGAAAAGAAGTAGCATAGATAGGGTGAGCAACCATTCCTTCCCTTGGGTTAGCCCCAGGATACATACAGATGGCCTCAACTCTTTCCAGTGCTTCCTCTTGAGAGCAAGTCCTTGCACAAGATTGGTATGTTGAAGGCGCAGTCAGGCTGCACAGGAGAAAACTTTTGGCAAATCCATGCAAGGAACTGTTCTGAGCACTAAAAACAGCAAGGACAGCGATGAAACCAGACACTGTGGTAGAGCAACCACAGCTCCACGTCACCAGTGAATCCCTCCTCTAGCTTCCAAGCAAGCTCCCAGTGGAGGAGAAAGAGCAGAAGCTCAGGCTCTTCAGGCTCTACTAGCACAAACCTTTCCCCATGGCACAGAGGCAAAGCAGGCTGGCCATGAGACAGCAAGCTGGCTTGTAAGTTATCTTGGGTAGCCCTTGATGCAATTGCATTGCCTCCTGCAGACTGCTCTTAAGAAGCAGGCAGAAGTGCATGCCTTCTCTCTGCAGGAGGAGGACTGCAAGCAGATGGCAACAGAGATAATACTAAAGGAAAGATCATTTAAAGAATAAGTCATGTTCTCTGAAATAGGCAGCTAAAAAAGCATGAGGTAGGTGTCTTGCTTCTGCTGTCCTCCCGTCAATTCCTTCTCCTCCACCACATCAAACACTCTTGTTCTGTGTGGCAACACAAAGCAGAGGCCAACTGGCAGTCCCTCATCCTGACCAGCAACTAGAAACGATTGGATGTCACCATCCAGGGCAAGCCAAAGGAATGGGGTAAGCACTTTCCTCTAAATCTCACTTCTCTCTTTGCCTCTGCACGTGCATCATAGTATTTGCTCTGTGAAAAATGACTTGTATCAAGAATTTCTCATTGGTGTAACTCTGCCTCTGGACACAGGTCTGAGCTAAAGACTTATGTAAGTGCAGACGACAAGGGAATAACTGGCAAAACCTTCTTCATTCTGGCTTTTGTGGCCTCATCAGTGTTCCACGTGATGACAGTCAGCTTTTTCGTGAGCAGACATGTGGCAAATGCAAACTGGAGGACAGAGCTTACCTGCGAAGTGGAAGTGACCCAGAACCTTTTCCCGTTCACCACATTATGAATCTCACCTTGTCATCACTTCACTGGCGTGACAGCTGAAGTATCCAAAGCATATCACATAGAGACACAAGCACCCTCTGTCAGCACATGGAGCTAGCCAGAAGCAAGGACTGTGTGGTTAGTGCAATGTTGTGTCTGTGGCAGTAAAAGCTGCAGGGGCAGGCTGGCTCATGTCCCTGTGCTGAGCACAAGCAGAGCAAAAGCCCAGTGGGCCAGCAAACGACCATGAGGATATATATACCCTCAGGCAGTGACACTGAGATACCCTTAGCTCTTTCTGGGTGTTGTAATTGATGCTGAACTCCTGCGTCACTGTGCTGAAGCACTCTTCCAAGGAGGGATGCAAAGGAAGCAGCCCCTCTTATGCTGTCCTGCAATAGGTGCTTCCTTCTCACAAATTCCCAAGAATGGCTTATGGAGCATTAGCTGCTCATTAAGGCCCCCACACATTTTGCCCTGGGCATGGTGTTTCCGACCTATAGGACAAAAGACATCATGCCCAAGACTAGCAGGCAACAAACTGGTGTAGCCTAGATTTTCCTTTCTATGAAAAAAGATGCACGGTGCACAGCAAGAAGTCAGGGAGTCTGTGCCCTACAAGTGCCCAGGTCATACTGTGTCAATTTCCCACAGCAATGCTGAGATCTGGCACTGCCTTTGCCAAAAAAAAAAAAAATACCGTTCACCCTGAAGGAGGTATGCTCACAGGCAGCTCTGTGGCCCAGGCTCATAGTAGCGGGATGTTTGCCATCAGGATTTTTCTGCCTCCCTTGACTGTTAAATGCCTTTACAGTTTCTCAAGGCAGGTTGCTACTCAAGCGTGCTGGAATCACTCAAAGCATTGGCAATGTCATGTGCATCTTTAGGGAACTCAAAACATGTTTGTTCATGTTCTGGAGCTAACCTTTTTCAACTTTTGCTCCAGGATGCATTTTGTGAGCTCTGTCTCACCTGATGATGTCCCTACCCTGGGATCATGATCATCAATGACTGCTGCACTGATATTGGGGATATCACCTATACTGAGGAGCCCAAACTACAAAGGTGCTGGAGTTTTAAATGATACTGTATAGCTGAATGAACCGAGATAATGTTGCCCCTGTTAAGTTGTTTCTAGCAGAGGTTGAGGCAAGGGATCTTGGATCTGGGGTAGATAAACACGTTCTTCCCAGAAGAGTAAATGTACGCCTGAGTTTGAGAGAAAGATGATGGTTTCTGGACAGCAGCCTACACCTGTAATAGCTCAAGTGAGCTCCCATGATGCTGAACGAGTTGGACATGTTTTAGCATCCTCTAACTTTGTTTCACTCATACCACCATCTTTTTCCACTGAAAATGACAAATATATTCCAGTGTCCACTTTCATGTAGCTCTCTGGCTTAGGAAAATTAGTATCTCTTGATTGTTTGAGGCCTTTCTTGAAAATTTTCAAACACAGTTTTCTATTTTGAAAACTTTCAGAGCAAAAACTTCCACAGGAAAGTCCAAAAGTCTTACCCCCATTATTACAGTTCCTTCAGGACACTTAAAACTTACCTTCTGGGCAGCAGTTTCTAAAACCCCTTAGTACAACCTTCACCGGCAAATTTGGGATCAAAAATGTTGCACGGATATCTGATGTGAGACAACTGCTCTCCTCTCTTGGATCGTATGAAATGGAGAAGCAGAGGCAGTGCCAACATTGTGAGGGAGAGGAAAAGGATAGAGGAACTGCCTCTACAAACACAGAAAATACAAACTGCTTCTGCAGTACAGAGGGACACTTAGCTGAAAAATACTTCTTAAAATCCCACTCCCCAAATTCCATCTGCCCAACTCCATTGTGTCTCACAAGAAGAGCTCGTCCATCAGAGTCATTTACAGCACCTAAAGGGAAGAGGCATTCCATACAGCGAATGAAAACAGCAAGCAGCAGTGACAGAAAAAAAAAAAAAAAAAAAGTTAGTGCTACCAGGGCAAGAAAAGGGTCTGGGGGAGTGACATGCAAGCAAATTGATGGATCCACTCTCTGCATTTTTCCAGACTATGAATGGTTTGCTGAAAACTGTGTAAATCCAGCTCTTTAAAGGCATACTCAGCTTTCACATGTTGGGAGTTGGAGTTAGAAGACATATTTGCATAGAAACACACACTCTTCAACCATCAGTGTTTTTTTCTGTGTGAATTCTGCTTTTTCTGGAAGTTGGAACAAGCCAACAGACACAGTAGGAATAAGAAACAAGCAAAGGACGGGGCTCGAACTCCAACCATGGTCTTCAGGCAATGGGGCTGCTGATGGGCCAAGCCATGAATCAAAGAAGATGGAGGTTGTCCGCAGGCCCAGATAATAAAGTGCTGTTTAGCTGCAGCCAGATAGGGCAGCCAGACATTGTACCCAGATTGCCTCGTGCAGTGCTTTAACCGCAAGACATCCTTCCTCTCTGATTTAAACTGCTTTCCTTTTCTTTTCTTCACCCTGAAAAAAGTGGGAAATCAAGAGAACCATATACATTTCACACTTTTAATAATTTGTGAGTTTAATAATAATAAATTAAAAATATAGAGAAATGTGACAAACTGGGATGTTTCCAAACAACAATAATAAAAGGAAAGAAAAAACTGAAGAAAGTTCAGTCTGAAGCTGCATGTCTGAATTGGATTTTTTTGGGCAGTCTCAGCCTGACTTTGAGGCAGCAGAGTTAAAATTCCTTCTTGTATTTTCTCTGCAGATTATCTACAGAGCTATTCTTGGACTCTCTTTCACACAATTGGTTTAAATATCTGCAGATATTTACCTACAGCATGTACTTTTTTTTTTTTTCCTCTTCTTGAATAATGATTGATTTCCTCATGTAAAGGTAAATATTTGAACGTGCGTACAGGAAAACTTTTCCCTGCTAGACAGATAGCTAGCTGCATTGTAATAGGCCTGGATTACACATGGAGTTTCACATGTTATGGTTCCAGGAGTTAACTACTTCTAAGCTCTGTGAGGTAGCAGACCTTGGCTAAGTGGGAATGGAAAGAAATCTATCATCACATAGCTTTTATGTGAAAAATTCAGGTGCCTTATCTTGCAAAGTTTGGCTAGGCTGGTCTCATGATCTGTGTTTTTTGGAGAATTTTGCTTACGTATGGACATGACCATGCATTTACAAGCAGGCAGTGGTGGAGGTTGTCTTATCCTGGAAGGATTTTCCCCCTGATTTTGATGTGGCCAGTATTTTTAGCCTACCTTTGCTCTGTAGGGCAGGATGTCTCTGTCAGCAGGTCTGGGGCCATGGGGTCTGATCAGTACCTTCTGGATGGTACGTTCTCCTCCAAGCAATGGTAAATACTCTTCCTCATGTGGTAACAGGAGCTTTCTCCTGGTGTCCATCACCAGGGTGGCCTTCCCTCTCAAAGCTGCTGGTTTGCTGACAGGTTGCCATGGACTTAGCGCTAAACTGCAGAAATCATCCCCAGAGTAGATGGCCACATTAATCCTTTAAAATCGGTTAAAGTTTCTATCTTTCCAAGGCTTTTAAGTAAACTTGGCAACTTGAGGTAACTGCTTCAATATGAAATGTGTGTGTATGAACATATGCGCATGCATGTGCATAAAATTCACCCAGTGCCTCAAAGGAGAAATTGAAATAAGAATAGATTTATGGAAAATGAAAACAGGAACTGACTAATCGGGCAAGTTTCACAATTCTCTTCAGCACAAAGAAAATATAAAACATTTGCAACACTTGCTGTTTTCGTGAGTTGCTTGAAATTAATCTGTGAGCAATATTTTCTGAAAATAATTATTTCAAAAGCACAAAGGTAGAGCTTTTCCAGTCATTTTGCTGTACACTGTAGTTGTTTTTTGGAATAGGCATAGTACTTTTCCACTGCAGTTATGTAAAATATCTTTTCATAATGTATTTTTCCTGATAAGTTTTGCAGTTAATTTTCTCCAAGTAGGGACAGCTTAAGTAGGAAACTCAGGTTGAAATAAATACTAGGCTATGATGAATACTGCAAGATATTTAAGCATACACTTCACTGAAAAAAATAATAAACTTCTCCATTTTTGTTTCTGATGCACTGTCTCAGTGATTTCCTACAACAGGCAAGAGGATAAGGCCTATCTATTATCAAGTATCTCATCCCACCACCACAGAAGTAAATAAAACCTCTCTATGCTAAATGCCAGCATTGAAAAGGTATATATAAATAATAGAGATAGAGTTGCAAGTAAAGAAGAGATCAGGAATTCACATTCAAAATATCATGTGTATAAGCACATGTTATACAAGAATTAAATGTTCATGTGTCAGCTTATTTCTGAGTATGAGTCTGGTCATCTGACTTCTGGATGAGCAGGATTTAGAGAATATGCTGAGCTCAAAGCATTTTTTTTTTCCTAAAGAGGATACCAAAGAGTTTCTAAACTGATCACCCTGGAATTGCCTATTTGACAGCAAAACAAAATCTTATTGGTCAACAAGGCACTCTTCCACTTCAACCCAGTGCAGCGTTTCGTTTTCACTCTGCACTGCATTGCCTGGGACCAAGTGGTGTCAGGAGGGCAGCAGGATCCTGCAGCGCAGCACGCTGAGCAGCTGACTGAGAGCACAGCTATGCGGTAACCTACAGAGTCCCTCTCCCCAGCTGCAGATTCAGCAGTTGTCAGCACAAAAAAAACTTTTATTTCAGCATGGAAATAAACATTTTCCATGTACATCTAAACAATTGTTCCCACAAAAAGAAATTATGTATAAAGATATGCATAAAGATATATAGAAATATATAGTGATATATATATATGTAGAGAGAGAGAGAGAGAGATTCACTTTTTCAAATATAACACAGAGATTGGTTTGTTCTGGATATACACAAGTTTTTGATAGTCAAGGGTCTACTCACAAGGCTGAATATTTGCCCCTAAAGTTGAGGTACTTTCCTCTAGACACTTTCTAGTAATATTCCTACAGGGAGCTGAACGTTAGAGGACCTGCAGGGAAATGGTTATTTGCTTAGGAAGCTTTTTTCCCCACCCACCTTCCCGGGGAATCATAACAATACACAAGCATTCTCCACATGAACGGCATGTTTTATTTTTGTAAGTCCAGCTGAATATATAAACAACCTCCTTCCACTGCTGATGGAAATTAATGGTATATCCATGTATATCCAAAATATTTTTCTTCTACATATAGCCAAAGATCCTACCATGATAAGGCTCATTTGTTCAGATGGGCACAAACCATGGTGGTACTGAAAGCACCCAGTGCTCCAGGAGCATAACTTGCTCTGAGATCTCTGTTCCTGATATGATGTGGTACAAATGCTAACACTGCAGGCTTGATGAAATATGAGATAAAGCATATCCAATACATCACAGTGCAAGACATTCCCAAATAAAGGATTTGGTCCAAAGAAGAGCATACCTTCTAAAGTGAAGACTCTCTCTCTATCCATGTCAGTGGTCACAACTCCCACCTCTTTCCCTGTCATTCCCAACAGCAGATATTCGGTGTCCCATTTCTCATTGCCCAAATGAATTTCCCCTTAAGCTTTCTTGAGACACCCTGATATTGTTCACTCTTTCAGAGTGAGCGAGTTGATATTATGATGTCCATAATGGAAAACGCCTTGTGACCCAGCCTAATCTTATTGTAAACCCATGTGTTAAATTGTTCTTGCAGATAGTTGTGCTCCTGGACAGACTTTACTCTCAGGGAAGCTAGTGGCAATTTTATTGCTGACTTTAGTAGATCCATGGTCAGAGGATTGAAAGTCCAAGGACTTTTGGAGAGGAAAATCGTTCACATGATGGTCATATCCATCACAATAGAATGAGGGCTTATTCCAATAGCACATTATAATGTAGGTTCAGCCTTGTCACAGTGGATGTGATTTTTTTTTTTTGCTATCAAAAATATGTGTTAGATGATTGAAGAAAATAAAACTCCATTTGCTATGAAACCTGGGTGATATAAATGAAAGCATATGTAAACGTGTGCACCTCTAGAGCAATGGGTTTGGCAGGGCTATTTGGAGAGAAAAGGAGCAAACATGTCCACCAGTCGAGTGAGCATCTCATTCCCCGGAGCCAGACCAGCCAAAAGCACCACATCTGAATCTCTCAGTGTCTGCTCCATACCTGTGACCTGTAGATTTCCCTTAAAATGTTATGATAATCACAGATACATATATTACACGGACACACACGTCATAAAACTTTTTCTCAGGCAGACAAGACCATAGCAGAAGTCTGTAGAAAGGTCTTCACCACTTGCGAATTCTGACCCTTCATTTTGTGGAGGACAGTCCACAAACTCTCTGCCATCAGGTCCAGACCACCTATGGTTGGTGACAAACTGGACAGAGTCAGATCTCAGCTAGCATCCATCTTGTCTTCTCTTTTGAATGATGTCTTTCACTCCGCAGAAAATCAGCCCATCAAAGAAGTCTGGAGGAGGGCTGAGGTGGAAAACAGCTGCTATGGAGCATTCAAGACCCAAAGGAGGTGTTTGCCAAAAAGCTGTAGCAGCCATCAAAGCCCTGTCCAAATCAGGCACATTTGCCCCCCTCAGCTTTGGATGGGTTGTTTTTCCTTAACGACCATTTCTCCTTCTCCATTCATGCTTGCTCCTGAAGATTATCTTTACACTTGAAAGCCTTAATGATATTTTCCCATGTTAGTGGCAGATTTCATGAGCATAATTAGCCTTTTCCCTTCCCCCCTTTCTCAGGAAGCTTGTGGAGCACACGGCGACTGCCAAGTTCTCTTGTTGGAAAACTGTAACCAAATATAGAAAGTCTGGACAAGAACTGGACATTTTTTTCCCTCTCTTCTGCTGTCTGGGTTTAAGTTTGTCTGCAGCTGCTGGAGTTACACAGAGCCTTGAAAGAGTGACCGCTTTTATTTTTTGACTAGATTGTAAGCCAGCCTTACCGCAAACCCATTTTTTATGGTTTTATAGAAATCATGTGGCAAACCTTTGAAAAGCTACTTAGTCATCCTGTTAGTGACCACTGTTTTCTGGATTTTTTTCTTCTTCTCTCTTACCTGTGCTTTGTAAAGACTTTTATATCACTTGCCAGAGCACAGATAGACTCTAATCAGCTACAAGACATTCACTGCATGTTTCCCTATTGTTTTCTAAGTACTGATGCTCACGGAACACTGTCTCCTGCAGAAGAGATTTAAATTTACTGCAAAGGAAACCTGCAAATTAACTAACAAGTGACCAGTCACTGATAAAAGCTCCCTAAGGACAATTATTTTCACTAGTGTATGCCCTTGCAACTAATTAGGAAAAAAAAAAAGGTGAATTTTGTGCATAATTGAAAAGAATAACAAAAAGTGTTTTGTAAGTAGAAAGCGGGTGATAGCTATGTTCAGTGGCAGGTTTCATCTGTGTTTGCTATGGGAAAATTTCTGTAGGACTATGCTAAGTTTTTAAATCCACTGAACACCAGCCTCAGCCTCCTGTTTGAGAAAGATGGCTCATTTGCTCATTTCCTGCTTATTTCAGGCCCTGCTAATCCTTGCTGATCCCCACCTTCCCAGATGCAAACTGATGTAGTGTGGTGCAGCTCCTGCACACACTATTTTACTGATTTTTTTAAGTCAAGAGTCCTCTCTCAAGCAGCATAGATCCAATAAATTTGATTCTGTAGACTCCTGCAGCACTCCTATCACATTATAATATTTTGTCATAGCACAATGAAGGTAGGTTGTGTTCTGTCTTCAGGGCAATTGTGACCACTTTCCCTTGGAAATATCCCATTCTACATTAGCACTGATCTAAGACCCTTCAAAACTCTCCATGAGGGATCAAGTGAGAAGAGGACTCACCTAAAAAGAGAGAATACACACTTGCCTCAGCAGGGACAGGGCACCACAACATTTGCATGGCAGCTGATGCTCCTGAGGCATCTAGTTTCCTCCACTCAATGCTAAGAGCATGTAAGTGATTCAGCTCAAAAGCAGGCTTTTACCTCCATGGTGCATAACACAAGGCAAGTCAAAATGTCATTAAGAATTTCCAGGAGGATGGGAGGCTGCAGTTGGATTCTGACATGAAATTCCACTCTCAATTTAAGAATAGGTATAAGATTTCCAACACTGACCCATACCCATGAAGTTCTGTTACTAACATAGAGTATTTGTTGAGAGTCATCATTCTTGGCCATCACTCAACCTTCATCCTGGAGAGAGCAAATCAGGGTGAATTTGTGCTTTTTCCTTTAGAGGGTGAATACCTTTCACAGTTTCAGTCTGGGCTCTACAGAACCTCATCTCACACATCGATGCCATTACGAAAGGGTTAGTGTTGTGACATCCAAGCCAAAGGCAGTAAAGTTCAGCAAGATCTGGATCCTGACCTTTGTTGACGTACCACACCTACCTCAAAAATCCTAGCAGCAGGGCCTCACGTAGAAAGGCAGTACAAATAGTGCATTCAGGAGGTTATATAAGTCACATTTTAAATCAATATTTTAATCCAGAATTGTCACTAAACAAATTCAGGCAAGAAAGTTCTCCAAGTGCTTGAGGAAACAGGAAAAATTACTAAAAAACTAACAAACAAAAAAAAAGATATCATACATTTCCCTTCCTTTGTTTTTTTTGCAATTCATTTCCATCTCCATTTCCTTTTGGGTGGAGGAAAGGACAAAAAGTAAAAAGAGATAGAGGAAACAGCTGTAGAGATAACCAGGCACAACTAAACAAACTCTAACCAATGTTAACTAAAAAAAAAAAAAAAGGGAGAGAAAGGCACAATAATAAATACTTTCTTTCATTTATTTTGTTCCTAAACAATTCCTTTCAAAGCTGTGTAGGAAATACTAGAAGAGTTTCATTTCTTGATCAATCCATGCTAAAGAAAACAACCCGTGCCTACAGAGCAGGGCTGCATAGATAGGCTGCTGAAAACAGTCCACTAAAAATAGAGAACAGGCAAAGAAAAAAAAACATCTGTGAGTGAAGCTTTTTAGTGGCAGAATTTTCCAGCCATGCTCTAGGAAAGGCGCCTGCCTTCTCCTGAGCTGCCTGGATAGGAAATTAGCAAGTGATTGCACCTGCTGAATAGACTGTCACTGCCTTGGAGATTTATAAGCCACAAATGCAAACATGCTCAGCGTGTGTTTCTGCTGAGGGCATGTCAGTTTGGGATAACCACGCTTGTTTGGGAATTCTTCTCTGATCCTCTGGGAAACGTTCCCAGTTCACTCCACCCGGATTATGTCATATAAATTCAGTCAGTCAGAAATGCAGCAGGAGCAAGTGAAACAAAATGCAATACTAAATACAGAGTAGTAGAAGAAGTAGCCTACCTAGAAGGACTTTGTTTCATTCCATAAGAATAAAAGCAAGAGATAAGAGCAGCCTTATCTCATGGAGAGCTGTGAAGTAGGAATCAGGTTCCCAGCAAGTGTTCAGAGTACATTACACCAGCCTTCTCATTTGTGTGTGTTTTTTTAATTGATTATATGATTATATAACTATAATCTTATGCAATGGTTATTTGTATACATGGATTTCCAACTTCAATCATAAATCAAATGGACTCTTACAATCTGATGACCATCTATAAGTTATTGATGGGGCTAAGGTACATTTTCAGATTGCTTGCTTGCTTTTAACATTTTGCTTTGCTATGAAGACCACACAAAGGCTGACATATATATAAGAGATCACGTTGATGATTCAAGTTCTCTGAAAGTCCACTTTCCTGTTGTCATATACCTGAATACCACCATTCAAATATCAATTCTCTTTATAGTAGTAGACCAGAAACTAGTAGTCCAGGAAAGGACTGGATAGAGATATAAAACACAATTCCAAGGTCATATAGTGACTCGGTGACAGAAGCTGGAAGTAGAATCCAGACCACTTTTCTAGAAAAAAAAAATTCTCTACTGTAGTATCTTAAATGCTCAAAAGAAAATGGTTTTGTTGAATGGTCAAGTCTGAGAAAAGAAAAAATGGGAAAAAGAAAAAAAAGAAAAATATACTTCCCTAGAGGAAGCAATTGGAATAGGAATTAATATTTATTAAAATATTAACATTAATATTGAAAAAAGAGTTATCATTGTCAGCTATCATAAACTATAACACAGGCTTATATTTAATGAGCAAAACAAAACATTTTTTTGTTTATCTACACCAGTAATTCTCCATGCACCTCAAAAATAAAATAAAAGATCAGTTTTGGGGGTCTTTTTGTTTTAAGAGTCTCAAAAGAGTTCATGAAATGCTAAACTGTGTTGGATTCTCCCATCTCTAATTACTCATGGAAAGCTATCTGTACTGAACATAAAATCTAAAGCTTTCCCTAGAGAACTTAAAGATTGTGGACTTGATTTTAGCCTCAGATACACACACAGAGTCTTCAGAGTATATATTTAGGAGTAGCATTCTGGTCATTTTGGTCTGTTTGCTCTAAAACTCATCAAAGGCAGTATATGTCATTGTACTCAGAAAGTTCAGATTAGAAATGACTATTACCCACTTCAGCAAAGAAAGAGAACTAAAAACTAACACTAACTTTGTGACAATGGAACCATATATCACAAAAAGCCAAAACCAGGACGTAAAAAAAATGCATAGTATGTTGTCCTCCTTACACAAACTTGGCATTGTCTGAAATATACAAGAAAAGACATTGTTAGACACTGAGATTCCTGTCCCGAGCATACTGGTAATATATCTCATCTTTAGTTTCAACAAACTAATGGTTGGTAGCAATTATACAGGATGATTTATTTAAAGTTCTATAATAAACTGCTACTCTGCCTTGAAGGCTAATCCACGAGCTCTCTTCCCTTGCTCCTGCCATGTGGAAACTCTCCTTGATTTCCAAAGGCAGATATTACAAGCACATAGCTCATTTATCTTCCCTTTCTTTTTAAAAGAAATTAGAACATCTGAGAGGTAAATGAGGATCTTTTCTTTACAAGCAGTTGCTTCATAATTACAGGTCTCTTAAACGTTGAGGAGAAGAGAATGGCTCCTATTGATGTTCCTCTGCATTTCAGGTTAGGAACACGACTATGTGGGTTTTCCTTTGATTAAAGACTCAGCCTTTACCTTCACCAGTGTCTACTCAGCTCAGGTGAAAGCAGGGCAGCTGACAAAGACCACAAGTGAAAGATGTTCTACCCCGTGGGACAAGTGTCCACATGATCTTCAGAGATCTCTTCTTTACTTGTGGAGATGTCTCAGGGTAAGTGAAGGTCTAGCTAACAGACCTCCTTGACAGCTCAGTTTCTTGGGTGCACAGAGGAGTCTTGTGGGGAGGATAAAATAATTTATTCAAGATGCTCTTTTCCATGCCATGGGCTTAGGCTGCATTATAATGGGCTATTAATCCTGCATAGCCCCTTTTCCACAATCCCCAGAGAAGTCGGACAGCTAGGACTTAACACAGGGAGTTTAAACCCAGGCAGTTCCACCTCCATGTGAGGAAGAGCTTCTTTCCTGTGAGGGTGCCAGAGCCCTGGCACAGGCTGCCCAGGGAGGCTGTGGAGGCTCCTTCTCTGGAGGTCTTCCCAACCCGCCTGGATGCAGCCCTGTGCCCCGTGCTCTGGGTGTCCCTGCCGGAGCAGGGGTTGGACTGGATGGTCTCTAGAGGGCCCTTCCAACCTCAGCTGCTCTGTGACTCTGTGATTCTGTGGTTGTTATTTAGATTAGATTTGACTGGATGAACCAACACAAGGACACAAGTTTTTTCTCCATAGTTATGATAACAGGGTTTGAAATTTTAGTTTTCAGGAAAAACTAGCACAGAGGACAGAGTTAAACAGAGAAAGATGTTCAGGAATTAATTCCATCCCCAAATTTCCCCCATCTCATTTCACTGCCATTTGCATAACACTGAACTAATTTACAAAGGCAAACCGAGGAATCCGTAAGGCCTTCGCAGCCTCTCTGACAGAAGGCCCACAGAAGTGAAAAGCATTTTTATTATTGGAAAAAAGTGCGCTGTGGAAATTTCTCCGCCGGTCGCAGGGACGGGGAGGGGCACTGTCCCTCTTCCAGCTCCCCGCTGATGGCTCTTCCGTCTGCTCCGCTGTTATTGTTGCGTGGTTGGAACGAGCGGCCTGCCCACACGCTGGAGCTTCCCCGGGGATCTGAGTAACAAGTGCTGCCTTTGACAGAGAGGGGGGAAACAATCTCTTATTTCTAGAAACTCACTCCCTGGTTTCCTCTTTTTTCCAGCCATCTTTTTCAATATCGCAGTTTAGACTCTTTGGTTATGTGGTTTTTTTTTGTTTATTTGTTTGTTTTTTTGTCTTGGGTCTTTTTTGCAACTTGAGGGAAGTGTTGTATTCTATCCATATTCCTTTCTTTAAATATATATATATTCTGATGTTTCACGTGTACCTCATTCTGAGAATGTTTTTTGTCTTCACATGTCTTTGTGAGAACAAAATGCTTTACAACCCTTCTAAGCCACAGAGTTGAGAGCTGTGCAGGTGTGCTGATGTTCAAAAAATCTGCTCTTATCACCTATGATGGATGCATCAGATGTCCTGCCAAGAAGTCTTCCTGCAAACAAGGTAGCATTGACCTAGAATCCAATTCAATTTCAGAAGCAAAAGATTGGTCTTTTCTCCAAATACATCAAATATTAGATATATCTATTTGACATTTCCAGATTTTTTTAAAAGCATGTGTTGTTTGACTTTAGAGAAATATATCCCCATCAAAACACTGCTTACAAAATGCAATTTCACTTTGGTGGAGGGAGGGAAGAAAGGAAAAAAAAAAAAGCATTCCTGAACAAGACAACACTTGAGAAATATCTAAGGTTAAACAGAAGGCACTGATATTTTGTACATGCTTGAGATCAGAGCTTTTCTTCTGGAAATTTTGGGATGTAGATCTGAAAAGAGATGAAGCAGTACTGACCTTCTAAAAGACATGTAACATTGCTGATTTACATCACATGAAGATCTGACACCGAGCTCACAGGTTTTAGTTGTCAAACCACTGCTTTCAAGAGTCCTCTAGAATTTGACTCTTCTGTAAGATATTAAATGACAATGTATTATCTCTCTTTTATTTCTTTCTTTTCAATAGATCTATTCTCTTTTTACATTTGAGGATTAGTTTCATATGCATTGTTCTGTATTAAGGAAAAAAGGATGTTACTAATATTTCACTGACAATTTCATTTTTTAGACATTGGTCTGGGATGAAAGCATTAATTCTTGCCAATACAACCAGGTCTGTCTTCCTGCAAACACTTAGTGTAGTTCTCAAGCACAATGACACTAGACTTGAGCTTCAGACTAAACGATTTGTTTGATCTGAATAGATGCATTTGAACCTTATTGACAAGTGATCTGGCCTGACAGTTAATAGAAAGAATAAAAAGAATACCTAAACTCTGCTCGTGCTTCATGCTGCAGTTAATTTGAGGTAAGGTCAAAGAGCCAGTTGAAAAGAAGCTGTGGTTGTTAAAATCAGTTGGAAGTTCAGCTCTAATTCCTGTGGATTCTGCATACAAAACCAAAAAAGAAACTACTCCAATATCCCTTACTTTATATAAGCCTAAGAGTATTTTCAACACTGGATATCTACAGAATCGTGAGATGTCCCACTAAAACTTACTCTGTAATAAGAATCAAGTATATTTTTATTCATCCGTCCAGAATGATATTCCAGATGTAATGAATCCTGCTTTTATTTTCCCTTTTTTTCCTTAATTCAATTATTGCAGGATGACAGAAGTTCTTTCAAAAGTTTGATGTTACCCTATAAGTCTCTCATACTCACTTGGGAGGAACTTGGCCTCTCTGACTCAATGAAGAAACACTTATATTGGAGAGGTATGAAATGTCAAAAAAGACATTAATAGGATAGCAGCAAGAGGTATTTTCAAGGAAATACAAAGAAGAGAAATAAAGTTTTTTAGCCAGTATGTATACAAATCTACTGAAAGACTTTTTGTTTGTTTTGTTTTTGTTTTGTTTCATTCATTAAAGCTCTCACTAATTTGGAGATATTTCCCCCTTGCTCTTCTTTAATTTAATGAACTTCTGCCCTCCTATATTCTACCTGTGACTGGACATAGATCATTTCAGCCAGTATCCCAGCTCAGTGGTTTTGCATTGTCTGTCAAAATCACAGCTGCTTTTCCAGGTAGAGTCTCCTAGAGTCCACTCCTCAATATTTTGATTTGCACTATAGCATTTTTATTTTGTTATGAATTGTGTCATGAGGAGATTTGACAAAATCCTTATTGAGTACAGGGGGAAAAAAACACATCTCTGAGGGCAGGTGCAGATAAATACAAAGAGCTGAAAGCTGTATTGTGAAGACATTTACATTTGATGGAGGAATACCATAGCATCTGTTTAAGATTATTGCTGGATCATCCACAGTCATATCCATTCTAATCAGGAGGAATATAAGTCAGAATACACCTACCCCAAATTCCTTTGCCAGATAAACTCATAGCCAGTGCACAGACATACTAAGTCCACATATCTTTGCTTTTGTTCCCAAAATTTTTTGCAAAGTTTTGCTGCCATTGGTTAATTCAAGAACCAAAAGTCAAATAAGGTGGAAGATGCTATTTACATCTACAGGAACAACTATTTGATGAGAACACTATCCCTCACAGCTACCAAGAAGCTCTTCTGAGGGCAAGGTTTGCTCTAGGCTGGTGCATGCTACAAGTCCATTTCTGCCTTATAATTATGGACTTTTCTAGCTTCATTCTTGCAGAAGAAAAAGGCCTCATAAATCACTTTTTTTTTTCCCCAAAAATGAAGTTCTTTCATATCTCCAGAATGGATTAAGAGTGCCTGAATGTTATATATAGACAACTCACCTAGCAATTCTCTATTTACTTCAGCTGCAGTGGGAAAAAGGGGGAGGGTGTTACTTCTCTATTAGGATAGATAACACAATAGCAATACAACTCTACAACTCAAAGCATATATGGTATTTTCTGTTAGATAATGTTCATGACAATTATATAAGATTTTTGCTTCTTTGTGTTTTATTGTTGTAGTTCTCACGGGTTCAGGCTCTTTCTCCGTCTGACAGAAGCTCTCCATGCAGACACCTCAGATCTCCTCCATGTTGCGACCATCCAGATCGCTAACAGGGTTGTTTGCATGCAGCAAGGCTTACTTCCATTTCCCACCTCACATATGGCTCATGGCACACATCTTGAGGTGTTTTTTTTTTCTTTCTGTCTCATCCATTTGTTTTGCTTTGGACTGTCCTGCAAATGTACCGTGTAAGCAGTGTGAGCAGCTAATATGATCTTATTCGTTAAAAATCTGAGGAGGTAATAGCATGTGCTGGTTCAGGAAGAGGGTGAGGTAAGAAACCATCCTTGCCTTAGTGGTAGTATTCCTAAGGAGGTGTCTCTGCCCTCAGAAAGTGAGTGCACAGATATCCAAAATCATGATTCCTTCATCATTATAACATTTATAATGTTATATTATAAATATAATATATATTAATAAAATATATAATATAAATAAATATATAAATAATATAAATAAAATATTTAACATATACTTATATATAAAAGTCAAAATACAATTTTGACTGTTTTTTTTCCTTTTTGGATGTTAATTTCTTAGATATTATGTATTCAAATATTTTCTTGAAACAACAAGTAGTTTGGGGGAGTTAGTTATTTTTTAATTTTTTCTTCCCAAAATCAACCCCTTTATATGATCACAAGAATCCAGGAACTCGTGTCTTTATAAATTTCACATAGCCTGTTTTTACCATTAATAGAGCAACAAATTATCACATTCATTTGCCAAGTATACCTACAGCATGACCCCACATGTATGAAGAAGAAAGAAAGAAAATATACTATTTTAATCTAATAGAAAAATTATAAATGTGAGCTAGCTCTCATCAAGGAGAAAGGCAAAAAAAAAAGACACAAGTATAAATGTACAAACTGGAACAGACTGTCAGAGAAGTAAAGCTTAAACTATTTTCAGCGTTTTCAGAAGACTGATGCGTTACCACAATTCCCACATACCAACTCCCTTTTTTGTCTTCCTGCTCCACTAACCCAATTAACACCTTATTAACCGTTGCAACAGAGCTTATGCTCAGCAGCTTCCAGTAATTCCCAGATGAGGAAAACCATTCTAGGCTAGAGCTCTTGCCACGCTGTCCTTAGCTCACCTCAGCCCCTTGATCCAACACATATTTTAGTGGTAGTATAATGAGATACCATGAAGGAGGAGAATAAGCATACAAAGGCTTGTCTTGACTGCTGCTTTACAGGCTGCTTATATATATATGTATATGTACAAAGACTGTGTCTTTTCTCTAAAAAAAGCACACATATGCTAGCTGCTTAACAACAGAGAAGATTAGCTAGAAGATGAAAATTTGATCTTAAAGTGGCAATTGTATGAAAATTTGATCCTAGAGTCACTACTCTAACTTCCCATGTTATTCATGCTGAGTGTTAAATCCCTAGGAACTATGGAAGTACCAAGTGGATATGCTTTGTCTTAGGCTACTTATGCTGAAGCAGCAACATAAACTAAAACTTCTGTGAGAGATAGGAGAAAATTACTAAAGACTACTACCAGGTTGTATCACAGCCAAGCAGCATCTCAGGATTCACATGATGCAGTAAGCAGAAGACGATAGGTTCAGATCCTGAAAGTTATTTACAAATATCTTTCTCATCTGGTCCAGAACAAGCCCCAGAGATTCATGGTTCAGCTCACGCCATTTTACCCGATAATCAAGTGTTCACAAGTCAAATCACACGTCATTTAAAGTGTATGATAAAAATCCCCACACTTGAGACTTCCATTTGTTTACCTTCATTGCATCAGATGGAAGTTGGACCTCTGAGTACTTTTGAGAGACCAGAACACTGTTTCATGACCAGGAGATTACTCATAACCTAAGATCAAACCATACCTCTTGTTCCCTGAAGTAACAAAAAGCAAGGTTTTCCATTGCTAAAGCATGAGAAAAGGCAGGCAGAATTTCACTGTCTCCTAAGCAGAGTTTGTGCCAAAATCTTTTGTGACATTTGAGAAAAGTCATTAAGCTGTTAAGAAACAATATTGTCCTTCTCTCATTCCAGTATAGTGTGACACGGAGTCATAGCCAAGCTAAGATGAGGTTTTAGCTTAGAAACCCATGTTTTCCTTGGTGAAGCAGATTTACCAAAATAAATATTAAAAGTATACTTAATATTTCTGCAAATGTCACCACCTATTTTAAATTATTAGTAGTAATCCAGCCGTTATTACTATGTCTGCTTCGTGTCTCTAATCCACTCTGTTTAACAGCTCTGAAATGTCACTTGTTGATTTCCCAATAATCTTGTCCCACCCTGCACCTGGGCAGAGAGACAAAAACATGAGTCCTGAGTCAAGGACAAGCAATGAGATGAAAATTTAACAAGCAGTATTTCATCCCAGTGGTATTTAGAGTACAGTGCATTTAATAAAATAGACCAAAAGGAATAGATATCATGAAAATCTTAAAACCCTCAAATCTTAATGAACAGGCCTGGAAGTTCCGTATAGTTTATATACGTATATAGTGAAGGCTTCTGGCACTACACAAGCAAGTGACTCTTGTGTAAAGGGCATATAGACTAAATCATATTAGTATTGTTTCAGTGGCAATATTTCAGAGTAGATCAAAGCCACAAGATGGACATCCCAGAGTTACCATAGACATCATCTGGCTATGTTTCACCAGTGATGTATGACTCAGCATCAAAGTACTATCATGAAACATGACATTTCAATTCTTTTTCTATAGAGTCAGTCACAAGGGCAAGGCATCACATTTGTTGCAAAATGACTCCTATACAATGGCAGACATAAGCAACATTTTTCTCCATTTGTAGCCAAATTGAGTTGTTTCTTAAAACTGTCTCTCGGACCCAGGAGCTGTAGACTAGCATTTGTTTGCTATAGGTGATAGGAACAATGGTGCTGAACAACTCAAAAGTGAGATCTACATGAAATTTACCTTTTTCCAGTTCAACATGCTATGACTTTAATCTGCAGATTATCAAGAGACCAAACGCTTTCAGGGTGTGCAAGAAGTGCAAGAAAAAGTATCTTCCAAGGGGAACTTTGACTCTAGTGCCATTACTCTCCAGCAACCCCAACATATCTCTTTCCCTCCACCTCACAAAATATCATCTGAAGACAGGAATACAGTTTTGAAGGATGTGTGATTTACAGCCAGGAAAACACTTTATTACATTACCAAACCTTATCTCATTTGGAAGAAGAGGTTTGTATTGAGCTGATAAGGTGAAACTTTCCCTTAAACTTTTTGAGCTTGAGATTTCTCTCATATACTTTGCTGTAAATCAGAAGTGTGTTTAAGCCTGAAGTTATGCCAGATGTTTCCAATTACATGAAAGTCACTATAATTAATAAAAGGGAAGATTTCTATCTCAAAGGCCAGCTAGTCTGTTTCTGAATCTGCCTTAATCACAAGGCAAAGCCAAGAGGATTTAATTTTAGAATGCCTTCCACATTGTGGCAAGTGGCTATTGCACCTTGATCTGGCATTTTACAATTAATAATTTGTAAGGGATTACAATGAACTGTTTAAATAAACATTGAAAATAAACATGTATGATGTATAGGAAAAAAAAAAAGGAGAGAGAGAGAAAAGGAAAAAAAAAAGAAAAAAGGAGAGCAAGAAAAGACGTTACAAAGCCTATACATGCCCATACCATCTATTAAAACTCCTGAAGAGTGGAGACCAAGATCTGATTTGCAAGATGCTGTTTATATGCCCAGGTCTTGGCTGATAGTAATGTTTGCTTTCTGCAAGCAAGAAACTGTTTTCATCAGAGAGCAGTTTCAAGAGTGATGTCACTTTTGTATGATATATACCTACCATATACACATAGAGACCTTTAGATATTCACATGAATATTTAGATAGTCAATGGTATTGCTTCACATCAGTGCTGGAGGGATCCCTGGCATGGGGTGCCTACAAATCATCATGTGCTTGGAAAATAGTCTAAGCCTCGAAGCATTTGCACTCCAAGCAGACAGCACAGGTAGGAGGTAACAGTAGGAAATATAATTTTCTGTAGAGAGATGAACCTCAGGAAGGTTACACAATTTAGGGCCACACTGGAAACCTGGAGAAGAGCTGTGAATCAAAGCCAGATCCCCTTGCAATTCTGCTTTTAAATTCCAGATATCCTTTGTTTCTCCTTCACATTAGCTGGGGAAGAAGGACTTCCCACTGCACCTGAAGGAGTGTTGCTAACAAGTAGTCATCGGAATAGTGGAACTGGATTCCTGTATGACAGAGGCTATCCCACAGCCTATCTCATTCTATCTCCACTGGTCATGGGAATTATTTTTGCACTTGTGCATACATGTATGCAAAGATTTATTCCATTACTTTCATTCCACCTTGCCTTTTTTGCTTAGGAGTCCTCAATAAACTGCCAACTCATCGGAGAAACATTCCCACTTCTCCCAGGGATGTCTAGAGAGCGAACACTGTCCCCAGGCCATCGATAATGCTGATGTCTCTAGCCAAGGAGACGGGCAAGCTATCATGTACTCAGTAAGTCTCAGAGTGGCTCAAGGAACACACAGGTGATAGGAAATCCTGTTTCAGCTGACTGAGAGCATTATTTTGTTTCTTCACTGGGTTCTTTTCAAAGATCAGCCTGAAAAGATGTAGAATCATAGAATCATTATGGCTGGAAAAGACCTTCACCATCATTGAAAGACAACACTGAACTACAAAACCAAGAAGACCGCTCTATGTCTGAGGCACATAGTGACAAAAAGTCCACCTGCTGAATGGAACAAAAAACAGCTTGCTAGACATTTGCTGTACCTATATTTATTAGGCATTGGGCATTACTTTTTGAGATAAAAATTTGGTGCAAGGAGGAAAGAAAAGTGTGAAAGCCATTAAATAAGCAAGTTCTGTAAAGGAAAAAAAAATAGAATCTTGGGAGCTAGAAGGAATCAGTGACCAGATCTGGGTGTTGGGGAGGCCTTGAAACTGTTCATCTGGCTGGCTTATTTTTATTTTAAAAGAGGAAATGATACGGAAACTCAAAGCTCCCTTTACTGCCACTCTGTTAAGGGCAGAAGACAAGGAGGTAGCAGTATTTAATGCTGCCAGGTTAGCTCAGTGCTGTCTATCTTCCCAGTCTCTTTTTGTAAGGGCTGGTTGGGATTCGCAGTTCTTCAGAAGGCAAGAAAGAGAGGAAAAGTCAGTCTTCAAAAACACTTTTTACTGTCTTCTCCTTTCATCACTATTCCTTCCACAACCCAGATTAATTCAACTGCTTTGGCATCGTGGTTGAAACTGCTGTGTTTTAGGCAAATTCATAACAAAGCAATGCCAAAATTGTTTATCTGAGTGTTTAGGTACAAACTGGACCAGACTGAGCTGGCCCAATAGATTACCCAATAAAAAGGAAACTACAAAACATCAAGTGCTCATGAATTTCCAGTCCGTAGGCAATTGCAAACAGCTGATTTTCATGTGCATTTTCAGAGAGGATTAGCAAAAATGGTTTAAGAAATGCTTTAATTTATGCTATGAATTTAAAAACATAGTTTTAAATAATGTGTCGGCAAAGAGAGATTTTCTTAATTAATTCTTCCTTTGTGTGAAAACTTAGAAGTTCTCCATTTAAAGACTATTAATGAACTGAGGAGACAGCTTCCCTAACACAGTACTACCTAAAGTTCAAGCTATACCTTAATTTAGTTTTCATCGCCCACACCCTTTAACAGACATTTCTATATGTAAAAGAGACTCACCGTTCCTGTAGTGTATTTTCACTCCCAGTTCCAAATGCACCACTTCCTCATTCTCACAGGCAAAGCGAAGCTGGTCAGACACTTCACAGAGGAGACAGTCCAGCTCCACAAATGAGAAGCTATTTTGCAGCATTAGTATCAGACATCCCACAGAAGAGCAGAGGGATCTTTCCTACATGGAACAACATAAGAAGCTTCAAATGCCCCTGGCCAGGCACCTAAGTATAGTGCAGCAACAACAAGGGGACAAAGCAAGTGGCCACAAGTCATAAAAAGGGAAAGGAAATGCCTTTCCCATCAAACCCAACCCTTCTCCACACCTTAATGATACAACCTTTTTTTTCTTGACTTCCTCTATTCTGCTCCCTCTTTCCTTTACTTGTTCTGTGAATGTACCCAGCACACTTCGAAGCACACTCAGTTTCACCCCAGTGTTGGTGTGTTGTACTGAAGGGAAAGGTCTTCCCTTTTCCCACAGACTAAACATGAAGGCTTAGCATCAGTGCATACAGCAAAGCAATGGAATGACTGGGTGCTTCCTGGAGGAGGAAAAGATGAAGCTGTTGCAGTTGTCTATGCTCTCTTCCTTCTCTTGTTTTCGGTAGTCCATGAGATGTCTCTCTCTAGACTCCGCAGATTTCTTTGTAGCTTATTTGCTGTTCTCCAGAATTAGTTCTTTGCTTTTGTTGCTGGAATTTAATTATCAATCTCTAAACTTTTCAGGTCTTAATCTCAAGTGACAAATGACCGTTGAGACAGAACTTCAGGCCCACAAGAAAATCTTGTTCACTTCTCTTGACAAATAACAATATTTTTCTTTTCTACTTTTGAGAAACCAGACAGTGTGCACACCACCATTCTTATCATAACAGAGCAAAACAGAGCTCGGCCATAAACCCAACTTCATGGGTCAGTTTTTGCTCTTCTCATTGCAAAACATCCCAGAAGAGTGCACTAAAGCCAGACCCCATCCACTGCAGCTGAGTAGGGATTGCACAGTTTCCAGGGACGCAGGTCAAATGCTTTGCTGCATTCAGGGAGGAAGCTGGCAGTTTTAGATGTTAGATGTTGTCCACCATCATCTCCTTTCATGAGCCTCACAGAAGCAATGAAACAGCGTGTGGCTCTTCTTACTAGTTTTTAAATGCAACTTACAATGATTTCTCTTATCCAGGAATACTAACCCTGTCCCTCTTGGCATTGCCCAGAAGCAGAGATAAGAACATCACATTTGGGTGGTCAGCCTGAAAAACAAAAGATGTCCTGCTGTCCTCAAGCTGGCTATGAAAGGAGAGGCAACAAGTGATTAAGCATAAAGCTCAAAAAATAACAGATGATACCTCATCTGGCCTAAAGCCTGCTGGTGCAAAGTGAGCCTGTCAAAACATTTTTTTTTCCAGTTCAAGCCAGAAGACTGAGTTTATACAAAAGAGCACATGACCATGCCTCTCAGGATCACAGTATTCCTGACTATGTTTTTGGAGCCGCAAAACCAAGTTTAGAGTGTAGTGTACCATAACCTTACTGCAAAATAAACACTTTCCTTCTTATACACCAGGCTGAAGCACAGATGTAATTTTGCCTCGATCCAAAAAAATGTGTAGAAAGATTAACTAGCAGAGCAAGATCCCCAAGATCTGTCTTTTAGAGCCCTAACCAACATCATGAACTTTTGAAAATGCCATCAGCTGCTCACAGGCATAGGTGAAGCTGTGAAACTGTTGGTATGAAGATACCAGAACAAAACAAACAGACAAACAAAAACTGTGGAGAAGTGCACTTTGTTTGGAAAAGTCATTATTCTCAGCCTGGAGTCTGATATTGCAAATAAGCAGTTCTCCAGCCAAGCAGTGCCTTCAAATCAGAATTGGCTGTCTATCAGAGTGATATGCACAGTTCAACTTGTTCAGCCTCGCTCAGTCACAAATTACAGAGCCAAATGTGTGATCACAGGCTGAAGTTTTACAGCCTGTTGTTATGCAGCTCTAAAGGCCCTTCCTGGTCTTAAAACTTGGCAAGTGTTTGAAGCACCCAGAAAGGTAATGAAATCAGAAAGGGTTCTGCATGCCCACAAGCTGAAGGAAAACTAAATCGCTACAAATTCATCCTTGCTCTGGGATATTCACGGCTTTAAAGAATGTGGACTCAGCAGCAGGCCAGGGAAGTGAAAGGAATTAAGCTCGTAAAGAAAATGATATGTAAAAGAAGTTCCTGTAATTGTTGAAAAAGCTTTTTTTGGACTAGTCAGTACTACATACATAAAACATGTTGCTCTTGGTAACAGAAAAGCAAACATTCTCCAGAGATTGCAATTGCAGTTTGGGTGGGATTTTGAAAAGCACTTAAGGGACTGTGAAATCCAGTTTCCATTCTTTCAGGTGTGCTTGAAAATCTCCACATTTATGCCGCACCCTTCCTTTTCAATCTGCCATTTGCCATCCCAAAATAGAGCCCTCGACACAGCACTACAATGAGAGCTGAATACAATTGAATTCAGACAAATTGAACTGAATGCAGTCAGTGTCCTGAAAGTGACAATGAGACAGACTTCAACTGACAAGCTCCGCGCCCGTCCCCAAGAAGATGATAGTAAAATACAATAGAATTCAGGCTAAATCCTGAGTCACCTTCTTATCACATACAAACAAAATTAAAAATAATAAACAAATAACCCTAATTTGCCCAAGCACAGATTTCTACTTTACCTTGTAGACAGTCACTACCAGGAAAGGAAAGATGGAACTCAGATGGAAAATCTGAGTTCAAGAAATTCTGCATTTCAGGTGGCAAGATGAAATGGTGCTCAGTGAAGTTCTGTGCATAATTTGTATAGATGGTATTTAAGCAATGTTCATAAAACCATTATTTCTGAAAAACTGTTATGCATGGTATGTACTTTGTATTTTTAACAGGAGAAGTTTCGTTGCAAATTTTAATGAGCAAAGAAACAGACAATGACAAGTCAGGAAGATAAACATACATTACATAAAAAAAAACCTCTTAGTACATGCAAAAACATTAGGGAAGCCTTAGAAACAAATAAACCATTTGCAAGCTAAAATAATATTTGATACAAACCTTTTGAAAATAAAATGTCTGAAAAACAAAACAGTGTTTTTTTTCAAATGGATCAGAAGATAAACAGACATATGTCAACCTTAATTCCTTGCCCGAACCAGGAAAAGCCAATGGAGTCAGTTACCCAGAGTCTGTAAACTGAATAGTCCAGCCATCCTTCACACACAAGCAAGCAGCTTTACAGGTATCTTACTGTATGAATCACGGCTTGAATTTCAAGGTCCTGCCTTATCCCATAGGACAGTGCACATGGCCCCCAGTCCGGGAAGTGGACTGTGTACCCTTTTTCACTCAATTACCAGTTTCAATAAAAGGATGAAGAAGCTTTGGTGCAAATGTGTATCGTTTACAAATCCATCTACTGGAGGGTTAGAATGAGAAAATGCAAGCGAAAGTGATATAACCAAACCTCAGGGTATATTCTGTCACATTTTCTTCCTTGATTTTTAACAATTTTAAAAGAAAATAGAATATTAAATCTTACTTTCCTCAGCTTTGAGATTACATATTCTACATTTTATACATAATATAAATATATATAATATATATGTAGAATACATATATATATAATATATATATAATTTCTAGTTTTCAAGTGTTTTGAAATGCTTTAATTTTCCTATTGTTCTACAAGGGGAAGACAGAAGGATTATAAAAAAGGGGAGAGAGTAGAAGTTCCTCTTTCATTTTTTTAAGCTTTTTCTCTTTAAATAAGAATGAAAAACACTCCAATTCCAGCTGTGGGGTGGAAATTAGCACTTCATGTCAACTTACATGTTCCCCAATCTGAATCCTCTATTTCATTCAAACACAGCAGCTACCAAAGAAAGTGATTTTCTAATAAAAATCTCATCATATGTCATTGAAAAAATACTTATCATTTTCTGTCTAATGGATCTTTTCCAATATTCCTTCTTCCTGCAATCTTAGAATTGGAAAATACTGACTTCTATATCCACAAAAATTATTGTTGCATGTCACAGAAGTGAGAGTAGGGGGTTAAACAGCACATTTGATAGAGACCAGTTAGATGAGCAACAAATATTCCCAAAACAGACTTGTTCTACTTAGACTTTGCATAGATTTGAGACAACAAATGAATGGTTACAACTGGAAAACTGTTATTTAACTTCATTTGTTGCTATCGAAATAACAACATAAACAGATGGTGCTCTATTAGTGTCATCATGTCAGCTGGTGGACTAGGCCTGCAAAGTTTAGTCCAGGAGCACCCCTACTCCCTAAGCACGCTTGCTACAAAACCAGTATTTCATAACACCTCCTTGCAAATTTACTTTTCTCAGCAGCACCTCCAAGGTACACTTGTTGACATATTTATATATGACTTCTCTGATGCACAAAAAAAAACGGTTGTATTTTTCCAAAATTGATAACCTGGTTCAAGCAGATACTGGTTGGATGAGAAAAAGATTTAATTCATGTTTTGTTCCGACACGCAGTCATGTCAAGTTCAGGCTGGATAGTTAGCTTCAAAATATAAAAGAGAAAATGAAACTGCTCTTGTTAGGTATTGCTGCAAGGTGTCTCAGGTTCAAAGTTACTACTTTGACCAACAAAAGTAGCTCCATCCCAAGAATCAAAAATATAGACAAGATCAATTTGACCATATAAAGAGGCCTTGAGCTATGATTATTTTCTAACTTTACTAATTTCAAAGAAAAGGCTAGTATTAAAGGCTTCTCTGTGACACACAAGTTCTTCTGTCCTTGCTTTATGTATGCTAATACCTGTCTTTTCTTGAAGTGAAAACAATCATTTCTTGAATGTTTTGAGGGAGAGTACAGTTTTGAATTTATCTTAAAAAAAAGTTAAGTGACTTCTAGACGATGTGTGAGAGTATAGCTTTGAATTAAAAAAAAAAAAGGTGGGTGAATTCTGCACAGTGTGAGGATACATGGACTAAGAAACAACATAGCTCAGTCTTTCCCAAAATCTTCTTTTCCAGAAGAAATGTGAATGAGGTGAATTGTGGCAGGAAAGGTTAGACACGCACCTCTGAAGAACCGTCATGTCTCTCACCACACACCAGGGTCTACCTCATTCCAGTCCATTCTCAAGTCTAACTCTACACATCCAAGTAGACAGGACTTCTTTGGGGCAGCTTTTGCCAACAGTTAGAAAACAGGTCTAATGGGCAGGCCACTGAAGTGACAGGCAGGAAACCATTAAACCTCACTGCAAATGTTTGTGTCCTCAGCCATCAAGCCTAAACATTACAAAACTTTGGGACTGGAATATGAAGACTGGGACTTTGGGACTGGAATATCTTCATATTCCAGCCCCATATGTCTAAATATTACAAAACTTTGGGACTGGAATATGTAAGATATTCCACTATTCCAGATAATAGGTAAGGTAAAGAGTGTTAAGACCTTGAGATCACTAATATGTGATCAGTCATAGTAATAACTATCTATTTTGCATGTATTGTACATGGGCAACCTCCACTTCTCGTCCAGTAGTTAAACACATGCAGAAATACACAAGCTCTAACAATCTATCATTCCTTTCAAAATTCTGAAGAAACATTGTTGCATTTGTCCCTGATAAGATAGAAAAAAAGAAGAATCAGATTATTCATCGTATATTTTATGACTGAGTTTTGTTAGCAGAAAAAGAAGCTAATTATGATGCACAACAAACTAGAAATACTGCAAGCAAGTAACCCATGCAAGTAAAACATGTGTGCAAAAGAAACATGAGTACATATAATCCATCCATTTTGGTTACAGTCTGTTCCAAAAAACATTTTATCCGCTTCCATACACAGATCCTATGCAATACATTCACCAGCACAAAAATCAAAAAAAAAATAGAGAATTACTTGGAATCTGACTTTAAAAATCCCTGTAAAATAGTCATTTTAAAAGCTGTTCTCATGGAGCTATGAAACACTAAATAATAAACACAACAGTTCATTCAACATTAAGTAACAAAACCTGGTTTTGAAAATACAATTTTATTGGAAACAATATATTTTGAAACCTATTTCTCCAATCTCTGCCAAAAGTATTGTGAGCAATACAGAAGACTTTTTTTGCTTTAGACATATATGTTTTAAAGCAAATATAATGCAGATAACACGTCTTTCCTTCACTTTTATTTCTGTTGACTTCAAAGCAAATTTATTAAAACATTTCTGCTTTCTTCTTATTGAAACATCAGTGGGCAAAAGACATCCTAAGGTAAAAAAGATTTGGTTTCATCTGGGATTTTGGATCTGGAGAATGAAGCAAATAGCAAAACTTTATTTGATTTCTACAGACTTCAGATTTTACCCAGAGCTGAGCTTTGCAGCTCTGGCACAAAGGAAAAGGACCACCTCATCCTTTCATGTTTATAAGCCTCCTAGTCCGTGTCCAACGCTGTTTCACATCACCTGTGACTGCAATCTTGCAGCAGAGCAGCTGCTTTTCATGCTAGCAGTGCTTGAGTTTACTATAACGTGCCCTGTGCATGGTTGTTTGGCATGCTATAATACACTTTCCTGCTCCTCTCTTTCTGATAACATCTGTGCTTATGACACTTCTTGAGGGTACAAACATTTTCAAGGCAGTGACATCCCTTAGTGCATAAAATGTTGAGAGATTTTAAGAGAAATTCTCAGTAAATATTTTTTTCTCTCTGGGAAGAAACACAGGAAAAGGCTGCACATGCATCTCCTGTGCTTAACCATTAGACAGGGTTTAGAACACAAAACAATTTTGTTCACAGGGTGGGAAACAGGATTCCAGAAGAGGAGGGGGATTTTCAGGGAAGGGAGGTCTGAGCTGCTTCCATTCGAGAGCAAAAGAGAATGAAGGAGTATCTTTTATGACTAAAACATGAAAAATTATATCCCTTCCACAAAACGGTCCAGTTCAAATCCTGCTGGAAATGCTGGCCCCTCCATTAATATTCACAAGTCAGGAGTAAAAGTCAGGGGAAAGTGAGTTTTTTAACTGAAAAAGTTATAATTTACAACCCAAACTGTTTTTGAGAGAGAGACAAAGGGAATAAATTTAAATTTAAAAAGAAAATAGGGAAGATGATGTTGTTTGCTCATCCACTAATCTACCATTGGCGAAGTCTTAGACACAATAACAAAAGCACCCACCCCTCAGTCCCCTGATGAACCTAGTCTGCCCTCCTGCTATATTCACATTCTGGTCCACCACAGGTGCTTCATTTGGTTTCTCACACACTCTCTGTGCCTCCTCCAGCTGCAGGACCTCACAGTAGCCTGCTGGAGCTTGCTGGAGCTCAAAACTGAAGCTTACAAGGCCAGCAGGAGCTAGCCAAGGGAAAGCAAGAAAGCCAAAAGGTCCTTGTCTTGGCGCAAGCGTGGCATGCTGCCAACACGGGGCTTTCCTCCATGAGCATCACTGCTAACCCAAGCAAGCAGAGAAGGCTGGAGAGAATTTGACATCTTTCAGTCTTCCTATTTCAGTTAAATGCTCACTTTCAATCTAAATCATACCAATAGCAAGCTAGAGATTTACCAGCCCAGGCTGGTACAGTTCTCAGCTTACCCCGCCATGAATGTTTGACTATTTGGTCCTTACTGATATCTATTATATTAGCATAATAAATGCCACCTTTGCTAATATTTACCTTGTTATCACCTATGTACATCTGTTGACTACTCTGTTTGCCTTTCTCCTGGTAAATTTGTATAGCATTCCTGCAGTACACAGCCCTTCCCTTGCAAAAGCACTGTGTGCTCCAGGATCAGTTGAGGAGAGTGCATCAGGACCTCAACCTGCTCCAGAGTTGCCAAACAAATCCACCATGGGCTCCTCATTCCACCCCTGTGGCCCTAATATTTTCTGCACCCCTAAGATAATATTTTCTTCATGAATTTCAGTTCCAAATACAGATAATAATGTGTGACCCTATAATTCCTGTGATAGTATCCTACAGGCTCATGTATTTGTTGGATGGCACAAAGCCTAATGGATCACACTAAAAGACCATAGGATGTGAAGACAGATATACTGGTGTTTATTCACCATACTGTCTTTAAGGAAAGGTTCCCTAATACATGCCATCCCACCCCCAGCTTTCCTTTGAAAAGGAAGTAGCGGGTTGATTCCAGAGAAAGCCCTAAGAGTATGTTTACATTGCATTATATTACTTACCAGGAGCCTGGGACCTGGGAAAATAATGGGTAACTAGGTTATTCTGATCTGGGTATATGGAGGACATGGCTGTCTATAGTTTCATCATGATTTTTTTTTCCCAAATCTTTTTGGATTCTGGTCTTCGGCCTTGAGGATCAAATCACAAGATGTTCACACCAACTTCTCCATTCTGATCATAACATATTTAGGGATAAACTGCAGAACTCAATATGCTGGGGCAGAAGCGGGAGAAAAGGGAAGGGAGAGAAGTGTGGAGATATAATAGCTGTAGACAAAAACCTAAGAGACTAATTCTGTAACACCCTTTAGAGCACTTTGCAAAATTAAAGAATGCAAATCTCAGCTATTTCTGCACATTCATGTAGCAAAATGTGGCTTCATTATCTACATTCATTCAAAGTACTGAATCATCCAATCATAAGATGAAAGAGGAAGTATTAAAAAAACCCTCTAAATTCAAGATGTCCCTGAAAGCATTGAAACACATATTAGAAATGGCTGAGCCAATTTGGGAAAGCTTAAAAAATATTTTGTGTATGAGGAGTAGCTGAAGATTTAAAAAAAAAAAACTTAAAGTTTTAAAAAATACTCAAAAGTAGGTTTTAGTTTCAGTTGTGGAGGAGCTTTACATACTGTTGTGATGTGGTCCTGAACTGGCAAAAATTTGGCAAAAGAAAACTCTCTTGTGATCGATCTGATTTTGCTGCATCAGGAAAATCAGATAACAAAACTGAGCGTATGACTTTTTTCCTGATAGTTAGAATTAATTATTGCTAACAAAGCTCCAGTTACTCCTCCAAGAAAATATTTTCTTTCTTCAAAGAAGAAGGAATATTTTTTCAACCATTTTCTTCTTAATCTTCTGATTCAACAACTCGCAATCAGTTGACAGGGTTTTTTTTTATAAAAGAAATGTTTTTTGGCCAATCTCCGTGAGCTGTAGGTCAGGAGAGTTCTTGAGCACGCACCTATGTGCTTCCCTGGATGAAGGATGCCTTCCTAAATCAGAGCCTCGAAGAGAAAAGGGAGCGAGGAGGTGCCGAGTGTTTCTACAAACCCAATTGGCCTGGCTCGGGTTCAGCAACATCCCAAAACAGGTTTTCAGCTCCAAGCCAGTTCAGGAGTGCAACAATCCTATTCATCCAAAGGCTTAAGCACACAAAAAGGGGTGGACTTGATTGTGTGTTAATAGTTAAGAATGCAATTAAGTAGCTTGCTGAGGCCAAGCCTTGGTCAATCATGGGGGGGGGAAATAAATAAATAAATAATTTCTTTATTGGCATGTCTGCTTTGTCTTTTCTGCTCGGTACAGAGTCATTTTTTAAAAAAAAAAAAAAAAGCTCTGTGTTCT